>PVLA01003349.1:0-217741 GCA_004027455.1 Hydrochoerus hydrochaeris
CGGTGGCGTAACATATGGGTCCTAGTTGCCCGTCTCTGGCTGCCTGTCCAGTGTCTCAGGGTAGTTGTCTCACAGGAATTTTGTAAATCCTCCTCCATGAGCTCTTTCATTTCTCTCACATTATTCACAGAAGGCAAAACCCCACAATCAGTCCTCACAAAGGGGTTATCTAGAGGGCCTCCAGCAACCCCCCTGGAGTTTCCACCCTCGACTCCATATTGAGCATTACATAAAAACATACACATGTGAACTACACAAATTACAATTATCAGTACAAAACATTTCAAGATCCCCGTGCCCAATTCCCACATGTGGTGTCCTTTTCCTGGAGAAGCGATTGTCACAAGGCGTGGATGGACTAGGACGCGGCATGGACAGAAAAGGGCGCCTCATAAAGCTCTGTAAAACCTACACTGTTTTACCATGTCTGATGGTAATCAAATCTGGTTTGTTGGATCACTGTTTTGTATTGATAGATTTTATTCAAAGCTGTTATGATTGATAGTATCAAGTCTGAGAGTATAGGCAACTGCACTTAAGATGATAAGATCCACTAGAATATCCACTCTGGTTTGATTATTACCTGCCTTTGAAGTTTTATACTGTCTACAATGTTTTATTTTACTAATATTGTTATTTACTGCTATACTCAATTACACTGCTATATTCAATTATGCCTGGTGATATAGACATTCTATTGAAGATAATAAGAAACAACACAGTAATCATTGTAGATCACCTTGTACTGTGGTCTTATATGACTTTTTGGTTTCATGTTTTTATAGGAATTTGTTTTCTTTTGTCTTGCTATATTTTGTTTTTCCTTCTAATACAGAAAGGATAGAAATACATGTAGAGATTCATGTAGCATAGCTGTTTACACTCTCACTGTTTGACTATCTACTTTGTATACTTTAATTTTGTAACTTGAACAACTATTTCTAAGAGGATAACATGTAATTGATTAACTAGTGATTTCTTATTATCTTTTTTTTTTGAATTCTGTATTATCTCTACCCTTTACATGCTTTTGTTTCTCTTTAAATAATAAAAAGATATTAAAGAGAAACAATTATCACAGGAATCAAAAGGATGATAAAGGAATATTTTAGACACATGTAGTCCAATAAATTTGGCAATTTAGATAAAAGAGATTAATTCCTTGATAGTAAAAATTATAAAACCTAAACTGGTAAAATAAATATTTTAAAATATGAATAACTATATTGATTAAATAAATTGAATCAGTAACAGAACATACCCACAATTAACACTCCAGTTCCAACTAGTGAATGCTATATGCATTTGAGGAAGTTATAAAAGATATCTTACAGAAAGTTTCGGAAAATAGAAGTAGAACTTCCCAATTTATGTTATGAGTCTAGCATTACACATATACCAAAAAAAGAGTAAAGCTATTACAAGAAAAGAAAATTAAAGATCAGTATCTTTTAAGAATCTACTTTTAAAAGTTCTCAATACAATATTTTGAGATTAGAATTAACAACATATAAAAAACAAAATGTGACATGACCCAATAGAATTTACCTCAAAAAAAAAATTAACCTAAACTTCTTAAAAACAATCAAAGTAATTCACCATAGTAAAAGACTAAAAAGCCTAAAAAATAGACAAAACAAACTAAAAATGTATTACTCTTTAGAATAAAAGACTTGTTAAAAGCTAACACATAAAAAAAGCTCTCAGCAAATTAGAATACAAAAGAATTTCTTCAACATTTGTCTGTCTCATATCTGTTAAAGAAGATTCAAGTAAATTGAGAGATACACCATTTTATGGATTAGAAAAATCAGTATTTGCTGAGCTATCAGTTCTCTCTAATATAAAATATAGGCTCAAGGAAATTTCAGTCAAAACCCCAGAATTCTTTTTTGCAGAAATCTATTCTAAAATATATTTAGAATTACAGAGTTCAGAAACTGACTCCTGCATTTGTGCTTAATTACATTTTTTAGTCAGTGTGACAAAAATGGAAGAGTAGATGATCTTGTCAACAAATGGAGCTGGGACCACTGGACAGCTATATGGAATAGGTAATTACATCTGGCCAAAAATATATTTGAAATTCATCATAACCTAAAAGGTAAAAATTAATCAACCTTAAAAGCATATAATAAAGGAAAAAAACAAAATTTTCATTAACTTTAGGAAAAGATATTTTAGATTACACAGAAAACACTAACTATGCAAGACATATTAACATCGGCTTCAGAGAATTATAACATTTTTCTCATTCAAAGATATGGCTAAGAAAATGAAGATGAAGTGATAAATGGAAGAAAATACTTGTAACACACATATTCAAGAAATGATTTGAAACCATATTATGTTTAAAGCACTTATATAATTTTAAAAGGCTATCTAATTTTTTATAAGGGCAAAACATTTTGAATAGACAGTTTACCAAAAGAAATAAAAGAATGACTAAGGAATACCCCAAAAGAAGTCATATATCATTAGTCATCAGAAAAATATGAATTAAAATCAGAAAAATACCACTGGACTTCCACTGAAATAGCTAAAATTAAATAGAGGAAAAAATTCTAAGTGTTCTGAGGCTATGAAACAATCATGTTGTAGCACATGATTGTGGCACAACCATTTTGTAGACCTATTTGGCTGTGTCCTTGTGACACTAGACATACACATAGCTCAAAACCCAGCAGCTCTATCAATAAACATTTACCCAAGGGAAAGGAAAACAAACACCCACTAAAAAAACCCTCTACCTGAATGTTCACACAAGTTTTATTCATTATAGCCCAAATTTGAAAAATAATGCAAATACTCATTCATAGGTAGATAAACACATTCACGGTGGATCTTTCTCCCAACTAAGAACAAGCAGCCCACTGAGGCACACAGCGACACTGGTGAATTTCAAGAACAGAACTCCACACACAAGAACCCAGACATGAGGAACATGCATCGCACTCTATGATCCATTTATATGAAATTCTAGAGCAGGCAATAGCTAAAATTTTTCATGTAACTTGAATTTTTATTTTTCTTCTGTGTGATTTTTTCCCACTAAAAATACTGAATAAATACTGAAGCTAGGCTACTGCTCTGCCACTGAACTACATCAATGGTCTTCTTCCTGTTTGTTTGTTTGTTTATCTTTTTGAGACAAGGTCTTACTATACAATTTAGGCTGGCCTTGAGTTCACTTTGTAGCCCATGCTGGTGTCAAAATTACAACAATCCTTCTGCTTCAGCCTCCTAGGTACCCAGCTCTCCATAACCCTCTTTATTTTGAGACAGTCTCACTAAGTTGCACAAGCTGAGCTCAAATTTACCAGCTTCCTGCCTCAGCCTCCCAAGTAGTTGGGATCACAGGGATGTATCACTGCACCCAGGTTCAAAATTTTTACTGAGATCTCAAATTGCTCATCAGAGATTTTCATCAGAATCTTTTTGTGTGGGTGCGTCCCATCCTTGAAAACAGCTGCTCTCAAATGTATGTACTGCCAAAAGGTGAAGAAATGAATGGAATGTCACTGTGAAGCAAGGGGTAATTTTCTCTGGAAAGATAAGTCTTATAAACATCTAGTAGAGAACATGACCGAATTTTTGTTTGAGTTGAATGTCTGATTGCAACTCTATACATTGCAAAAATTAATAAATAAGCTACCATTTATTTTTCAAATTATATATGTCATGTATGTAATAAGACTATCATAAGCAAAGACTATTTTTGTACATCTTATACTACAGCTGCTAAAAAAATGTTTTAACTTACTAAAATATTTTATGAACTCTCACAAGCCCATTTACTAATTTAATCAGGAACCTTACATATCTGCTTAATAACAATAAACACCTATCTTTACAGGCACGAACATGTCAGTAGGTTAAAACTCTACTGCGGGTAATTCCTGCATTTTCCCTGTCAAATTTCACAGGCATGCATAATATAGGATATGCTCTGGTATCACTGGCTTCTGTTCAACTCGCTGGGCATGATGCATGCACTGTGTCCTCCCCTAGACAGCCTTCCATTGTCACGCACACTGTCCAGGCTCAAAGCACCAGGAAATTGAGTCAGAAAAAATATCGCTGAAAACCACATAATAAAGAGGGGCATGGGGGTCTACGCCTTTAATCCCAGTAACCCTGGAGGCCAAGACAGGAGGATCGCAAGTTTGAACCCAGTCACTTAGCAAGACTTCGGCTCAAAAACTAAAAAAGTAAAATAGGTATGCTTGGTCTGAAAGCCCTGAGTTCAATCTCTAGTATTGGGGGAAAAAAAGTCACATAATAGTTAAAATTGTATGATCTTGCAGGTAGGGTCGCATTACTAGCTACTAGCTATCCAGGATTACAAGATCTCATGGGTTTGGACACACCTCCTCTAATTTTTTTTTGTAACTCAGATCTGCTGTAAACAAATTCTCCATGCTTTTGTATGTCCAAAAAGTATTCATTTATACTCATGTTAAAAAGGTACTTTTACTTTCCATAGAATCCTAAATAAACTTCTTTTTTTAAAAAAAAAATTTCTTTTGAGATTGTTAAAATTTGCATTCCATTACCTTCTGCTTTGGCATCTATTATTTCTGACATGAAATCAGTAATAATTCTTATTTTATTTAACATTTCTTTCTTCTCTGGTTCCTTTTAAGAATTTCATTTTGTCACTGGTCCTGAACAATGTAGTAGTTTTCCTTTTGTTATCCTGATTGGAGTTTACTGACTTTCTTGACTTAGGAATCAGTTTTTATCTTGTTCGGAAAAAATTAAGCCATTATCCCTTCAAATAAGTTTTCTGGCTTCTTTCCCATCTTGTTTCTAGAAAATCCAATTACATATATGTTACATCTCTTGGAATATTTCCAGGCTGCTAATGATCTGTTCTTTTTGTGGTAATTATAATTTTTTCTGTACCTTGACTTGTCAGTGTCTTCTAAGCCCTTGTTCTTGTCCTCTGCCCTCATCAGCCAGCAGGTGACTTTGTCAGGTGCATGTTCATTCAGATGGGACATTTTTCAGCCTGAGAAGCCCCCTTGTTGCTAACACCTGTTTCTCATCACATTCTGTTCATATTTTCCTCTAACTCAACAAATGTGTAAGTTGTTTTACTGTCCTTTAGTTCCAAATCACCTTCTACTGACTTTCTTCTTTGCATTTTCCTGCTTCTTTGCATGCCTTATAATTTTTAATTTTTTAATGATGAGTTTCAGTTTGGTAGATCTGCACATACACATAAATTGAGCATCTTCACCACTATTGCTCCCTTTCTAGGGATGTGTATATCTGTGTATATAGGTTTCTCTGTTGAGGGGTACCCACCCTTCCCCCTTCCCCACCCCTAGCTTCCTTCCCCTCCTTCTTATTCCCTTCCCCTTGTCTAATAATATCTCCACTTTACTTCTTATCTTTTTTAGATTCTACATTTTAGGGAGAGCATGTGGTATTTGTCTTTCTGAGTCTGGCTTGTTTTACCAGATCTGTCCATTTTCTTGGATAGAAATAACAGAATTTCATTCTTCTTTGTGGCTGAGTAATATTCCATTGTGTATATACCTTCTTTATCCATTCTTCTGTTGATGGGCATAGAGAGTGGCTACTGTGAATTATGCCACAGTAAACATGGATATCCCTAAGGTGTGCTGACTTTAGCTCAATTTGGTTACATAGCAAGGGCTAATATAGCTGAATCAAATGGTAAATCCTCTTTTAAGTTTTCTGAGGAAACTTCATACTGATTTACATAGTAACTGCAAAATTTACATTCCCATCGGCAGTTAGAAGGGTTCTATTTTTTCCCCACATACTTGCTTGCATTTATTGTTTTTTGTGTTTTTGATAGTTTTTATTCTGACTGAGGTGACACAGAATTTCAATGAAGTTTTGATCTGAATTTCCCTAATGGCTAAAATTGTTGAACATTCTTTCATATATGTATTAGCCATTCTTATTTTGTTTGAGAGGTGTCCATTAAAATTATTTACCTATTTATTGATTACAGTTAAATGTTATGGGTTCTTTGTATATTCTTGATATTAATCCTCTGCCAGAAGTAGCTGATAAAGATTGTAATACTCTGATCAACCACTAACCACCTGCGCCGTCATCTTGTTCTGTATGTGCCGCCATTTTAGATTTAAGTCCTTGTTCCTGTCACAAGATAAGTTTCGGTTTAATAAGCCTCAGCTGTTTCTCACAAAAGTTTCCTTTTCCCCCGAAATGCCGCCCTAAATGACCAACCAGCTCACTCCCCGTGTTCTTATCAGCCTACCCACCAATCGGCTGCGTTGCTCCTCTATAAAAGTAAACTCCCTTAGTTGTGAGGCGCGCAGTCTCGAGATCCATCAACAGACACTGCGTCGCCAGGCTTGGCAATAAAACTCCTTCACCCTTGATTGATTGGTTTTCATTTCTAAATCATCATTGCACCATTACAAAGATGTCCTATTCTCTAAGCTGTCTCTTCATTGTGGGTGGTTTTCCTTTCTGTGCGAAACTTTTTAAATTGATGCAATCCCATTTGTTAATACTTGCCATTGTTTTCTGAGCTATTCTAGTCCTAATCAGGAAGTCATTGTGCCTGTGGCTGTGGCTTCAAGTGTTTCCCATAAGTTTTCTTTCAGCAATTTCAGTTTCAGGTCTTACACTTAGGTCTTTGATTCATTTTGAGTCAATTTTTGAATAGAGTGAGAGGGATCTAGTTTCGATCTTCTATATGTTGATATTTAGTTTGCCCAGCACCATTAGTTACAAAAGTTGTCTTTTTACCAATATGTATTTTTGGTCCTGTTTCCAGGGTCACATGGCTATAACTGCATGGGTTTGCTTCTGCATCCTCCATTCTGATCTATTAGTCTGTATGTCTGTTTCTGTGTTGGCCATGAAGTTTTTGTTACTATGGTTTTGTAGCATGATTTGAATTCATGTGTGGCAGTGTTTCCAGAGTTGCTTTTTATTGCTTAGGATTGCTTTGGTTACTCTGCATCTTTTGTGTTTCTATATGAATTTAAGGATTTTTTTTCTAGTTTTGTGAAGAAAGCCATTGGTATTTTGATGCAAATTGCATTGAATCTATAGATCGCTTTTGGTAATATGGTGTCTTAGTTATCTTTTTCATTGCTGAGACAAAATAACTAACATTCACAAGTTAAAGGAGAACAGGTTTATTTAGGCTCACAGGTTGTAGAAGTTTCAGTCCGTTGTTGGCTGGTTCCAAGGCAAAGGGACATCATGGAGGAAATAACAGTTAATGACATAGCTAGCAGAAGGCAGTGAGTGAGCTTGTTTACTTTCTGTCTCTTTAGATTCCATCCAGGCTACAAATCTATGAATTGGTTCCACCCATACCCAGGGTGGGGTTTCCATTATCTACACCCTTAATCCCAGTATCATATCCTAAATCCACATCCTAATCCAACCAATTGTGAAACTCCCTGCCTATGACTACATAGGGCTTTGGGGGGACATTTTGATACAAGTCATAGCATACAGCTATTTGGAAATGTCTTACAATTTTTATTGGGTGCAAGATACTATATTATATATGTAAGGTTTTGGAATTTTTTTTCTTCATTTAAAGTATTAAACTTGACAGTTAAGTTTCTTTCAAACTTTCTTTTTTAAATTTTCTTTGCCAATTATCACGATCCCTTTGAGACTACTTTTAAACTCAGTGGTGGTCTAGAGTAGCTTTTACTTCCTAGTTCTTTTTGACCTATCAAGGCATGACCCTAGGGGACTTACATAATTGAAAGAATTTTCAATCTTACATAGCTACATTGATGATAAAAGGAACAAGAGGTTTATTGTGGCTCACGGTTTCAGACTATGGTCAGCAGAATGCAAATTAGAAACAGGATGGCAGAGGGACCCGGTGAAAGAAAAGCTGCTCATCCCATAGCAGCCAGAAAGCCAAAAAACAAAGGAGGATCCAGAGTTGAAAATACACCCTTCTAAGCAATGACCCATCCCATCAAACCTGACTTCATGAATGTGAGACTTTAGGGGAACGTTTTAGATTTAAACCATAATACAAGCTACTATCATCTATAATGTATCATAATCAATGTACTCCAGAACTTTATAAACCGCTAACTCTTGCTGAGCCCCCAAAGTGGCAGCATGATGCATAACCTTGTATCTGAATCATTTTTCTTCTTCTGTCAAGTCACTCCTCTACATTACTTTGAGCTATTGCAAACTGCTCAGAATTTTGTATAGTCAGAAAAGAAAAAAAAAGCTTAGAAAATGAGATCAAAGGGAAAAGAAAAATATTCAAAAACTAAACAAGGCTAAACTAAAAGTAAGCCAGCTCCTCAGTTATGATGACTAAGTAAAAGATTTACATTATAGCTAAGAATAAGTCTCAACCAGTCCAAATCAGAACCAAGTAACAATGGTAATACTTGAGAAAATTATAAAACTCAGAAAATTGCCTTGTACCTTGACCCACAGAATGAAACAGTGTTTTAATCTTCCATCACCCTTCTAATCAATAGTGTAACTGTTTAGAACATTGAACTGAAAGGAAACAACCTGACTTCACATATTGAATATATGAATTGAAATATGCTTTACTCTATAAACATGTACAGTGATTATAGATTTTTTTTAAAAAATAACAGAAAAAACTGAGATTGCAGAAACAGTGGGAAAGCACCTGTGGCTTACACCACATGTCTAGTGCCCAATGGTAAAGGGGATGATAGAGGATAGTAAGTCGGAGTGTGAAGTTCCCATTCTATGTTGAGAGCAGTAATATTTGAAATTGCATGATGTTCCAGAAACACAATATTTAAAACTTATGGATTTAGTTTTAGCAAACTATCAAGATTTAGATATAAAGAATGTTCAAAACCAGATACCAGAATCAGAAGATTCTGACCAACTTCACAGAGGACCCTTTCTTTCTGAAAATAACCTGAAAAAATTAATCCTTCTCCCAGAAAGACAGTAAATCACTGCAATGAGAAAATAGCCAAGTTCTTCCATATTTAAGTCTTTCAAGTTATTCTAAGAATTCCATAAAACTAGAGATCACCCTATTGCAGTTTTTGTCAATGAGAAGTGGTATTCTCAATTATGTCTCTCCCAAAAATAGTATTTAAAAATTGCCCAAAACTTATCAATGTCAATACAGCAAAATGATGAAAATGAAAAACATGACAAACCAGTTCTTATCAAACGTATGGGAACATTAAGAACTCTCACACACTATGTGTGTACTGTATATTAGTAAAACCACTTGGGAGAACTGTTGAACATTATTTACTGTAAAACTGGCTAATTTATGATCCAGAAATTCCATTCTTAGGTATATATCTAACAGAAAGGCATATGTATGTTCACCAAGAAAATTGTATAAGAAAGCTGATAAGAACTACTGAAATTGAAAACATAATTAAAAACTTACCAACAAAGAAAAGCCCAGGTCCTGATGGATTCATGGCTGAATTCTACAAGAAATCTAGAGAAGATTTAAGGCCAAATCTCCTTAAATATTCAATGAAATTGAAAAGGAAGCAATCCTTCCTAAATCATTCCTGGAGGCAAGTATTACTCTGATACCAAAACCAGAGAAAGATGCAACCAAAAAAGAGAACTATAGGCCAGTCTCACTAATGAACATTGATGCAAAGATTCTCAATAAAATACTGGCAAATACAATGCAACAAATCATCAAGAAGATTACACATCATGACCAAGTGGGATTCATTCCAGGAATGCAGGGATGGTTTAACATATGCAAATCAATAAATGTAATACACCACATCAACAGAGCCAAAAACAAAACCACATGGTCATCTCAATAGATGCAGAAAAAGCTTTTGATATAGTCCAACACCTGTTCATGATAAAAACCCTTCAGAAACTTGGAATACATGGTGTCTACCTCAATCTTATAAAGGCCTTCTATGACAAACCAAGAGCCAGCGTTACACTAAATGGACAAAAACTGAAGTTTTTCACTTTAAAATCAGGAACAAGACAAGGATGTCCACTATTACCACTCCTATTCAATATAGTTCTGGAAACACTAGACAGAGCAATCAGACAAGAGAGAGAAATGAAAGGAATAAAGATAGGAAAGGAAGAAGTTAAATTACCACTGATGCAGATGACATGATACTCTATATAGAAGACCTAAACAACTACTAGAGGTAATAAACAAATTCAGCAGTGTAGCTGGATACAAAGTCAATGCTCAAAAATCAATAACATTCCTGTACACAAATAAAAACTCACTGAGAGAGAAATTATGGAAATATCGCCCTCACAATAGCATCTAAAAAATGAAATATTTAGGAATCAACCTAATTAAGAATGTAAAAGACCTATATGCTGAAAATTATGCTATGCTAAAAAAGGAGATTGAAGAGGATATTAGAAAATGGAAGGATATTCCTTGTTCTTGGCTAAGAAGAACCAACATTGAGAAAATGGCCATATTCCCAAAACTGTTATACAGATTTAACCCAATCCCAATCAAAATACCATTAACATACCTCACAGATCTAGAGAAAACACTCCTAAAATTCATTTGGAAACAGAAGAAACCTAGAATAGCAAAGTCAATTCTGGGCAACAAAGGCAAGGCAGGAGGCATCTCAATTCCTGACTTGAATCTATACTACAAAGGCACAGTGATAAAATCAACATGGTGCTGGCAAGGAAATAGACCTGAGGATCAATGGAACAGATTAGAAGATGCAAGCACAACTACAAAGACACTCAGCCACCTGATATTTGACAAAGGGGCTAAACATGTTCACTGGAAGAAGGATAGCCTCTTTAATAAATGGTTTTGGAAAAATTGGCTCTCCACATGCCAAAGACTGAAACTAGATCCATGCCTATCACCATGCACAAAACTAAAGTCTAAATGGATCTAAACCTAAATATTAAAACAGAAACACTAAATCTACTGGAAGACAAGGTAGGTAGAAGTCATGGAGACATAGGGGTAACCAGAGAATTCATGAACAAAATGCAAACTGCATGGAAAACACTTCAAAGAATCAACAACTGGGATTCTCTATTATTGAACAACTCTATTATTGAAAAGTTTCTGCACTTCAAAAGAAATCACCAACAGAGTGAAAAGAAAACCCACAGAATGGGAAAAATTTTTAGCCAACAACCCCTCAGACAAAGGACTTATATCCAGAACATATTATGTGTTCTCAATATTATGTATCATTCCTACCCTCTTTCTGTTTTGTTTTTTCTTTAAATAAAATTACATATATATATATATATATATATATATATATATATATATATATATATATATATAATGCTGATAAGTAATGTGGCATGATTTGTAAATCTAAAATCTCATGAGAAGAAATGTATAAAAATGTTTACATCAGCATTATTTGTAATACATGGCCCATCAACAATCCACATATCCACCAACTGTAGAATGGGTATTTGTGATACAGTCACACAATGGGACACTGTACAGTGATGCAAACCAACAAACTAAAACTCTACACAAATTACAGCTTCACACATGTCCTTCACACAAGGGAATGTACAATGGTATAGTCACTTTGGAACAATTTACAGTTTATATAGTTTATGTATTGACATAATATTTTTAAACAAATTTGATATAAGCATAACTAGATGGGAGTAGTGCTGATGCATGCAGTCCCAACATTTAGGAAGTTGAGGCAGGAGGATCACAAGTTCAAAGTCATCTGTTGCTACATAGCAAATTCAAGGCCATCATGGGTTACACAGAAAGATCCTGTCTCAAAAAAGCTAATAAACAAATAAAAATAAGCATAATTGCCTAGTTTCATGTCACCTTAGGCAACAGCACCCATAAAATCATGATCTTTGTGTGCTACTTATTATTTTCTCCAATACATTAAAATATACTTAACTATTTACTTTTCATTTACTTATTTTGTAGTGCTAAGGATCAAACTCAGAGGCCTAAGCACTCTATCAAAGAACTATATCCCCAGCTCCTTAACTGTTAATTTAAAATATGATTCCCTTATTATGTAAGTTCATTTTTTTGTACCAGCAGTGGTATACATGATGTTTCTCTTTGGGTGAGCACTACATTAATATAGTCAATGGAAAAATTTATATTAATTAATTTTAATTAAGACAACCATGTTAGGGACCTCTGCAGCTAGTGGGATATCGGTCGTGACTCCTCTTTTACCACAGATATCTCACAGGATCATCAGTCGCCCATCCTCCTTCAGCCCAGAGACCTTGGGGGCTGGTAGGATCATTGGTCACCACTCCCCCTCACTCAAGAGACCTCAGCAGCCTACAGACCATCTGTGATCCCTTCCACCACCTGTAGAACCCTGGTGGGCTGGTGGAAGCCTCAGCAACCCACACAGAAGACCTTAGGGAGCCTGCAAAAGTACAGTGAGCTTTTCCCTTAAATAGAAGACCTCAGTGGGTAAACAGGAGCAGCAGTGAACCTTCCCCTCCAGCTGTAGGACCTTGGTGAGCCTGGCAAGAGTGTGGATGAGTCCTTCTCTTATATGAACAATACCAGGTGAGTTGAAGTGAACATCAACAAGGCCTCCATCAGCCTAGAGGAACTTGAAAGGGCCTAGAGACCCCCCCCCATGACACAGTGGGGTCCCATCTGAGGCACACACTATAGCCAAGTAGATATGGTGGCTTGGAATAGCCTAAACCTGCAGTAATGATAGGAGGTAAGGGTTGGTTTAAATCAATACTCCTAGGTTAGTCAGCATAGGAATAATATAGGACACACCCAGTAGGCCCTGCAGGAGGAATTCAGGTGCCAGGCCCCTCCCCTTCATTGTGGGACCCAGTAATTGGACAAACATCACCACACAGTAGGACGCTAAGATACAAACGACAGTCAGTTGATACTAGTGGGATTGAAAAGACCAAAATATTAACCCAAGAGATAAAAATGACAAAAAGAAACAACAAAATGCAATCTCAAACATCCAGTTCATCAGGAACAACTACAAGAGACGTTGAAATAGAGGACATTAGAAACCAAACACCTAAAATTTCTGAAAAGATAGCAAGTGAAATAAAGAAACAAATCCATGAGACTATAGAGGAAATCAGATTAGAAATAATTTCTGAGGTAAAGAAAGAATTGACAACCGTATTAAAGAAATTGCTCATCATAGCTAGAGAAGACAAACAAAAAAGTACAGGAGCATGAGAAAATGATGGAAACCTTGAATGAACAATTGAGGAAAGAAATAGAATGCATTAAACAAATTCCAAGAGATACCCAGAAAATAAAAAGTTCCACTGAAAGCATTTGAATGAAGCTGAGGATAGACTTTCAGACCTTGAACACAGGATCACAGCTAGCAATCATGAAAGGAAAGAACTTTTAGAAATAACAAGGGAGCATGAACTAACAATTCAACAGCTTCAAAATGATGCAAGAGAAGCAATATAAGACTGACAGACATCAATGAAAATGCAAGAGTCAATGCAAATGACATAAAAAAAAACTATTCACAGAAGTAATAGCAGAAAATTTCCCAAAATGGGAAAAGAATCAAATACACAGATAAGTGAGGCATACAGCACACCAAACAATCATAACCAAAATAAATCTACACAGAGACATATAATAGTTAAAATCCCAGAAATTCAGTATAAATATAGATTAATAAAAGCTGTTAGAGAAAAGATACACCTCACCTCCCAAGGAAACTCCATTAGAATCATGGCAGATTTTTCAGCACAAGCCCTAAAGTTAAGACAAGCTTGGAGTGAAGTATTTTAAGCCCTGAAAGAAAACAACTTTCAACCCAGATTGATGTACCCTTGAAAACTTTCTTTCAAAATAGAGGTAGAAATAAAATACTTCCATCACAAACAACACCTAAAGAAATTCATGTTGACCAAGTCAACTCCAGAAAAAATACTTAAAGACATACTAGAGAGAGAGAGACAAAAATGACTACAATTTCCATAACAGAAAAAACCACCAGGCAGGGCAAGCAGTTAAACAAGGGAGAAAAGCAGGAAACCAGCAACAGGAAAATAACATGACAAAGTTAAGCCAGTAAATATCAGTTGTATCCATCAATGTAAATGGCTTCAATACACCAATTAAAAGAAGTAGGTCAAAAGAATGGATCAAGAAACAGGATCCAACAATATGCTGTATACAAGAACACACCTGCCTCAAAAGGAAACTCATACACTAAAAGTCAAAGGATGGAAAACAATATTCCATGCAACAGGAACTCAAAAAAAGCAGAGCTAGCTATTCTGTTTGCAGACAATGTGAACTTCAAACCAAAATGATCCAAAGAGATAAAGAAGGTCACTACATACTTGTTTGGGGAAAAATTTAAGAGGAAGAAATAACAATCATAAATATATATGCATCAAATACAGGAGCACTCAAATATGTAAAACAAATACTAATAGACATGAAAAACCAAAAATGCAATAACACAATTGTAATAAGGGACACTAATACACCCCATTGTCACAAAGAGATAGATCAACCAGACAAAAAGTCAGCAAAGAAATGGAAGAATTGAATGAAAATTGTGAAAAAATGGACTTAGTAGACATTTGCAGAGTGTTCCACCCAACAGCATCAGAAAACACATTCTTCTCAACTACACATGGGACATTCTCTAAACTAGACCATATATTAGCCCATAAAACATGCTTAAGTAAATGCAAAGGGATTGAAATTATCTCATGCATATTATCTGAACATAGTACACTGAAATTAGAAATCAATGGCAAAAGAAACTATAAAACCTACATAAACACATGGAAATTAAATGACAACCTCTTGAATAATCAATGGTTAACAAACAAAATTAAAGAAGAAATTAAACAATACCTAAAATTCAATGAAAATGCAGATACAACATATTGAAATTTGTGGGATGCAATGAAAGATATGCTAAGAGGGAAATATATACAGTGAATTGCCACATCAGAAAAACAGAATGAGCACAAATAAGGCTACACCTCAGTCTTCTAGAAAAACAACAGCAAGTCAAGCCCAAAGCTCATAAAAGAA
This sequence comes from Hydrochoerus hydrochaeris, assembly GCA_004027455.1. Taxonomy (NCBI): domain Eukaryota; kingdom Metazoa; phylum Chordata; class Mammalia; order Rodentia; family Hydrochaeridae; genus Hydrochoerus; species Hydrochoerus hydrochaeris. The sequence goes on from PVLA01003349.1 coordinate 15,023, forward strand.
AGGAAAGTATAAATATCAGAGCAGAAACTAACTCAATTGAGACTAAGAAAACAATGCAAAGAATTAATGAATTGAAGAGTTTGTTCTTTGAAAGAATAAATGAAATTGATAAACCTCTAACCAACCTTATCAAGAAAAAAGAAAGAAAAAATTCAAAATCATGCAATAAGGAATGAAAAGGTCAAAATTATTACAGATCCCATGGAAAGTCAGAAGATCATGAATACCTACTCTGAAAACCTTTATTCATATAGGGTGGAAAATATAGAGGAAATGGATAGATTTCTAGAAAAATATGAGTTATCAAAGCTGAATAAAGAAGATGTAACAATTTCGAATAACTCAATGTCAGCTACTGAAATTGAAAATGTGACTTAAAACTTAACAACAATGAAAAGTCCAGGTCCTTGTGAATTGATGACTAAATTTTACAAGAAATTTAGAGAAGATGTAAAGCCAATACTCCTCAAACTCTTCATTGAAATTGAAAGGGAAGCAATCCTCCCTAACTCATTCCTGGAGGCAAGTAATACTCTGATAGCAAAACCAGAGACAGACCCAACCAAAAAGGAGAACTATAGGTCAATCTATAATAAATTTTGATGTAAAGATTATCAATAAAATACTGGCAAATGGAATGCAATAAATCATCAAGAAGATTATACATCATGACCAAGTTGGATTTACCCTGGGAATGCAGGGATGGTTTAACAGATGCAAATCAATAAATGTAATATACCACATCAACAAAGCCAAAGACAAAAATCACACAATTATCTCAATAGATGTACAAAAACCTTTTAATAAAGTTCAAAACTTGCTCATGATGAGAACCCTACAGAAAATCAGAATAGATGGTTTCTACCTCAATCCGATAAGAGCCATCTGACAAACCAACAGCCAACATTATACTAAATGGACAAAAACTGAAAGCTTTCACTCTAAAATCAGGAACAAGACAAGGTTGTCCTTATCACTACTCCTATTCAATATAGTGCTGGAAATATTAGCCAGAGCAATTAGATGAGAGACAGAAATAAAAGGAATAAGGATAGGAAAAGAAGAAATTAAATTATCATTTTTTGCAGATGACATGACACTACACAGAAGACCCAAAGACTCCATCAAAAGAATAGTACAATTAATATGCAAATTCAGCAGTGTAGTTGGATACAAAAATTGTTATTGATTAAAAAATCAATAACATTTCTGCACACAAATAAAAAGCTCACTGAGAGAGAAATTATGGAAATAATGTCTTTCATAGTAGCATCCAAAAAAATGAAATACTTAGGAATCAACCTAACAAAGGATGTAAAAAACCTATACATTGAAAACTATAGTACTCTAATCTAAAAAAGATTGGCAAGGATGTCAGAAAATGGAAAGTTATTCCTTTGTGTTGGTTAGAAAGAGCCAACATTGTGACAATGGCCATACTCTCAAAACTGTTATACAGATTTAAAGCAATCCCAATCAAAATACCATTAATGTACCTTACACATCTAGAGAAAACACTCCTAAAATTCATTTGGAAACAGAAGAGATGTAGAATAGCACAAGGAATCCTGGGCAACAAAAGCAAGGCAGATGTCTTCTCAATCGCTGATTTAAAATTATACTACAAAGCTACAGTGAAAAAATCAGCCTGGTACTGGCAAAAAAAAAAAAAAAAAAAAAAAAAAACCAGACCTGAGGATGAATGGAACAGATTAGAAGATGCAAACATAACTACAAAGACAATCAACCACCTTATATTTGACAAAGGGCTAGACATGTTCACTGGAAAAAGGATAGCTTTTTTAATAAATGATGTTGGAAAAATTGGCTCTCCACATGCCAAAAACTGAAATTAGACCCATGCCTATCACCATGCACTAAAGTCAAAGTGGATTAAAGACCTAAATATTAAAATAGACACACTAAATCTACTAGAAGACAAGAGAGGTGTAGTGTTGAAGACATAGGGGTAGGCAAAGTGTTCATGAACAAAACACCAATCACCTTGAAAAGTACTTGAAGTACTTCAAAGGATCAACAGCTCAGATCTGTTCTTATTAAAAAATTTTGCACTTCAAAGGAAATCATCAACAAAGTAAAAAGAAAACCCACAGAATGGAGAAGAATTTTAGCCAGCTGTCCCTCAGATAAAGGACTTATATCCAGAACATATAAAGAATTGAAAAAATCAGGCCACCCACATTCAAAGACCCAACCTAAAAATGGGCATCTGAGATGAACACACATTTTTATATGAAGAAATACAAATGGCAAGTAAATACATGAAGAAATGTTCAACAGCACTGATCATCTGAGAAATGCAAATTAAAACAACATTGAGATTCCAACTTATTCCAGAAAGAATGGCTGCCATCAAGAAATTGACTGATAACAATGTTGGTGGGGCTGTGGGGGAAAAGGAACACTTCTCCACTGATGGTGGGAGTGTAGACTGGTGCAGCCACTGTGGAAATCAGTATGGAGATTCCTCAAAAAACTAGGACTGGTCATTCAATCCAACTATTCTACTTCTGAGTATTTTCCCAGAAAAATTGGAAATGTTGCATTACAGCAATATATGTGCACCTATGTTTATAGCTGCACAATTTGTAAGAGCTAAATCTTGGAAACAACAAAATGGCCATCATCCACAGAATGGACAAAAAAGATGTGGTATTTTTATGCAATGGAATATTACTCAGCTATGAAAAAATATAATCTTGAGGTTTTTATAGGTAAATGGAGGCAACTTGAGACTATCCTCATAAGTGAAATAAATCAGACTCACATCTGTAAATATCATATTGTTTCCCTAGTATAAAGAATAAATCATAGTAATAAAAAACTCAAAGTGTAATAAGATCCAAAATGTACACTAGATAGTATAATAATGAAAGAGAAAGGAAAGGAAAGAACAATTGGGATAAGGGAAAGGAGAAAAGGAGGAAAGGAAAAGATTATATATGTATATAGGTATATACATATAACTATATGTGTATATATATGTATGCAAGATAGATAACCATACTACTAATCTGTTCCTCAAAGGAACAATTTGTGTTATCATTGTTTGATTGTTTGATAATTTTTTATGCCTAGATCTTGTAACCTGAATAATTACTTCTAAGATAACAATATGCAATATATTAACTAGTGTTGATTTCTTACCATTTAAAAAATTCTATATTATTTCTATCCTTTTTTTCTGTCTTGCTTTTTAAAATAAAACAAAAAATAACCAAGTTAGGAAACAATATAAAGTTTTACATGACTCACAATGAGATACAGAAAGTGTTAGACTTTTAATTTAGTAAGTACTTTTTTTAGTCACCTTTTTTTTGACTGGTGAAATGGACTGAGGAACTAGAGATGAGGGGCCCCTCCAGAGCCAAGATGCTTCCCTTCCTACCCTAGTGTGATTTGATCACAGCCATCTAACCAGGGGAAAGGAGAACCTCACATATAGTAAAAGAAAAAAGAAATATAACAAAATGTTATATAAACTTTAGAAATTATGAATGGAATTCTAAAAATTCTTTTGTAATTGCTTTTCTTTTTTGCGGGGGACAAGATCTCACTGTAGTTCAGACTGGGCTTGAACTCATTATGTAGACCAGCCTGGCCTCAAGTTTACAGAGATCCTCCTGACTCAGTCTCCTGAGTGCTGGGCTTACAGCCTTGTGCCACCATGCCTGGCCATTATGTCATTTTTTTTTTTTTTTTTTTTGCGGTACCAGGGATTGAACTCATGACCTTGAACTTGCCAGGCAGGTGCTTATGCCACTGAGCTAAATCCCCAGCCCAATTATGTCATTTCTTCTGTCACCAAAATCTTTCTTTTTATTTCCTCCTCTTTCTTTCTTTCTTTCTTTCTTTCTTTCTTTCTTTCTTTCTTTCTTCTCTCTCTCTTCCTCTCCCTCCTACCATGTTTGTTTCCAGATATAGGATTGAGCACAGGTCCTCCCCTAGAGATATATCCTCAACCCATTTTGGTGTTTTGTATTTGGATAACACAGGGCCTACCCCAAATCACTCAGTTGTCCAAGTGACCTGCTCCTTGCTATCCTCCTGCCTCAGTCTCTTGAAGAATTGGGACCAGAAACAGGATCCTTCTGCCTGGCACATGTGACACTTCTTAAGCAACCTGGGCACTGGGAGGCATTCTTACCAATAGTTAAAACATTTGGACAAGCCACAAAAGGAATGTTCTGAAGACTTTAGGCAGTTTTAAGTTATATGAAGTCCCTTGTGAGGTGATGCATGACAATGGTTTGCACTTTACCTTGCTACTTTCCCTTCTTCTAGGTTTGAATTTCTTAGCTCTTTATTAAGTAAGCTACCAAGCAATGGTGATGAAAGCATTACCCAGTGGTTTTCTGGGTTATGGCATCCAGGAAGCTTTAAAAAGATTTCACTCCTGTATTTGTGTGTGGGCTTTGGTGGTGATGGTGGTGGTGGTGGTGGTGGTGGTGTGTGTGTATTTAATCTGGAAGAAAATTCATATTTAAAAATATTACAATGATGATACAGAGGGAAATTGTGCTCCCAATCTGGGGAGATCTGTCCACTCACCACTCTCAAGATTATTTGGAAATGCCGAGAGGCATTTTTATCAGTTTTTTCTCCATTGGACATGCTCCATATATCTGTGTACAGAGGCTAGGAATGCTCTATACATCCTATAAAACCTTAGAAAGCCCCCATGCACCAAATATCCAGCTCAAAATGAAAATAGTGCAAAGACTGAAAACTCTCACCTTGTTTCCCCAGTGAGAAGATGTGAAAGAATCTGGCTGCATGCATGTTTACTCTCATAGGTGGAAATAAATAAGTTCTGAAAGGATTACAGCTAGTAATCATGAAAGGAAAGTGCTCTTAAAAATAACAAGGAACTGGGAAATAAGAATGCAACAGCTGCAAGATCAGGCAAAGAAAAACAATATAAGAGTGATAGGTGTTGATAAAAAAGTAGGAGTCATCACAAATGACATAAAAAGACTATCTGTGGAAGTCAGAAGAAAAATTCCCAAGCATAGGGAAAGAATCTGACATACAGATAAATGAGATATACAGAACTCAAACTAATCAAAACCAAAATAAATTTACACCTAGACATATAATAATCAAGACCCCAAAAACTCAACACAAGAGCAGAATATTAAAAGCAGCTAGAGAAAAGAAACAGATCATTTATATAGGAAAGCCCATCAGCATCATGGCAGATTTCTTAAAACAAATCCTCAAGTTAAGAAGACCTTGGAGTGACACATTTCAAGTCTTGATAGAAAACAACTTCCAACCAAGATTGATGTACCTGCAAAACTATCTTTTAAAATTAATGAAGAAATAAGATACTTCCATAACAAAGAACAATGAAAGAAATTTATGATCACAAAACAAACCCTATAAACAATACTGAAAGATATTCTAGACAGAGTTTAAAATGACCACAATTCCAAGAATAACAACAGAAAGAGGGGGCTGGGGATTTAGCTCAGCAGCATAACGTACCTGCCTTGTAAGTGCACAGTCATGAGTTCGATCTCCAGTACAAAAAACAAAATCAGAAAGAAACCACCTAACCGGGCAAGCAATTAACCCGAGGGGAAAAGTAGGAAAATGACATCAGGAAAATAACATGACAAAGATACGACAATACATATCAGTTATAACCATCAATGTAAATGACATCAATTCACCAATCAAAAGAAACAGACTAGCAGAATGGGTCAAAGAAACAAAATCCAGCAATATGCTGTATGCAAAAAACAGATCTAATTCAACAGGAAATTCATAGACTAAAAGTCAAAGGATGGAAAACAATAACCTGTCCCAATGACAGGAACCCAGAAAAAAAGCAGGGATAGCTATTCTGTTTGCAGAAAATGTCAACTTCAAGCCAAGAATGATAAAAAGAGATAAAGAAGGTCATTACATACTTGTTTGAGGAAAAATTTAAGAGGAAGAAATAACAAACATAAATATATATGTGCCAAATACAGGAGCACACAACTGTAGAAAAGAAATATTCATAGACACAAAAATCAAATAACCAATAATACAATGGTAATGAGGAAACTTAACATCCCATTGTCACAAAGGGATAGATCAACTAGACAAAAAATCAGCAAAGAAATCACAGAATTGAACCAAATGTTCTTAGTACATGTTTTTAGAGTGTTCTAACCAACATCAGAATATATATTCCCAGCTGCACATGGGACATTCTCTAAAATAGATCATGCATTATCCCATAGAACATGCTTACATAAATTCAAAGGAATTGAAATAATCCTGTACATATTATCTGACCACAGTGCAATGAAATTGGAAATCAATGACAAAACAAACCACAAAAACTCCACAAACATATGGAAATTAAATAACATCCTTCTGAACAACCAATGGGTCACAGATGAAATTAAAGAACAAATTAAACAATATATACAATTTTAAAATGTAAATGCAACTTAAAAGAATTTGTGGGATGCAATGAAAGCAGTGCTCAGGGGAAAATTTATAGCAGTGAATTCTCACATCAGGAAAATGGAATGAGTACAAATAAATAATGTAATGCTGTACCTCAAGCTACCAGAAAAAAAAGAGCAAGTCAAGCCTAAGATCAAAGAATGAAGGAAATTATAAAGACCAGAGCAGAAATTAATACAATTGAGATTGAGAAAATAATACTAAGAATTAATAAATTTAAGAGTTTGTTTCTTTGAAATGATAAATAAAATTGATAAACCCTAGCCAACTTTACCAAAGAAGGAAAGAAAGAAAAACTCAAATTCATGTATTGAGAAATGAAAAGGGTGAAATCACTACAGATCCAGTGGAAACTCAGAAGATCATAAATACCTACTTCAAAAATCTTTACTCTCAAGAAAAAAAAAATCTTTACTCTCATAAGATGGAAAATACAGAGGAAATGGACAGATTCCAAGAATCATATGAATTACCAAAGCTGGAACAAGAAGATATAAAAATTCTGAGTAACCAAAAATCAGTTAATGAAATTGAGAATGTAATTAAAAACATACCAACAAAGAAAAGCCCAGGTCCTTTTTAATGAAATTGAAGAAGCAAGTCTTCCTAACTCATTCCTGGAGGTAAGTATTACCCTGAAACCAAAACCAGAGAAAGACCCAACCAAAAAGGAGAACTACAGGCCAGTCTCCCTAATGAACACAGATACAAAAATCCTCAATAAAATACTAGCAAATGGAATGCAGCAAGTCATCAAGAAGATTGTACACCATGACCAAGTAGGATTCATCTCAGGAATGCAGGCATTATCCAACATATGCAAGTCAGTAAGTGTAATATATCATATCAACAGAGTTAAAGACAATAGTCATGATCATCCTAATAGATACTGAAAAAGCTTTTGATAAAGTCCAGCACTCATTAATGATTAAAACCCTACAGAAAATTGGAATAGATGAACTTTACCTCAATCTAATAAAATCTATTTGTGACAAACCAACAGCCAACATCATACTAAATGGACAAAAACTGAAAGCTTTCAACTTAAAATCAGGAACTAGACATGGAGGTCCACTATCACTACTTATATTCAATATAGTTCTGGAAACAATAGCCAGAACAATTAGACAAGAGAAGAAATAAAAGGAATAAGGATAGGAAAGGAAAAAGTGAAATTATCATTTTTGTGCACAAACAACAAACTCACTGAGAGAGAAATTAGGAAAACCACAATCTTCACAATAACATCCAAAAAAATGAAACAGGAATCAATCTAACAGAAGTAAAAGATATATACATTGAAAATTAGAGTACTCTGAAAAAAGAAATCAAAGGAAATCTCAGAAAATGGACAGATATTCCTGGCTCATGCATAGGAAAAAGCAACATTGTGAGAATAGCCACACTCCCAAAATTGATATAAATATTTAATGCAATCCTGATCAAAATATCATTAGCATACCTTGTGTATCTAGAGAAAATATTTGTAAAACTCATCTGGAACCAGAAAAAACATAGAATAGCAAAGGTAATCCTGGGCAACAAAGTTAAGGCAGGAGGCATCACAATCTCTGACTTGAAATTATACTACAAAGCTACTATGATAAAGTCAGAATGGTACAAACGCAAAAGAAAACAAAACATATCTGAAGATCAATGGAACAGATTAGAAGATGCAGACACAACCAGAAACACACTCAGCCACCTTGCAGTTACCTTTAACAAAGGGGCCAAATATTTTCACTGGAAAAAATAGCCTCTTTAATAAATGGTGCTGGAAAAAACTGGTTTTCTATATGCCAAAGACTAAAACCAGACCAGTGTCTATCACCATGTACTAAGCTAAAGTAAAAAAGGTTTCAAAGATCTAAATATTTTTAAAAATCTAAATATTAAAATAGAAACACTAAATGTACTGGAAGACAAAGTAGGTAGAAATTTCAAAGACATAGGGGTAGGCAGACAGTTCATGAACAAAAACCAAACTGAATGGGAAATATTGAAAGAATCAACAACTAGGATCTCATTTTATTAAAGAAGTTTTTGCACAATGAAAGAAGTCACCAACAGAGTGAAAAGAAAGTCCACGAATGGTGAAAAAATTTTTGCCAACCGTCCCTCAGACATAGGACTTCGATCTAGAACATACAAGGAATTAAAAAAATCAAGTCTCCCCAAATTCAAAGACTCCATCCAAAAACAGGCATCTGAAATGAATACACACTTCTCAGATGAAGAAATACAAATGACAAATAAATGTATGAAAGAATGTTAAATATCACTGGTCACTTGAGAAATGCAAATTAAAACAATACTGACCCCAGAAAGACAATCTCACCCCAGAAAGAATGCCTATCATCAAAAAATTATCCAATAACAAATGCTGGCGGGGCTGTGGGGACAAAAGAACACTGTCCATCCCTTAGTGGGAGTGTGCAACCGCTGTGGGAATCTGTATGCACATTCCGCAAAAACTAGAATTATAGGTCCCATTTATACCAGATATTCCCCTTCTGGGTATCTTCCCAGAAGAATGAAAAACATCATATCACTGTGATATATATGCACCCATGTTTGTAGCAGCACAATTTGTAATAGCTAAATCTTGGAAACAATCCAAATGCCCATCAACCAAGGAATGTACAAAAAATATGTATTGTTATAGAATGAAATACTATTCAGCCATAAAGAAAGAAAAATTTGAGACTTTTATAGGTAAATGGATGCAACTCAAAACTATACTAATAAGTGAAATAAATCAGACTTGCATGTGCAAACATTGTATTTTCTCCCTAGTGTAAGAAACTGAAAGAGTACATAAAATCCAAAAGGTACAATAGATAGATATTCTGAAAAGGAAAAGTACTGCTAAAAAGGAAAGAGCAACTGAGATGGAGAAAAGAGAAAATAAGGAAGGAAAAAAATATTTATATGCATATATACACAAAACAGCTAAGTGTACTAATCCTATTAGTTCATTGAAAGGAACTGCTAGTGTTTATATTGTCTGGTCAATTTTGCTTGCCTGTATCTGGTAATCTAAACAAATATTTTGAAGACAACAATATGCAATATAATAACTATTGTTAACTTCCTATCATCTTGTTTTGAATGTGATTTTCTCCTTTTCAGGGTTACTTGGGTGAACCCAGAAACAGTTTTGTGAGTCAGAGGTGGAGTTTGTACTCACGATGTCTACTGAGCAGAGGCCATTTGCAGTGAAACCTCCAGCGCACAAGGTGCCAGCATACCACAGATCACATGGCCTGATGGTGCAGATTTTAAGAAATCTCAAACAATGTCTTTCTTGAGTCTGTGGAAGAGAGAACATAGCATATTTCCTTGTCCATTCCTTTGCTGATGACCATTTAGGTTGTTCCCATTCTCTGCTATGATGAGGAGTGTCCTCAAGAATCTCCTCACCACTCTGCTTGAAGCAACACACTCGGGTGTTGCTCCAGAGGAACAGGACCCACTGCCTCCTAAGGCGTTGCCTGGGGTGCTTTACTTTTTCTTGTGCCAAGGATCAAACTCGCAACTCTATGCTTGCCAGGCAGGCGCTTATGCCACTGAGCTAAATTCATGGCCCTAAATTTAGTTCCTTTCTCTTGGTACCAGGGGATTGAACACACAACCTTGAACTTGCCAAGGAAGTGCTGATGCCGCTGAGCTAAATCCCTGGCCCCATGTGCTATCTGGGATTCTAATTCCATGCTTCTTGACCAGCATTTGGTATGACCTTTCCTTCCAATTTTTGACTGTTTCCAAGCTTACTATCCCTTGCTTTTAAATATTTTTGCATTTTCTGATTACTAATACTGATGACTGGAATCTTTAATAATTCAAAGTATTGGCCAAAAGATTGCGGGATGTCAATTTTCCCACCTTATTTGTTTTTTGCGGTATGGAAGTATCTAACTCACGACCTCCCGCTTGCCAGACAGGCGTTTATGCCGCTGAGCTAAATCCCCGGCCCAATTTTCCCACTCTTTAACTCCCAGAGTTGAAAATATTTCTGGCGAGTATGCACAGGTCATGTTTCCTGAAACCTGTTGTGAATCTGTACACTTGGAGAGATAAAGCAGGTCAGCTTCCTACCAAAAGGGGTCAGTGGGATCCCGAATTAGGGGGCAATGTCTGGGAAGGCTCTGAGCGGATGCTTACAACATGGGGTGCTGTTCTGGCACCTATGTGTGGTAGGCCACGGAAGCTGTTTCAAACCTCCGCTGCCTGAACGAAGCCTACTCACACAGAACGATAGGGTCCCAAACGGCCAAAGTGCCAAGATGGAGCGCGCACGACAGTGTTTGAAAAAAAAGAATACCACACACAGGCGGATACCAAAACTGCTTCTATAATAATAATAAACATTTTTTTCTCTAAACAAAGAACATAGGTTGGCATTGCTAGGGTACGTGGGCAAGTGGGGGGCAGGCCAGTCTTTCTGCTAAGTCCTGGTAAAGGATAAAGGAAGGGTGGACCGGTAAGGGAGGGTGCTGGAAGTTGAAATGGAGCCGGGCTCTTCTCCCTCCCCTGGTAGGGAGAGCCAGTATAGGGTAAAAGCAAGCAGTGGGAGATGACCTAGGTGTTGGGTAACACCTGGGGGGGGAAAGCTGGAAGGGCTGGAGTATCACGAAGGGATAGCAGGGCCTGACTCTTCAGGGCATTCAGGCAAATGGCCTGTGCTGGGCTGGGGAGGGAAAGAGGACCTGAAGTCCCCAGTAGAAAGGCTGCTCCTAGCTGGGGTGAGACTAAGTCCTGTGGTGACACAGGTCGGGCAGCAGACGAGGAAGACTGCCGGGCTGGACGGCTTGTGTGTGTACAGCGTCCCTGGCCTGAGCACCAAGGATTGGCCGCTCTGTTTCTGGTTGGCACCACCATGAAAACAGAGGGCGTCGGCATAGTCTTGTGTGTCTTCCTCTTGGGTTCCAGGTCCTCCAAGGAAAGAGATGCATCCAACCTCTTCTTGCCTTCGCAGCAACTCAGGGAGAACTTTCCTGCTCTTCATATGTCATAGGCCCTATGTTGACCACCGGTAAGAAGCGGCTGGTTGGGAGCTCAGGGCCAATCTCTTCGATTATCAGAGGGCTGCCTAAAGGAACATCTTGGACCCCGGCGGGTCCCTGCTGGCTCCTCCTGGAAGTGTGGGGAGCCCAGGGCAGAGGTGGCCCGCAGACCGCCCGACCGGTCAGTTGACGGTCCGGCCTGGCTCGCTGGCCCCTGGCAGAGAGGCAGCTGCAGCGGCAGGGGCGGCGGGCAGGCCGGCATCTCCCATTCTCGGAGCCCTGCACAGAGGGCGGCATCGCGGCCTGGATCTCTTCTGGGTAGCTGCTCTGGAAGGCGCCCATGACTACAGCGAGAGAGGCGCCTCCTTCCGGAGAGTCTAGAGGTTCTCGGTGTCTGCAGAGTCCGGAGGCAAAACTCAATGGCGAAGCGCAAAGAGCTACTGAGACGGTTGGCCTCGGGGCGCATGCAAGGCGCGTGGGATGCTGCGCGTGGGAGGCTGCGCATGGGCGAACTTCTGTCCTCGAGGGTCCCGCTCCCCAGCCCTGCGCCCTGGGGACTCGAGGACATCAGTGGGGGCTGAGGCCTGGTGACACTAGAAGCTGCAACCTCTTTCTGGGCCTTCCCATTGCCACTGAGGACACAGCCAGGGTTGGAGAGAACCAGCCTGACTCCACCTTTGGACCTGATCCCCAAAGGGACGCAGTCTCTCTGCAGGTGGCTTTCGACAGAAGAGCGCCCCTTGCCTTACTGCTAAAGGGAACAGAATACATTGTATGCTTTCTTCATTTTTTCTTTCTTTCTTTCTTTCTTTCTTTCTTTCTTTCTTTCTTTCTTTCTTTCTTTCTTTCTTTCTTTCTTTTCCTTCCTCTTTCTTTTCCTGAACTAGGGAACGAATCTGGGGTCTTGTACAAGCCAGGAAAGTGCTCTACAACTGAGCCACATCCAAGCCATATTTTTAAAAGTAAAACAACACAGTAAAATTTTTGTTCCTTTGGATACCGTTAGATAAAAGGTATCCAAATATATTTCTATTCTTTTATAAATTTCTAATTTTATATTTTGACTCAAAAATAAAAATTTTAGTGAACAGACTTCGATTCATTTTTAAAGTACTAACATTTACATGATATCATTTATAGCTAATTATGGCACAACACTCATACTAAGCACTAGAAATAGGTGTTCTGGTCATTATTATGTGAAAAACCTACCACCCCCAAAAAGACAAAGCTGGACACAATAACACATACCAGCACTCAGGAGGTTAAGGTGGGATGACGGCCAGAGCTCATGAGTTTGAGATCAGCCTGAGCGTGCAGAAAAAGCCACGTCAAAAGGGGAAACTTAATGACCCACAATGGCCCCTGTGGAACCCCAAAACAATGAGCTTTGAAAAATGGACCTAAAATCTTGTAATTAGAGTACTTTTAAAACTTCATATATGAAGTGAAATGATATATGAAATTTATTTTTAACTACTCTTGCAAGGTCGAGGACAAATTAGGGATCCTAGGTAGATGGAACATATGAAACTGGGACTATAGCAGAAAGTGGATCATTGCTGACACTGGATGATATATGAGTCAGCATTCATTACTTTATTATTTTAGCTGTTGCATAATCGAAGAATTCTGTGATAAAAGGGAAATTTTTAAAAACTTCTAAATATGCATTATTATACATCTAAGGTAACGTCTGTAACATGCCCGAAGAGAATAAAAACAACTCCAAATGGGAACTCTAAGTGGACTCTATAAAGTACTTTTGCTATTTATAGTCACAAAACAATCTAACAATAAGTACCCATTAAGTACAAGTTGAATGAAAGACTATTATCGCCACCTACTGGACACTATAATTGACTACCTGCTACAAAAAGCTTAAGGGATTAAAAAAACAAAAAACTACTGAATAGGTCCTCTTATCCCACCCAAAACATTCAGTTTTTAACAGAATATTAAGTGATGCTATCCAATTTGCTTCATTTGTGTTAATAAAGTACATTGGTAACCAGACATGGTGGAACATACCTGTAACCCCTGGACCCTGAGGCAGGGCAATCAAAATTCAAAACCAACCTAAGCATCTCAGTGACACTGTCTCCAACAAAGAAGTAATTTAGGTTTGGAAAATAGTCCAATGAGAAGGCCCTGGGTTCATTCCTCAGTCACACACACACACGTGCGTTTACATGTACACACATTACTGGTGATCACCTTATGATTTCCTTATTTCATATGAAATCTCATAGCTACAGACTAGAAAATCAGAAGAAACTAGACCTAGCTCTTAAATTCAGTGCATTTTTTCATCTGTCTTACACTATCAATTTTATATCTTCTATGACTTGGTTAATACAGTGTTATGGTTTGTGTCTAGCTGTTCCCCCAAAGCCTCATGCAGTCATGAGGGCAGCCTTCTCGAGTATGTGATTGATTCATGGTCCAGTGCTGGGATTAAGAGTGTGAGTGCTACACCTGCCATAGGGAGGGTGGCCTGCATACAATATAAGAGACAGAAAGAGGCTCTCACTCTCTCCTTCTTGATTTTGCTGTCTTCTGCTGCCATGAACAGTTGCCTCTCTGCCATGTACCACCCTGACTTGGAGCCAGCTGATTATGTTCTGAAACCTCTACAAACTGTGAGCTAAATAAATCTTTTCCCCTTTACCTTTGAGATCAGGTATTTTGTCTCAGTAACAAGAGAAAAATAAACAAGACAGTATGTAACAGTGATTCTCAAACCTAGTGCTTCAGAATCACTTTACAGTTTTAAAATGTAACTAGTCCTAAGGTCGGAGTTTTAAAATTACAGTCAAAGAACCATTGGTGTATACACCTGGTCCTCAAAGTGTGGCTTCCTGGGCTGGCATTTCCATCATATGGTTAGAAAAGTGAATTTTCAGTATTCATCCACGAGGCTGGGTGAAGTCCAGCAATTTTGTTTTATACAAATTTGGATAATGTAGATGCAAATTAAAGTTTGAAAATCACTAGTATTTGCAATAAAAACTTGTAAGTCTACTTTTCAAAATGATTTAATTTGCTGTTAATAAAGAGAAATAATCCCATTAAGAGTAATATATGGCAATTCCATTTTCCTAGAAGCATACCACAGTAACACTCAACAAGGTTCTAGTTAAGCAACAGAAAAATTCTAATAAACAGGGAATAGTTCCACAGGTCAGTTAATAAAACCCTGAAATATTCTGAGAGCAAACTGCCACTGACCAGAAATCATGCAAGTCTAATACCTTATCTGCAAAATCAGAAACCACTCTCTTTATTCAATCAGTGCGAGGACAAAATGAGACCGTACAGAGCATAAGGTTAGCAAGAGGTGCTCAATAAAAGCAAAATGCTCTTATTGCTTTGTACTAAGGTGAGGGCTTAGTAAGCAGCCTCTAAATTTTAATTTGCCATTGAGGTTAAGTAAAGCTTAGTAGAATACAGTGTTGTTCAGTTATTTAGACCTCCCAGGTCCACTAAACTTTCAAAAACAACCTGGGAGACATACACGACTTGCAAACTTTTCCTCCCAAATTGGGTGTTATTAAAACCTCACCTACAAATTTACTATCATTATTTTTTTATAAAGCAAATATCATTTAAAATATTTTTAAAAGTCTTGAAGGAAATCATTCCTAAGAAAAGACACTTGGCAATCACTTGCCAAAATTATCCTTATATTTTCTTTTGTATCAGTAAATATTTTGGGATCAACAATGGTCTTCAAACTGGCACTGAATGAAAGACTTCATCTAATGTCTTGGCCTGATTCTTCATCCATGAGAAAAGCTGTTCTAGCTACCTCAGAGGGATATCCATTCAACAAACCCTAAAACCTATTATGCTATTAAGCAGAAGAAATCAGAATCAAATAAGTCAAATGTATGCAAATGATATCCACAGGACTTTGTACAATGTGAGCATCAGAATATAATGTATTACAAAATATACAAGTAAATTCTTGCAAACTGACTTCTAAAAAACTCACACACATTTCACTGGCTCAGTAATTTTCTATGTTCATGGTATTCAAAATTTCTCAGAACGAGGAATGGAGACATAGCTCAGTGGTACAGGGCTTATCCAGCTTGCACAGGTCCAAACTCGATTATGCAAGGGGTAGGGGGTTAAGGATCCTTGGAATGAGCTATTGCTATATTTTTCTCTAGGAAATAGTCATGATTGTGATGTTAAGTCATGACTCTGCCACTCTCTGCCTTCTGGGAACTGATAATGTTATTATTCCCTCAGATGTTTATAGTTCCCAAGGGAGTTTTTTAAGCTAGAAACTGCTGTTACTATCTATCAATATGTAGACAGTGGATACTAAGGAAGATGATGTAACAATCTAAAAGGTAGGTTCAGACACATAGAAAGTTTTGAAACAGTCGTAAGAATTTTTAGTATTAAGATTTTCAAAATAAGTGTGGTAGTGCACACCTGTTACCCTAGCACTTTGGTGGCTCAAACAGGAGGGTCATCATGAGTTTTAGGCCACCTGGGCTACATAGTGAGCTCAGGGCCAGCCTAAACTATGTATAATCACAACCTGTTTTTTCAAAAAACAAAACATAAGGCCATACACAGGATGTCAGTGCTAGGGGGACAGCTAGCTAGACATCTGGGGAAAATACAAGCTGTGATGATAGCTATTGAGGCAAAATATAATTTGATGTTTGTGGTGTTTGATGTTTTACTGACTTTGCAGGTCTGGGGCTGGTGGTCTGATCATCTATCCAGAGGATAACAGTCGGCAGTGTGGCATTTATCAGGGTCTCCTAAAGGTGGTAGCCACTGTTAATTCCTTATTATCTTGTTTGGAAGTCCTGTATCTTTTTTTTTTTCTTAAATACATGAAGTTTTTAATATTACAGTCAACAAATAAAGTATACTTCAATAACTGTAACAGGAAAATTATAAAAATTGTATAACTTCACTGAATGTTTACAAATAGGCAATTTACAGAGAACTGCTAGTTTACTCAAACTTTTTGTATTTCCACAATAGTAATAAGAAAGCCTAAAGTGAAATAAATTCTTTACACCAAATGCCTAAATGCATACATTGCATGATCACTTTATGTTTTTAATGTGAGAGCAGCATTGTCATCAATCCAACCTAGATTAGACAAACTAACCAGCAAGAAACAAGCTCACTTATCATATCTCATTTTCATTGATTTGTTGGGTTGAGTTTTATTATTCTGTTTTGTTTTGATTTTGTTATATTCGATGGAATGGGCAGGTACTTCAAAGATAGCTAGATATATTATGGTAGCCATTTTGGATTTACTATTGTCTTGTTTTGAAGTCCTTTATTGCATTCATTATTTTGTTTATATGGTTCTATTCTGTTTTGTTTGATTTGATTTTTACTAAGTCTGAAGCTATCTACAGCTATTTTGAGGACAAGAGGCATTATGGCAACCATTGTTGATTTTGCATTGTTTTGAAGTTCTGTGTCACTTACATTGATTTGTTTTGATTGGTTTTGTTCTGTTTTATTTTGCTTGGTTTTACTCTCTTTAAAATAAAAAACAAACAAACAAACATAAAATAAAATTTACTTCAAGGGTAATAATCAAGAAATTACAAGACAGTAAGTGTAGAAAGTATGCAGTTTTATAATCTTCTCCATTGCTTCTTTTTTTTAAAATTTTATTTTCTCCATTGTTTCTTAATGCTCAAATTAATATCACACTTTTAGGCAGCTTCTTTACTTTTTTCAGCTTCTTCTTTAGGCAATAATGGATCAATCTTTAACAGTAAACCTTCACTTGTTGAACTACGAAGGAAAGCACGGACCACAAAGGGACCTGGAAACAAAGAAAGAAATCAATTTTGGTTTTATTCCACAGATTCCTGAGAAGCAAGTACCAACACACAACAGGAAACTTTACAGGATTCATATTTTCACTTGAAAAGTACTATATTGCGAAATATTTCAAATTACAAGGAAATACGGTTTCATTTCTGGAGCAGCAGATAGACTAGCTGTCCTAGAGATTTATCCTTGAAACTACATACTTGCTAATAATTCATTTCTGTCTTCTAGAAGATGATCACCTGGAATTTATTTTATTGTAAAGTCAACAATGAAGTAAGCAGGTGGTGATATTTACATTTGATGGAAATAAGCTATAAATATTTATTTAAAACAGCACATATGTTAATTTTAATATGTTAAATTCTCTAAAAATTCAAAAGCTTTTCAAAAGAACAATGCTAAGGAGCTTCATTAAAAAAAAATAACAACACTGCTCTAGAGGATTTACTGCCCATCAATCCACTCCCGCTATAGTCTCAAAGGATCCTATACTAAAAGCAAAGCTCTCCATGAAATCTAAGTATTCATACGCATATGATGACTCAGTACTACAGCCATATTTAGGACAAGGGAATTAACAAGTGAGTATTTAATGATCAGCATGCTTAACTCCTTTAGAAGATTAAAAATAACTTAATATTCGTTTTTATTACCATAGTTATAAAACTAAACCTGACAAAGTTCTATCATGGTAAACCTGTAAAAGAATAATCAATTAAGTATGATCAGCATGCTTAACTCCTTTAGAAGATTAAAAATAACTTAATATTCGTTTTTATTACCATAGTTATAAAACTAAACCTGACAAAGTTCTATCATGGTAAACCTGTAAAAGAATAATCAATTAAGTATGGTGGACCCTTGACTGCCTTTAAATGTTCATGAGTGCAGTCTGAGGAAGGAGTTTGAATGGCACAGAATACAATAAAGCTGCTGGACAAGTTTGCATTCTAAGTTTCTACATCATGATCAACTTTCATGATTCTGTATGAATCACAACATTTTTAAAAAGTGATTTTTATCATATGACAAAAAATAACCTTTCTTTTCTAAAAGAGTCTACTGCTAGTATAAAGGACAAAGTGAATGATGTGGATTTAAAGTGGCATTTCATAAGTGATTTTTTTTTTGGTACCAAGGATCAAACTCATGACCTTGCACTTGCCAAGCAGGCACTTATGCCACTGAGCTAAATCCTCAGCCCTCATAAATGATTTTATGCCATTTTAAGTTCCTATTTAATACCATTGTAAGATTAAAGCAATCATGTCCCCAACTTTGTTACATTTAATGGTAGAAATAATATAGGCATTTATGAAGATTTCAGGATATATTCTTTTTATTAATGATAAAAGTCTCTCTAAAAACTGTAAATCTTTTGGAAATTAAATTTTATTTCTCTAATTCCTAGAAAGTTTAGCTTTATAGTTGGATGTTAACTGTTTTCTTAATATATTTACCTTTTGAAAAGTATCACAGTGCTATAGGGAAATTTACCCTCAGCAAAACACTTACCCAGATTTAGGGGTCTTTGCCTGCAGACTTCATTAATAACCGTCTGCAGATTAGCAGCTATCTGGTCACTTGACATATTCAACTGAAAGGAAAGGATACATATAACATTAACAATGGAAAAGTGATACAGTTGGGGTAGTGTATTGATAGTTATTCTAGAATCAGGATGGTGTTTTTCGAATATTCACTTGGACTGGGGATGTAGTCCAGTGGTAGAGCACTTGCCTACCATGTGCAAAAACCTTGAGTTCACTCTTTTAGTGCTGCAAGAATAAGAAAAAGACTAAATGAACCAACGTTCACCTAATGTACTTACCTATTATGAAACCTTACTATGAATGTGGGGAAAAAACAGTAACAACAAAGAAAACCTCTTTAACTCTTCCTTTAGAATGATACATTTTATATCAGAGATAGTGCCTCACTTTAGTTCCAGCTTCTTAGGAGGCTGAGGTAGGAGGATCACAAGTATAAGGCTAGCCTATGCAACCTGGCAAGACCCCATCTCAAAGTTTTTAAAAAGGAGTAGGACTGTAAAGCACAAGCCTAATACACATGAGACTCTGGGTCCAATCCCAGGTCTCTCTGTCTGTCTGTCTCTCTCTCTCTGTCTCACACACACACACACACACACACACACACACACACACACACACACAACTGCAGCTGCATTTACAACTACATATCAAGATTTATTTATTTATTTATTTGTTTGTTTGTTTGTTTGTTTACCTTTTCAAGATGGTCTCACTATGGGCTGCTCTTGAACTCACTTTGTAACTCAGGCTGGTCTCGAACTTGCAGCTGGTCTCAAACTTGCAATGATCCTCCTGCCTCAGCCTCCTGAGTGCTGGGATTACAGGCACGCCTGGCTTATATGCCAAGATTTAACAACCATATAGAACATATTATACCCAAGTGTTCTGAAGTTTTCCACGTGAGGGTCCTTGATTTCCAAGTAATTTCTCCAAGGCATATTTTGAATACATATACTATTTCCCATCCTCATTCCCAAGGAATTAATGGTATTACATCTTAAAGTTATTTGTTGATTTACTTACAGACACTTAGAAAATAATGCTTTCATGGGCCTAAAATAAAAGTACTTGACTACATGCATGTAGACGATACATACCTCAAGAGATTTTCAGGATGGTGTGCTAACATTCCAATTTTTAAGCACTGTAACTAGGCAACATCAATTATCTTATTTAGCAAAAAAAAAAAAAAAAAAAGGTGTATACAGTAAATGAGTTGTATTCATAAAAATCCCTAAACCCAATTTACAGTACCATTGAAAAGTTCTTGTGTGGATTAATCAAAATCAATGAGTTTTTATTCTTAAACATACCTGGTAAACTCAATTATTTATAGTCAGCTGTTTAGAGACAATTGCATTATGCCAAATAAATCAATTTTTAACAATTCATGTAAAGCCTCTAATAACTGGTAAAAAGAAATCATACAGAAAAAGTCCAACTCCAAACAAGATTTCTATTTTGCAATGATTCTGAAACCACTGTGAGAAATGTCCTACATAAGCATAAAGAAAATTCCTCCTGAAAAAGGATTATTCTCTCATCATAATCAAACAACATTTATCACTTGGGCTGATGTAGCAACAAAAGCTAAGTGAGAAAGTTGGGGTATTACTGGAAGAATTCTCATTATGCCAATCCACAAGAGGAAGTTCTGAGGGAGGCGGGGGTGGGGGAGTGGGAGTGGGAATCAAAGTAAGGCCTTGTTCATTTTATTAAGTCCACAAACCTTGCAGACTATTGTGCAATCAAGAGCTCACTTGGCAGACAAGGCACCATACTTATTTTATGTTAAAAAGAGAAAAGACCAGGCAAAATGCATCCTTGTCTCCTTAATTCTCCACTTTACCTCAAATTATCCTTCTTTCTATTGCCAACTGAAGTGACTATCATAGGTCCAATACATTTATTTGGCCTTTGCTAAAGAATGATAGCCAGGCTGGGGATACAGTGCAGGGGTAGAGTGCTTAACTAACTTGTCCCATGCTGTGGGTTCAATCCCCAGTTGGGGGAGGGGATGTTTGAACAATGTTAAATTTGGAAAGTAGACAGAAGAAAAAAAAATGTCCAACGTATCTTTTTTGTATATGTGAAGTTACGTTATACTTCATATATTAAATTTCTCAGGCTTTTAGAACTACCTTCTGTGGGCTTATACTGCCATTCCTACAATAAGTGAAAAATAATATGATTCAGAAATGTGAAACAATCATTTCCTTTGCAACTTTCAGGGCCTCCATAGGCTCTGCCTCTGAGCTACACCCACATCCCCTAATTTAAATTTTAAAAATATGACAATGTTTTAAAAACAGTTTATACTTTTGTCCAAATTTTAGCACCTCTGATCTTTAGTAATGTGCACTCTACTATATTTTAAAATATATTTATAACCACAGCACTTTACTTTTTCCTTTAAATATTGTTCAAAACTATGGAATTACTGGTTACTGGTGACTATCAGTACTGGTAGTTATATACAATAACATATATGTATGTGCTGATTTTATCAAAACTTGCACAGGAAGTTTATTTGGGCTGATACTTGTGAGCTTCTCTCCCTGTACCTCAGTTACTCTGCACTTCCAGCTGTGCTTTCCTATGGAATAACAATTTGGGGTCTTATGAAAGCTGGAATGAGTTTTTTTAAGGCAAGGATATTATCTGTTAGATTCTCAACAGCAGTGTATATCTATGACTTGGTGCAGAAGGGGAAAAAAAAAAAAAGCAAAGATTGGATTGACCTGAACTCCTTCAATGAACTCTGCTAAATACTGCCTTTGAATATACAGTGGAACAGTCACCATAGTATTTATGTTTGGCTAAAGTGATTGCTTACTGCAGTGTAAAATACTTATTTTCCTCTTCCTATAGCATAAGTGCTTTGAAGGAAAGATGCTTTTTACTGAATCCTACATTCTGCTTAATATCCTAAGTGGAAGATTTTACCAAAGATGGCAAGGTAGCAAATCAGTGGACACAGGTGCACTGTGCCTTGATTTTTTTTTTTTTTTGCCTTCACTTACAGATTAACCCCTTTCCATGTAATTCTTAACCTTTTTCTTCAATAACATTTTTTAGCATTACAAGAAAAATCAGTCATCTTAAATAATTTTCGTACCTTTGAGATGCATGTTGTTTCATCTCAGAGCAAAATGTAGCCATGAACATATCCAAGTCATAAATTCTTAAAACTTTTATTAGGCCATTAAAACTTGCTCCAGGGGCTGGGGATTTAGCTCAGCAGTGTAAGTGCCTGCCCTGCAAGCATGCAGTCGTGAGTTCGATACCCAGTACCAAAAAAAAAAAAAAACCCAAAAAACAAAAAACTTGCTCCAGAAAGATGCACACAAGATAAAAAATTTAGCCTGTGTTTTCAAAATCTACACAGATTCTCTGACTTAAAGGTGAGAAAAAAGTCTCCTGAGGAAAGCACCTTGGTTAAAAAGGATTTCTGGGCCACACTCTTGAGAACCACCAGTAGAGTAAGTTGTAGATTTGTTCAACTACTTTGGAGGACTATTGGTTACAGTGTTTTAAAAAGGAAAGATTTTTACATTTTACACAGGACAGGATTAAAAACAATAATAACAAAAATTAAAGAGGACATGCTAATTATTTTTAACCAATACATGTTCCTTTTAAAGCGACAAGCTCTGTCACTTGAATGTTCTGATGGTCTTTAGATGACCAAACTTCTCTCACTGGAAACTCCTGTTTTGCATAAGCACTTGTTCATCCACTTGGCCCCCAAAAACCCCTCCAAAATTTAATACTGTAAGATTACATAAAGTGTAGTCTAGAAGTTTCTGAATATGGGTCAATACTCTTAACCCCTTAACTAACCACAACTTAACCCAAAGAAAGGCAGATAATCTGCATTTTTCTTACAGAATATTGAATAGTAATAATAATTGATCATCCAGCCCCATGTACTGGGTACTTGCTCTGAGTCAAGCTATGGTCTAACATCTACATAAATATTTATTTCTCCAAGAACTCCACAAAGTAGGTAGTATTAACCCTCACTTACAATAGGGACCAAGATCTAGAAAACTTCATCTTACATGCACAGTAAGAAGTGGCCTAGGACTACGAGTGTGAACTCTCAAGACAGACAAACATCAAAGTGAACTTCTACC
The DNA here is from genome assembly GCA_004027455.1 of Hydrochoerus hydrochaeris. Classification (NCBI taxonomy): domain Eukaryota; kingdom Metazoa; phylum Chordata; class Mammalia; order Rodentia; family Hydrochaeridae; genus Hydrochoerus; species Hydrochoerus hydrochaeris. The sequence continues at coordinate 38,045 of PVLA01003349.1, forward strand.
ACTTGCTAGTTTGTGACCCTGGATCCAAATGTAATGTGTTGCTGATCTTCATGAAAAATGAGCACAACTGTCTGAAAAACACAAATTAATTTTTGTAAGCTACAAGAGGAAAAAAAACAAACTATATGAGACAATGAACACTCAAAATTTTCTTCCTAATTGATCTTTTACTTTCTAATTTTTAGAGTTAACATTTGAATAATTTAGCAAATTCATTTAGTCTCCACTTTTTTTTCAAGCAATGTGATAGGAACTAAAACCAGAAAGATGAGTAAGATACCAGTCTTGACCTCATGGAGCTCACAATCTAGTTTAAAATACAACATGACAGGTGCTACCCCAGGCAGGTAAGCAACTGCTACAAGGGCATAGAAGTGATAGACTCTGACATGGAGGATTTCATAACAAAGGTGATAAGCTGAGTCTTAAAAGATGAAGGTTTTAGAGGACACAGAGCATCTTTTAGGCAGGGAGGGAGCAGCCTGAGGTGAAAATGAAGTGGATGGGGTGAGTAAGTAGCTCTGTGTCTAGATAACATGCAAAACTGAAAAGAACAGGGCTAAAGAGTACATACATACACTATCTGCATGACACAGGATGAGCAGAGTGGAGGGCAATATGCTGTGTAGGAGAGAGAGCAGCCCCTCAGAGAAAACAGACTTAGCCACAGGGAGGGCATGGAGGGGGCAGTGTCATCACAACTGATTTGTCAAAAATGGCTACAGCAAAACAAAACACTATCTGGGTCCAACAAAATAAGTCTGGAAGCCAAATTCAGCCTGCAGCTGCCAATTTCTAAGTGGAGAGAACTACATTCAGATGCTTTGCTCATTTAAAAACTTTTCTTTATATTGAGTTGTAAAAATTTTATTCATATTCTAGTTCAAGTCTTTTATCATATCTATGATTTATAAATATGTTCCCTTTTGCATTCTGCTGAGAGTATCCTTTGATACTCAGAAGTTTTAAATCCAGATGAAGTCCAATGTCTTTTTTTTTCTTTTGTTGGCTATGCTTTTGGTATCATTATTAAATAGCCTATAGAAGCTGCTATGTCTATTAATAGTTCACACCATTTTTACTGTTGAATAATGTGGGAGACAACTCCAGTGACTCTCCTTGAATGCAAAACAATTACTGCGATGTTGATTATTTGGAGACTTATTTCCTTATACTGATATGTAGAGAGCTGGCTTATGCTATTTCCTTCTCTCTTCAATTGGCTCTAAGCATTGCAAATAAGGCTAGCTGAGGTGCTGGTATGTAATCTCTAAAGCCAACAGACAGTCCAGTTTCCTCCCACAGTGCTCTCCATACAGGATATGAGCACAGCGGGATGTTACAGCCAACAGCTCAGGGAATGTCAAATGGGTACCAGCCTCATGGTAAAGAGGCTATGACTCCCCAGGGCACAAGAGTTTGCATATCAGAAACCTAAGCAACAGCCTCCCAAAACAATACAGTTGCTACCTTAATTAGATTATGTGAATTGATCTTTCTGCATATTTTTATCCCTGCAATTTACAGAAATACCTTTCTTCCACCTAGCCAGCCAGCTCAAGTTACTCAAGTAACTCCCCCATCCTCACTGTCACTCATCCCTGAGCCACTCCCCTTCTTCACAAGATAATAAATTCTGGGAGAGGCCTAGGATGAGGGTCTTTGCCAGCATGTCCTCACTGGGACTGGAACCCCTTGGCTGCCCTTAACTTGGAACATGTCTTGGTGTCTTGACTCTCGACATGGGTTGCATTGGTGGTGGTAGATTGGAATTAACTTGCTGGGATTCCAAAAACATCTAAGAGGGATTACAAATAAAACCTTTTGGATTGTGAGGAAAACTAGAAAGAAGACTACAATACTTGGATGACTGAACTCAGTATTTGGGATTACAATAAATAGTATTTTACTGCATGGATATGCCAAACATTTTTTAAAAACTGTTCATGTGGAAAAGGAAAATTCAGTTCTGTTAACTGTTAATGATTTTCAATAGAGCTATCGGTTGAACATTACTAGTCAGAAGACTCAAAAATGCTTCAAAATTTTAAATTCTAGCCAGGCGTGGTGGCACACTCCTGTAATCCCATCACTCGGGAGGCTGAGGCAGGTGGATTGTTGCAAGTTCGAGACTAGCCTGGGCTATAAAATGAGCCCAAGGTCAGCCTGAACTGCATAGTGAGACCTTGTCTCAAAAAGACAAAAAAGCCCTAGTAAGTGCGCTGCAGAAAAAACTGTTAAATGATATGAAAGGCGCAGAGACCTCTACCACACACCCATCTGAAGGGGGCTGGAAACATGACAAGATAGAGAAACAGCAAAAGGTCTCCAACTGCTGAACCAGGGAAAGTGAGTCCAGCAGAAGTAAATGCAGAGGAGGTTGAGAGCAGCAAACCTGTAATGTCAGAGACAGCCTCATCGGAAATAAAGAAATATCTCTGTGACCTCATCAACGAATTTAAATCTGAAATTCTAACCCAGGTGAAGCAAGATATAAGAAGATTAATAAAAGAAGTCCTGGGTAATCCTCAAGTAGACACAAATGAAAGAATAGAGGAACCCAGAGAAAGGAGAGAAGCCTTTGATGAAGAATATAAACAAAATCTAGAATATGTGAAACAGATCCAAAGAGAATATCAGGAAATTAAAAATTCCATTGAAAGCTGGCAAAACCTTTTAACAGAAACTAAAGACAAACTTTCAAAACTTGAAGATAGATTTGCAACATATGATCACAAAAGGAAGGATCTCTTAAAAATAACAAGGAACCAGGAAGCAATGATACAAAGGCTAGAAGATGACAAGAGGATTTATAACTTAAGAATAAAATATGTGAATGAAGATGCAGCAACAAATACAAATGAAATAAAAAGTCTATTCACAGAAATAATTAAGGAAAACTTCCCAAACACAGGAAACGGAAGTGAAGTTCAGATAAATGAGTCATACAGAACTCCAGCCAGCTACAACCAAAACAGATCTACACCCAGACATATAATAATCAGGATCCCAGAAATCCATCAAAGGAACAGAATATTAAAAGCAGTCAGAGAAAAGAAACAGATTACCTATAAAGGAAAACTCATCAAAATCACAGTGGACTATCAAATCAATGCAAACTATCAAATCAAGAAGATGCAAATCATCAAATCAAGAAGAGCTTGGAGTGAAACCTTCCAAGACCTGAAAGAAAATAACCTCCAACCCAGAATGATGTACCCTGCAAAACTGTCTCTCAAAATTAATGGACAAGATATTTCCACAACAAGGAGGAACAGGGGGAGTTTGTGACCACCAATCCAACCCTGCAAAGAATACTGAAAGACATTCTAGAGAGAGAAAAGAAAATCATCAGGGTTCCAGGAACAATGGCAGAAAGGCCTCAAAGAAAGGGGCAGACAGTTGGAATGAAGGAGAAAAGTAAACAAACAACAATGACAGAAAAATAGCATAGCAGAGATAAGACAGAGAAGATTGGTTATATCGCTGTTTTATCTTGACTGATTTTATTTGAATCTGGTATGCTTGAGAGTGTTGAGTCTGAGAGTAGGGGCAACTACTCTGAAGATGACAGGATTCAATAGGATACCCATTCTGGTTTGATTATTAACTGCCTTTGAAGTCCTATAATGTCTCCAATGTTTAGATTTTATTAATAGTGTAATGCAATGCTAAGTTTAATTATACTGTATTTGATGATATAGACAATTTTATTAAAAATAACAAGAGACATCATAGTAACTACCATAAAAAAAAGACAAAAAAAATTTTACATTCTTTAAGCACCAATATGATACTACTGTAACTGTTTCAAATTCTGAAATATTTCAAATTTCAGATTAGGGATGCTTACCTAGTAAAGTTTATATAGACATTTAAAACATGAAGAAATATGAAATCTGAAATACTTCTGGTCCCAATTATTTCAGATAAGGGATACCTAACTGGTAGTATAAACACATATGCTTAGATATTTGTGTAAATGACAATTTTCATTTTACTTTGCAAGTTTCATTTCTGTGGATACAATCCCAGAGTAGAATCTCTGGAAATTATAAATGCACAATTCGTTTATAGGCTACTACTAAACTGTTTCCCAGAGTGGCTATACTATTTTGCATTTCTAAATGTATGAGAGTTCAAGTCTCACCACAATATGGCCATTATTTCTTCAATTAATTTTCTACACGACACTTTTTCCTCTTCTTCTGGGGTTCTAACGATATGAAAGTTAGATCTTTTGTCATTGTGCCAGGGCCTTTTCCAATTTTTTCAGTCATTTGTGTTTTTTCATGTTGAGTAATTTCTATGATTTATTTTAAAGCTTTGTCTTTTCTCTGTATTCTTGATTAAAGTCACAATTTTCTAAGACCATTTTCTAACTTGTTCCCTTTGTGATCACCCAATGACTTCACTGGAGCTCTTGTTTTCAGTGTTTAGCTAGAAGCTGAAGCTTTATTTGGCCAGTTCTAAACAAGCTGAGGTGAAGGCTTATCCTCTTGAAAGCAAGCTCCTCTAATCAAACAGGAAGGTTCTTCTCCTTCAAAGACTCAGAACCTGTATTCACTTCCACACCTGTCACTACAAGGACAAAAACCTGTGACTGGAGGGCTTCTCCTGCCACTTTCTGGGATCAGGCCAGAGTACAAGTAGGCCAGGTGATGATGGAAAGTGACATATGTCATTATTTATCACCAGTTGGTGGTACTTCAAAATCTGGTCTTTCCCCGCTAAGTTGCTATTACTCACTTTTCAGAGGCATCAGCTCACTATTTCATACTTTTGGTCCAGGTTTTATAGGGGACCTCCCAGGTATGAGGTGTTTATAAGTTAGGATTACCCAACTTTTTCTGTAAAGGTATTGACAGTAAATATTTTAGGATTTAAGAGTCACATATGAATCTTCTTCCTTGCTTTATAAAGAAAATCCCTTAAAAGACCATCCTAAACTCATAGGCTGTATAAAAACAGGCTATGGAGCAATTGTTTTGCCTATGGCTGTTATAGAAAACATTTGTCAACAAGTATTTAAAGATGTATTGATGCAGACAAGTTGTGGTATGATTTATATTCTATATCACTCTAACAAGTTAGTATTTTTCCCAAGATCTACAATGAGGGAGAAAAGGGTAGTGTTAGGTAGGAGCTTTTATCAGGGATAGTGATAAAGCTGTTTCAAAAATGCTTAACTCAGAGCCTATATTTAAGAATATTAATAGCAAATCTGGGCATGGTGGCTGATGCCTGTAATTCCAGCACTCGGGAGGCCAGGGCAGAAGGACTGCTGTGAGATTGTGTCCAGTCTAGGCTGCAAAGTGAGTTCAAGGTCAGCCTATACTGAATAGTGAAAATCTGTCTCATCTAAGATGCACTCCCTCTATTTACATTTTACAGTTTATTTTCTTCTCTTTTTATGGACCTTATATATGACATAGTATACTGTAGTACACTGAAAAAAAAAGGCAGAAAAAAAAAAAGAATTTGTAATAGGATCTTAACGATGATGTAGTGTTTACCATGAATTCTATATTAATGAATGTCATAATTTGTCTAGAGCTAATAAGAAGGAACTAACTACATTTCCATTCAAATTATCCTCACATTTGGATAAAGACAGAATTTGATAAGTTATTCTTATTGTCCTGATTTTTAACAAAAGTTGTGCATTCTATATGCTAATAGCTACTTATTAACAACTGAACTGCCAACAAAGGGGCTGGACAACAATGAGAAGCAAATTAGTTTATTACTCTCTCATATACTATGCTACATTTATATTTTTAGCATGTGCTATTCTACTGATGAAGGATCATTACCTTGAGTTAGTGCAATGAATTAATGGGAAAAGCTAGATATTTGTCTCAAATAGCACGGATTTCCTTATGCTATTATTTATGTCAAATAAAGGGGAAGTCATACTTTTAATTCCCAATAGTTCTAGAAAATTATCATCTGATTTCATGACAGTACAGGTAAAAAAAAAATAGAAATAATAGTAAGTATTTGTATTCTAATATTCCTCCTAGTAAGAACATTGGCAAAGGATGTAATGTAAAATATTAATATGAATGACTCATCACAATTAGATACACATCTCTCTCAGTAAAGAACCAGGATAGCGTTAGTACACAGCAGATTCTGGGCAAATACTAACTTCTTTCTTAGCCTCACACCATGAAAGATCTAAGATGTACTTCCTCTATTTACCTTTTACACTTTATTTTCTTCTTTTTTAAGGACCTTATATATGACATAGTACACTGTAGTACACTGAAAAAGAATACAACAAAAGAAAAGTCATTCATTGACTAAAAGGAGTGAGGGAGAAGGTGAAGTAGCAGTAAACTGTGAGCAAAGGGCTGCTGCTGCCTTTTATCCTGCTATCATTGACAATAGTTGATTTGGACAACACAAGCCACTGTTTGAACGTAGGAACTTAAATCCTTCAAATTCCACTTCCTATGCTGTCTAGCTTAACTGAACTCCAACATATTCACATTTCCTTTTCCAATAGGTTTTTAGGAAAACTCAAGGCTCTGATTTCAATACAAAGTTTTACTGTTTCTATCCCCTTGCCCTGAACTTGTTCATTTTTGTTACAATATACTCCAGCTTTTATCAGCAACCAAGCTGAAAACATTCTTGCCTCAAAACAACTCACTATGACACAAGCAAAGCAAAGTGATACTTACCTATGAATGGATGGCATACGCAACTTTAAAATGTAGAAAGGGGAAGAAAAGAAAAGAGCACATCAAAGACACTGCCTTATATTAAGTAGTTCAAAATTCCAAATATATTTGAAACCCAGACAAGAAACAAGTTAAGTCAGGTCTTAGCATGATTTGGTATAAACAAAAATCTGAGTTGTCCTGCCCTCCTTTTTTAAAAAACAAGCTCTACCTTGCTTTGTCAATATAATTATTGTTTACAAATCCTCAAAACCTGTTTATTTATATGACAATAAAAAGGGGAAACATTCTTTTCTTCGGTGTTAAGAAAACTTAACATCAAGGCTAGGCTAGTAAATAAATGAATTTATATAATGTATTTTTTTAAGATGTTCTTCAACATAGGGGTAGGCACAGAGTTCATGAACAAAATACAAACTGCTCAGGAAATACTTCAAAGAATCAACAACTGGGATCTCATCTTACTAAAAAAGTTTTGGCACATCAAAAGATATCACCAACAGAGTGAAAAGACAACCCATAGAACTGGAAAAAGTTTTAGCCAACTATCCTTCAGACAAAGGACTTCTATCTAGAACATATAAAGAATTGAAAAAAACCAGGCCTCCCAAATTCAAAGACTCTATCCAAAAATGGGCATCTGAGATGAATACGCACTTATCATATGAAGAAATACAAATGGAAAATAAATATATAAAAATATGTTCAACCAATAACATCCTGGAGGGGCTGAGGGAAAAAGGATTCCTTCTCCACGAATGGTGGGATTGTAGACTGGTACAACCACTGTGGAAATCAGTGTGGAGATTCCTCAAAAAAAACTAAGACTGAAGGTTTCATAGACCCAAGCTATTCTACTTCTGGCTATTTTCCCAGAACAATTAAAAAAAATATACCACAATGATATATGTGCACCCATGTTTACAACAGCACAATTTGTAATAGCTAAAACTTGGAAACAACCCAAATGCCCATCAACCAAGGAAAGGATAAAAAGATGTAGTATTTTTATATAATGCAGTACTACTCAGCTATAAAAAAGGATGTGCTTGAGGCTTTTATAAGTAAATGGATGCAACTTGAGACAATACTCATGAGTGAAATAAATCAGATGCACAAATGTAAGTAACACATTGTCTTCCTAGTGTAAAAAACTAAAGGAATAAATAAAATCCAAAATGTATAATATTGTGAAAGCAAATGGGGAAGAAACTGCTCAAAAGTAAATAACAACTGACCAGAATGGGGAAAAGGAGAAAAGAGAAGGAATATATATCTACGATAGAATAACTACGCTACTAATTTTTATTAGTTCATTGAAAAGAATACTTTGTGCTTACTTTGATCAATTTCTCATGTCTTTATCTTGTAATCTGAGTAATTACTTTAAAGATAATATGCAATATATTAACCGCTGTTAATCTACTATCTTGTTTTGAGATGCTGTATCATTTTTATTTAACTTTTTTTAAAATAATAAAAAAATTAAAAATTTTTTCATTTCAATATCTCGGTGATATTTTTATAACTCATTCCAGATTATTCAAGATTTTCTATTCAACTATGTATTAATAAATTAACATGAAATAGTGGTATGCATGTGGGTTGCTATCAAGATTCTCCCAGAGGTAAACAGCCTGGGTGGGGAGATGCAACCAGCCCAGCCTCCGGGTGCACATCAGTTGCCATCAGGACTCTGGCAGATAGCCAGTGCAAGCCAGGGGAGCTAGCCGGTCATGCCTTGGAAAAACCATGAACCTCTAAAGAGAACCCCATACTCCACTGTCTCCTAGGGAACCTGGGTTAGGAGACACGGAGGTGCCTAACCCCTCCCCCTACACTGTGGATGGGTAGTCAACATGAGAAGCACCTGGGACCCCACAACCTGTTTATCTGGAGAAACCCATGAAAATGTCAAGACAAAGGAGCAAAAGGTCATCTCTGGCCTCCAACCCAAACAGAACAAGTCTAAGAAACACAGACATGGAAAAAAGCAGAAGATACACACCTAAAATTTCTGGGATGATGGAAACTGAAGTAAACTACTTCATGAGGCTATAAAAGAAATCAGATCAGAAATATCTCAGATAAAAAAGAAATGTCACATATAATAAAAGGGTTGCTGAGCATATCTAAAGAAGTCACAGATGAAAAGAGAAGCACAGGAGAATGAGGGAAACCTTGAATAAACAATATAGAGAAGAACTGGAATTCATGAAACAGATTCAAAGAGATATCCAGGAAATTAAAAACTCCATCAGAAGCTGGCAAATCACTTGACAGAGACTGAAGATAGACTTTCAGACCTTTAAGACAGGATGGCTGCTAGCAATTGTGAAAGAATAGAGCTTTTAAAAATAATAAAGAACCAGGAAATACAATTCAATGGCTGCAAGATGATGCAAAGGAAAATAATTTAAGAATGATAGGTGTCAGCAAAAAGGCAGGAGTTAACACAAATGACATAAAGAGATTATTTATAGAAGTAATAGCTAAGAACGTCCCAAGCATGGTAAAAGGACCTGACAAACAGGCAAGTAAGGTATACAGAACTCCAACTGGCCATAACCAAAATAAATCTATACCCAGACATATAATTCCAGAAATTCAGTACAAGAACAGAATATTAAGGCCTGGGGATTTAGCTCAGTGGCATAAGTGCCTGCCTTGCAAGTGTGCGGTCATGAGTTGAATCTTCGGGACCGATTAAAAAAAACAAACAAACACAGAATATTAAAAGCTGTTAGAGAAAAGAAAGAGATCACCTATAAGGTAAAACCCATCAGAATCATGACAGACTTCTCAACACAAACCTCAAGTCAAGAAGAGCTTGGAGTGAAGTATTTCAAGTCCCGAAAGAAACAACTTCCAACCCAGATTGATATATCCTGCCAAACTATCTTTCAGAATTGATGACAAAATAAGATGCTTTCATGACAAAGAGCAACTGAAAGAATTCATGACCATCAAACCAACCCTACAAAGCGTAATGAAAGATATTCTAGAGAGAGATAAAAATGACCATGGTCTCAGGAACAACAGCAAAGTGGGATCACCAAGTGGGGCAGACAATTAAATGGAGAAGAAAAGTAGGGAGTCAATGGCAGGAAAAAGCATGGCAGAGACAAACATGTTGGCCATAACCACTAATGTAGATGGCCTGGATTCATCAATAAAAAGAAACACAGGTAGAGTGGATCAAGAAAGATCCATAAATATGTGGTAGAGAAGAAACACATTAACTCAAAAGGAAATTTATAGATTGAAAGTCAAAGGAGAGAAAACAATGCTCCATGTGACTGAGAACAAAAAAAAGCTGGGATAGCTGGCCCATCAACTGCAGAATGGATAAGATATGGCATTTTTATACAATGGAAAGCTACTCAGCTATAAAGAAGGATAATCATGAAGCTCGTGTAGGTAAATGGATGCAATTTGTGCTCATGCTCTTGGGTGAAATGGCTTGGACTCACACAGGTGAACATCATGTTATCTCCCATAAAAAAATGGAGTTAGTGGGATCCAAAATGCATAGCAGATAATTGTGAAAGTGAAAGAAACATCTAAAAAGGGAAGGTGGTGGCCATTGTTAATTCCCTATTATTGCCAGGGATTTAGCTCAGCTGCCTAAGCGCCTGCCTTGTAAGCACAAGGTTGTGAGTTCAATCCCCAGTACCAAAAAAAAAAAAAAAAAAAATTAAAAAAATCCCTATTATTTTGTTTTAATGGCCTGTATCATTTTATTGTTTTGTTTTGATTGGTCCTATCCTGTTATGTTTGGTTTGATTTTATTATGTCTGATGGCATAGCAGATATTTTGAAGATAATGAGATATATTATGTTAGTCACTGTTGATTTCCTATTATCTTGTTTTGAAATCCTGTATCACTTTCACTGTTTTGTTTTGATTGGTTTTCTCCTGGTTTATTTGGTTTGATTTTAATGTCTGATGGTATGAACAGCTATTTTGAAGATAACAAGAGACATTATGGCAGCCATTGTTGATTGTTTATTATCTTGTTTTGAAGTCCTGTATCTCTTTTCACTGTTTTGCTTTGATCAGCTTTTTTTTTTTTTGGTTTCATACTTAAAAAAAAAGAAAGAAACTGTAACAGTTTTTAAACCAAAAAGAACAAATTCGTTCATATTTTAAAATATATCATTTCTCAACAATACTTTATTGTCTGCTGTTGACTTGATTTTATAGTATCTAGTGGGAAGCTTTCCTGTGATGAAAGAAAATAAATAGGAAAAGCCTCATAATGAACTTACTGAAGCTATTAATTTGGATTCAGTAATGAGACTGTATAAAATGTTTTAAAAGTTTTATGACATAGTGAATTAATAAATTGAAATTATAGGAAGATATTTAAACATTTTTAGAAATAAATCTTTTAGTATATGTTGAAAACATTTTTTAATGTAAACAACTGATTTAATTAAGTGGCATTATTACTTTAGATAGCATTTCCAAGCAACATTTTTTATTAGACACTCTATAATCAAAATTAAGCTGCCTGTCATTAAAACACTATTCTGTGAGACACACACTTCCCAATAATTCACATTAATTTTCCCATAAATTTCTCCTATTTTTCATGTCTTTATGACATGTAAATGAGAAGAACTTCAAGAAACTATTAAAAGGAAAGAAGTCCTCAGTGATACCTGTGAAACCATGTTTATAGAAGCACAGTTTGTAATACTTACATCTTGGAAACAACCAAAATGCCCATCAACCAAGAAACAGATAAAAAAAAAAAAAAGATGTGGTTTTTCTACACAATAGAGTGCTACTCAACCATAAAGAAGGATAAACTTGACACATTTCTAGGTAAATACTTACACCTTGAAACCATACCCTTAAGTGAAATAAATCAGACACACATGTATAAATATCACACTGTTTCTCTGGTGTGAGAAACAAATAATGTAAACAAGAAACAAAGTGTGTAATAGGTATTGTGAAACAGTAAGGAATTGTTCAAAACAAAGGGGAACTAGGGAAGGGGGAAGGGGAAAGACAAGAAGGGAAAAGAAAAGAAAAAGATAAAAGAAGAATAAAATGGAAACAATATAGCTTACAGAAGTGTTCTCAAATTGGCCTACACATTAGAACCTGAACATTAGAATCACATTTCATTTCATTTTACTTTTTGGAACTGGGAATCAAACTCACAACCTTGTACTTGACAGGCAGGTGCTATGCTGCTGAGCTATATCTCCAGCCCTTAGAATCACATTTTAAAAGAAAGCAGTACCTGAACTTGATCTCAAACTAAATAATAAAGTCAGACTGTCTAAAGGTAGGACATAGGTATTAGGGTTTTGTAGTGCTCCCCAAGTGATCCTGATATGCAATCAAGATTAAAATCCACTGGATGGAACTAAGCTTTTTGCTTTTTTCAGGGACAGAAATGAACCCAAGGCCTTGAGCACACGCCTTAAAGATGTATTCCCAAGTGTTAATTAAACTGGTTTGAGTAACTAACGTGCAATTCTTGGTAAGTAAATGGGTACTTTAGGATGTGGAAAATCTCATCTCTAAGCCAAACAATGTTATGGTTTAGATCTAAATATTTCTCAGGAGGGGGACAAGAATTCAATAGGGGACATAATGAAACAAGATGACCCATTTATTTCTCAGAGGTGAAGCTTTTGGAGCATGACTGAAACATAAGGATGCTACACTCATCAAAGGATTAATCTAATGATGAATTCCTAGCTAAATGAACTGTTAGCAGATAGGGCTTGGTTTGAAGAGGCAAGAGGATTACTGAAAGGATTTATTGTTGTCTCAGGCTCTTCCTTCCCTCTGTGCTTTCTGACTGAGCATTTTTCCTCTGCCTTCCACCACTCCTTTCTGCCTTGGATCCAACTAACCACTGACTGAAACTTTTAAAACCATGAGCCAAAATAAACCTCTCCTTCAAAAAAAAGGAAAGAGAGGAAGATAAAAGGGAATTAAAAAACAAAGTATAGTGGAAAGAAAAAATAGGAGTACAAAGGAATTGGAAATGACCATGATATGCTAGATGAATATACCAATTCCCCAAACCAAACACCACTACTCTATTTTACTGAAATGTATAACTGAAAAACTATAAATTATAAAAATTACTTTTAATCATGTCAAATAAATCTCAGAGTATCAAAAATGAACAACTACTTCTTCATCCAAGGACAGAGTAAAGCCACCATGGGTGTTCAAAACACAAAGGCAAAAAATTGTAAAGTAAGCTCCACTGCTTTATTATTAATTAGTAAGTGCGTACCTGGCAAGTGAGAGATCCCTGAGTTTGATTCCTGGTACCAAAAAACAAAAATGAAAAACTAAAAATATTATTAATTATTGTCCTTGAAATAAACTTATTCTATTCTCTCTCTACCTAGAGAATAAGGTATAGCTGCCAGGGTCCTGGGACCCAAGCCAAGGAATAGTGATGGGGGGCAGGGGACACAGGAGAATTTTATGAATATGAATGATATATTATCAATCTCTTCCTGAATGTCCTTAACTCCTGATCTCCCCGTCTAAAGACTCGATGGTTTCATTTCCCAAGTCATCTGTTATCATGTATACACTAGCTAAATGCCTATCCCATTAAAGCAGGAATCACTGTCCACCTTATTGGTGGATATCTGCCTATTACCTGTGACAGCAACTGACACACAGTAGACACATGGTAGGTATTCACTAAATGAATGGGCCATAGATCCCTAATGAAAAACAATACCACCTACCCAAGAAAAAATGTTCAAGTATACTGTATATACACAAATACCCTGCACATAATTTGAGAAAATTCACAACTCTTAGCTCCATAATGGTTTCCTGAGGTAAAGAACTTGTGGCTCCTGCCCCCACTCTCTACTGACCTAAGGGCCAGCAGGGAACACCCACCATCCAGCCCCCACCCTCTTCAGACCTAGGGGCTGGCTGATGAGGGCCTCACCCCCACCCCCACCCCCACCCTCCAGGGACCTAGGTGCCTGCAGATGTCTGCCTCTCCCCTCCTCCTCCTCCCTGTATTTTCGGCTGCCCCTCCTCCTCTCAAGACCTATTACTTTAGTGGATTAACCTTGCTGGACTGATGAGAGACTCAGTAACCCCTCATCCAAACAGAGGACCTCAGCGGACTTGTGGTGAGTTTGCCCCTAAAATAGAGGACTTCAGTGGGTAAACAGGAGCAGTAGTGAAGTCCCTTCTTGCTACAGGAACTTGCAAGCCTGGCAATAGTGTGGGTGAGTCCTTCTTCCACAGAGAACATCAGGTGGGTTGAGGGGAGTGCCAGTAAGGTCTTGCCTACCAGGAGGAAATCAAAAGGGCTTATAATACAGTGACACAGTAGGGTCCCAGCTGAGGCAAACACTATAGCCACATAGACCTTGTGGCCTGGAAAAACCTGAAGACATAATAACAGCAGGAACTAAGGCTTGACTTATATCAATACTCCTAGGCTAGCCAGCCTAGGAAGAATATAGGACTCACCCAACAGGACCTGCAGGAGAAATTCCTCCTGGCCCTCCTCTTCATTGTGGTACCCAGCAATTGGACAAATATCAACCACACAGTAGGACTCTAAGATATGCACTATTGACAGTTGAGACTAGTGACAATGAAAGGCCAAATATTAGTCCAAAAAGTGAAAATGACAATGAAAAAGAAAAATGCAATCTGCAACATCAAGATCATCAGGAACAAGTACAGGAGACACTGAAATAGAGGATGTTAAAAATCACACACCTGAAATTTCTGAAAAGATAGCAAGTAAAATAAAGAAAAAAATCCATGAGGCTACAGAGGCTATAATCTCTGAGGTAAAGACACAAATAACAACCTTAATAAAGGAGTTGCTCAGCATAGCTAGAGAAGACACAGAAAAAAAAAATAGGAGAATGGGACAATGATGAAAACCTTGAAAGAACAATATAGAAAAGTAGAATGTATGGAACAAATTCAAAGAGATATCCAAGAAATAAAAAATTCTATTAAAAGCTGGAAGAAACATTTAAACGAAGCTGAGGATAGAATTTCAGACCTTGAGGACAGGATCGCAGCTAGCAATCATGAAAGGATAGGACTTTTAAAAATAACAAAGTAGCATAAAATGACAATTCAACAGCTTCAAGATGATGCAAAGAGAAACAATGTAAGACTAATAGGCATCAATGAAGATGCAGGAGTCAATGTGAATGAAATACTTAAAATTATCCACAGAATAGCAGAAAATTTCCTAAACATGGGGAAAGAATCTGATATGCAGATAAGTGAGGCATATAGAACACCAAACAGTCATAAACAAACTAAACCTACATCCAGACATATTATAATTAAGATCCCAGATATACAGCATAAAAACAGAACACTCAAAGCTATTAGAGAAAAGACACAACTCACCTATCAAGGAAAGCTCATTAGAATCTCTGCAGGCTTTTCAGTACAAACCCTCAAGTATAAGACAAGCTTGGAGTGAAGTATATCAAGCCCCGAAAGAAAACAAGTTTCAACCCAGACTGCTGTACCTTGGAAATTTTTCTTTGAAATTTAATGGAAAAATAAGATATTTCCACAACAAAGAACAACTGAAGTAATTCATATCTAACAAACCAACCCTAGAAAAGTACTGAATAACATACTACATAGAGATAAAAATTACTATAATTTCCAGAACAACAACAGAAAGAAATGACCAGACAGAGTAAGCAATTAAACAAGAGGGAAAAGCAGAAAACTAACAGCAGGAAAATAACATGATAAAATTGAGCCAGTACATATCAGAAATATCTATCAATGTAAATGGTCTCAATTTAGCTATGAAAAGAAATAGATTGACAGAATGGATCAAGAAATAGTATCCAACAATATGCTGTATACAAGA
Organism: Hydrochoerus hydrochaeris; assembly: GCA_004027455.1. Classification (NCBI taxonomy): domain Eukaryota; kingdom Metazoa; phylum Chordata; class Mammalia; order Rodentia; family Hydrochaeridae; genus Hydrochoerus; species Hydrochoerus hydrochaeris. Next base: position 53,619 of record PVLA01003349.1, read on the forward strand.
AACACATCTGACTCAAAAGGAAACTCATATACTAAAAGTCAAAGGATGGAAAACAATATTCCTTGCGACAGGAAACCAGAACAAGCCAAGGGTAGCTATTCTATTTGCAGACAATGTGAACTTCAAACCAAAAATGATCAAAAGAGATAAAGAAAGTCACTACATACTAGTCAGGAGAATAATTCCAGAAGAAGAGCAAACAATCATAAACATATATCCACCAAATACAGGAGCACCCAACTACATAAGACAAATACTAATGGATATGAAAAGCCAAATAAGCAACAACACAATTGTAGTAGGGGACCCTTAATACCCCCTTGTCATAAGGAGATAGATCAACTAAACAAAAATCTGTAAAGAAATAACAGAACTGAATCAAATAACAGAACTGTGAGCAAATGGACTCATTAGACATTTACAGAGTATTCCACCCAACCACATCAGAATACATATTATTTTCAGCTGTGCATGGGACATTCTCCAAAATAGACTACATATTAGAACACAGAACGTTCTTAAGTAAATGTAAAGGGACTGAAATTATCCCATGCATATTAACTGAACATAGTACACTGAAATTAGAAATGAATGGCAAAAGAAATGAATGTAGGTATATGTATAAAATCTATATAAACACATGGAAATTAAATAACCTCTTGCACAACCAATGGGTAACAAACAAAATTAAAGAAAAAATTAATACCTACAATTCAATCAAAATGCAGATACAGCATACTGAAACTTGTGGGATGCAGTGAAAGTGGTGCTAAGAGGGAAATATATAGCAATAAATTATCATATCAAGAAAACAGAACAAGCACAAATAACCTAATGCTACATCTCAAGCTTCTAGAAAAAGAAGAGCAAGTCAAATCCAAAGCTCATAGAAGAGAATAAATTATAAATATCAGAGCAGAAACTTTATACAATTGAGACTAAAAAAACTATATAAAGAATTAATGAATCAAAGAGCTGCTTTTTTGAGAGATAAACAAAATTGAGAAACTTCTAGCCAACCTTATCAAGCAAAAGAAAAAACAAAATTAATGCAATAAGGATTGAAAAGAGAGAAATTACTACAGACCTCATGGAAATTCAAAAGATTATGAAAACCTACTTTGAAAATTTTTACTCATGTAGGGTAGAAAACACAGAGGAAATAGACAGATTTCTAGAAAAGTATGAACTATCAAAGCTCAATCAAGAAGACAGGACAATTTTGAATAACTCATTATCAGCTACTAAAATTGTCAACATGATTAAAAACCTAGGAACAAAGATAAGTCCAGGTCCTGATGGATTCACAGCTCAATTCTACAAGAAATTTAAGGAAGATTTAACACCAACATTCCTCAAACTCTTCAATGAAATTGAAAGGGAAGCAATCCTCCCTAATTCATTCCTGGAGGCAAGTACTACTCTGATACCAAAACCAGAGAAAGACCCAACCAAAAAGGAGAATCATAGGCCAATCTCACTAATGAACATTGATACAAAGATTCTCAATAACATACTGGCAAATAGAATGCAGCAAATCATCAAGAAGAGTATACATCATGAACAAGTGGGATTTGTCCCAGGAATGCAGGGATGGTTTCACATACATAAATAGATAAACGTAATACACCACATCAACAGAGCCAAAACCAAAAATCACATGATCATCTCAATAGACACAGACAAAGCTTTTGATAAATTCCAACATTTGTTCATGATAAAAACTCTACAGAAACTGGGAATAGATAGTATCTACCTCAATCTGATAAAGGCCATCTATGACAAACCAATATTAAATGGATAAAAACTGAACGCTTTCACCCTAAAATCAGGAACAAGACAAGGATGTCCACTATCACCACTCCTATTCAATATAGTTTTGGAAATATTAGCCAGAGCAATCAGACCAAGAGTCAAATAAAAGGAATGACAGGAAAGAATAAGTTAAATCATCACTATTTGCAGATGACATGATATTCTACATAGAATACCCCAAAAACTATCAAAAGACTACAAAAAGTTAATAAACAAATTCAGCAATGTAGCTGGATACAAAGTCAACACTTAAAAATCAATAGCAATCCTGTACAAATAACAAACTCACTGAGAGAGAAATTACAGAAATAATGCCTTTCATAATAGCATCAAAAAATGAAATACTTAGGAATCAACCTAAAAAAGGATGTAAAAGATTCATACGCTGAAATTTATACTACTCTAAAAAAGGAGATTGAAGAGGATATTAGAAAATGCAAAGATATCCCTTGCTCTTGATTAGGAAGAACCAACATTATAAAAATGGTCATACTGCCAAAACTGTTATACACATTTAATGCAATCCCAATCAAAATACCATTAACGTATCTCACAGATCTAGAGGAAACATTCCTAAAATTCATTTGGAAACAAAAGAAACCTAGAATAGTAAAGGCAATTTTGGGCAACAAACAAGGTAGAGGGCATCTCAATTCCTGACTTGAAATTATACTACAAAGCTACAGTGATAAAATCAGCATGGTACTAGCAAAGGAATAGACCTGACAATCAATAGAACAGATTAGAAGATGCAAACACAACTACAGACACTCAGCCACCTTCTATTTGACAAAGAGGCTAAACATGTTCACTGGAAAAGGAATAGCCTCTTTAATAAATGCTGTTGGAAAAACTGGCTTTCCACATGCCAAAAACAAACTAGAGCCATGCCTATCACCATGCACTAAACTAAAGTCAAAGTGGGTCAAAGACCTAAATATTAAAACAGAAACACTAAATCTGCTGGAAGATTAGGTAGGCAGAAATCTTGGAGACATAGGGGTAGGCAAAGAGTTCTCGAACAAAACGCAAACCGTACAGGAACTACTTCAAAGAATTGACAAATGGGATCTCATCATATTAAAAAGTTTTTGCACTTCAAGAGAAATCACCAACAAAGTGAAAAGAAAACCCACAGAATGGGAATTTTGGCCATCAGTCCCTCAGACAAAGAACTTATATCCAGAACATACAAAGAATTAAAAAAAAAAAATCAAGCCCCCCAAATTCAAAGACTCTCCAAAAATGGGCACTGAGATGAAACACAGTTCTCAGAGGAAGAAATACAAATGGCAAATAAATACATGAAGAAATGTTCACCATCACTGGTCATTGAAGAAATGCAAATTAAAACAACATTGAGATTTCATCTCACTCTAGAAAGAATGGCTGCCTGATGGAGACCACAAAGCTGCTCTGAGCAGGATTTAAATTTTACTAATTGGCTTTCTATGTTTATCTGTGAGTCTGTCCTAGGCCTTGGCCCCTTGCCTGGTGACGGGAGCTGATTCATAGTAAGTGAACCTCTATGAATCACTGATCCTGGCTGAGGTTTATACTGATCTATGAGGCCAGAGACACCTCAAAGGGCAAGATAAGGCCATAGCTGTGGACACTTAGCTCCAACCCAAATTAAGTAGATAGAAACTGCAGCTGGAGGAATTTCACCCCTGCAACCTCAATCCTACCTTAAATATTATCCTGGAGATATAACAGTTCTCTTAAATTGGTATAATTTACTACTTGGAGAAGTCTTTGAAGAGACTCCCAAAACCCTACTCATTGCCTGTGCTTTCCTCAGTTTCCCCGCTCCTTGCTGGACCTATTAAAAGTGAACTGATCCAGAGAAGTCTTTGTCTTAGCCCTCAGAGTCTCAAGCTTAATTAAAGAGTTTTGATCCTCCCAGTGCCCTGAAATCATTGCAATCGTCTCATTTTATTTAACCTCCACCGTACATTCATTTGGGAGATCAGGGATCTAGGGCAGGACCTGATAGCGGCCATCAAGAAATTGGCTGATAACAAATGTTGCCGGGGCTACGGGGAAAAAGGAACACTTCTCCACTGTTGGTAGGAGTGTAGACTGGTGCAGCCACTGTGGAAATCAGTATGGAGATCCCTCAAAAAACTATGATTGGAAGTCCCATTCAATCCAGCTATTCCCTTCCGGGGTATTTTCCCAGAAAAACTATAAAGGTCATGTCACAATGATATATGTGCACCCATGTTTATAGCAGCACAATTTGTAATAGCCAGATCTTGGAAACAACCTAAGTGCCCAGCAACTGCAGAATGGATGAAAAAGATGTGGTATTTTTATGCAACGGAATACTACTCAGCTATTAAAAAGATGATGTTGAGGCTTTTATAGGTAAATGGAGGCAACTTGAGAGTATCCTCATAAGTGAAATAAGTCACATTTGTAAATATCACATTGTCTCTCTAGTGTAAAAAATAAACTGAAAGAGTAATGAGATCCAAAATGTAATAACAGATATTGTAGTAATGGAAGGGAAAAAAAGTGCTCAAAAGGAAAGAACAACTTGTAGGTATACATATATAACTGTGTATGTTTATTGTTCAAGACAGATAACTATATTACTAAGTTTTTGACAGTTCATCAAACAGAATAGTTTGTGCTGTCATTGTTTCATTGTGTTCATTTTTTATGCTTTGATGTTATAACTTGAACAACTACTTCCAAGATAACAATATGCATTGTTTTAACTACAGATGATCTTAATGTTATTTGTTTTGAAGTTCTGTCATTGATTGTTCACTTTTTATGCTTTGATTTTGTAACTTGAACAACTACTTCTAAGATAACAATATGTAATGCATCAACTAGAAATGATTTAATATTATTTTTTTCGAAATTATCATTTCTTCCCTTTTTTGTTTTTTTTTAAATAAAAAAAGGAACTTATGTACACAGCATTTTCTATTAAAATAAAAACAAGTCAAGGTTGTTCTTGTGTAACATTATTCAGGAATGAATTGCTGATAAAAACATGGTTCTGTTTTTCTATATGAATTGGTTCTCCTTTGTGTATTTAACACTAATCTCAGAATGCTTTGAGCAGGTACTTAAGAATTTCAGCCTGTTTTAATACCCAAGGAAATGTCTTTCTATAACACCTTATGACTTTTTTCCCTAGAGCTTTGCTACCCTCTCTCCCTAGATATACTCTCAAAGAGCTCTACAGTCTCTGGTGTATCACAAAGCCTCTGTTCAAATGTCACCTTCTCAGAGAGAAGGTTAAGTCAATCTAATAATACACACATTTACACCATCACTGTCCCTTTACCTAAGTACATACGTACTTGTTTGTATATTATTTATATTCTCAACTAGAAAGCCATTTGAGGCAAGGACTTTTGGTTTTATTTTCAGCTCTATTTCTATAGTCAAGAATATTTTGGCACTAGGATATGCTTCTATGTTTACACTGTGAAAAAGAGTAGTAAGAACACAGCATTAAAAAAGATGTTAGCCCATGCAGAAACACTAGAATATTCTCACTTTGACTAGATTTATTGTGATATTAAATTAAATTACTAAATCATGGGATGAATGGAAGGGAGAAAGATACTACAGAGAGTGAAAACAAAATAACCGGAGAGGAAAAAATTTTTTACACATAATAAAAGGATGTATGTTTAGTCTAAATCAGACTTTGTTTGCATTTGAAAATACAGCCACCACGGGTATTAAAAACAGGAAGGAAAAAGTTGTAAAGCTAGCTAAAATGCCTTATTATTAATTACTGTCCTTGAAATAAACCTCTTTCAATTTCCTCCTACCTAGAGGATGAAGCGTGGCTGCCAGGGTTCTGGGAGCCGAGTCAAGGCTCAAAAAACAGGTCTCACTAGGTGTGATGGTACACATCTATAATCCCAGAAACTTGGAAGTCTGATGCAGGAGGAGCTCAATGAGGCCAGTGTGCACTATTTAGCAACACTGTCTTCAAAAAGAAAAGGGGGAGGGGGCTAAGCATGTAGTTCATCACTCCCTGGGTTCAAATCCCAGTACCACACAAACACACACACAAAATCAAAGGGGTATGGTGACACATTCCTATAATCCCAGCACTTGGGGAGGATGAGGTAGTAAAATCATAAATTCAAGTGCTGCCTAGACATTTTAGTATGACCTTGTCTCAAAATAAAAAAAGGGATTGAGAATGTAGTTCAGTGTGAGGCCTTAGGTTTGTGCCCCAGTACACAAGGGAAGAAAGTGCTAGGAACACAAGTAGTTTCCACTGTTCAAAGGTGAAATGAAGATGAAACATCAAGATTTTTTATTTTACTTATTAGAAAACATTATGGTAAAAATTTATTTCAAAAACTTCACTTGTAGGTATACACTTGAAAAGAATTTCCTTGAAAGATTAAAACCAAAAAAGTTTATTGAGAATATAGCAGTTCTTCATTAAACACTTTTCTGAAGGTCATTTTTATAGTGTGGAAGATTCTACCAAGTTGCTGCACTGACTACAATGCACTTATAAAGAGGCCAGAACTATTTTTAAAATAACTGAAACTAAGTAGATTTCATAGAACACTGTACCTTTAAAAGGTATAGGGTGCATTATCAATGTAAATCTGTTTTCACCTCTGATTTCAATCTAACTTTATTAACCTCCAAGAGTTTTCCATTAGAAGTGATTTGATAATCAACATCAGAAACCACATGGGATATGGGTGTAGTGCTTGCCTAGCATGCATCAGGCCCCAAGTTCAGCTGTGTAAAATTTTAAGTTAAAAGAAAAAAAACTCATGAAAACTACCATATTTTCATATATGTGAGATTCTATTCAACTGGATTCAGACAAAAGTTAGCTACCTAATACAAACATATATACAGAAACATGGATCTGATTTTATATGCTCTTAAGTATACATAATAGGTAGTGAGGGTTATGTAACTTAGTATGGTATTATATACTATGATAGGTTAAATAAACCAAGCAAACACATTCCAAATTTTGCTTTAATTTAAATTACACTCCATTTATTCGATTACTGATAAGTGCTTCACACCCAAAATCCTAATGTACCATATTTTTAGGTCGAGTAATTTTTTTCTTACTGAAAAGCTTTATTCCTTAACCTCCATTACTCTCAGCAAATGAAACTTCAACTACAATGCTATGCCATTAGAAGTAAGTGATGCAGCTAACACTACCAAAAGTGAAAGGAGAAAGAGGAAGAGAGAGAGAGAACACAAAAGAGGGAAAGAAAGAGGAAGAGAAAAAAAGAGAAGGGGGAGACAGAAAGAAAATTTAATTTTTTAACATGCCTGTATGAAAAGAGTCAATATTTACAGAAAATTAGAAACAACTTTTATCCTGAAGGACAAGTCAAGAAAATCAACAGTACAAATGGCTTTTAATTACATTTTGAAGTGTTCTCAAAGAGCAGGCTGAAGGCCAAATACAGTATGTTAAACACACAGGAAATCCATCAGTCAGGGGAGAAAAAAAAACAAAGAATGTTCTGAAAGCCTCACAGCTAACATAAAATGGATTTGTGGTATAACATAAAATATTAAAAGGAATCCTTTGAAAATTACTTCAAAGTTCCTATTTGGACAGGTTTAGGTTTCAGAGTCTGGATAGTATAATTTTCTTATGTCGAAATATACATCTGGCCAAGTATTTTCATAGTCAGTAGTGGACAAGATTCTTAATTATGATTTTCATTTTACTAAATTCCAGCAATAATTTCATTTGCAGCACTGCTCCATAAGGACTGTCTGAAAAATTTATTGTAAATTGGTCAAATTTTTATAAGATTTTCCATTCATTATTTAAATAGAAATGTCTTAATAATTTCTAAACAAATCTTCAATTTGCAGATTGTCTATATCTATATATATACATACATATATATATATATCCATTCATTTATTCATTATTATTGATTTGAGTGCCTACTATCCGCTAGAAAGAAAAGGAGGGGGTTGGAAGGAAAGAACCCTTAATTTACTGATACACATTTCAAACTCTTCATAGAAGATATCCTTGATCTAATCCATGGCATGATGATGTTAATCATTGCTTCTTTTCTGTAACTTTCATATCTTTTACATATGCTATTATTATACTTAGCACGTTTTCCTTATTTCCAATTTATATTCTTCTACTAGATGTGTCCTTCTTAAAGAGGTCAGTGGGGAGAATCAAGTCATCATCTTTTTTGTATCACTAGCCTTATGCCTAGCACAGAAATTAGTATTTGTTCAATAGAACTTACACATTACTTCGATTATTTTCACTTTTTGTTGTTGTTGTAAGATTACAAATGAGCTAACAAATTTTCCTGTTCAAAGAATAAAGTTAAGGAAAGTTATTACATTAGGATAGCTTTTTAAATATATAGGATACAGTGAAAATCTCCAACATACAGGTTAGTCTCAAATACTGAGTAGAAAAGGTTTTATTATTAGTGGTTAGCAGATGTCAAGCACTCGGTGTTTGTGAACATTTTGATAAGCATTCGACTTTCAGTGATCATGGCTCTTACCAATCTCACTTAGCAGATAATGGGAGGGTGAGTCAATAAGAGACCACTTTAAAAAGAGGGGTAAAGAATCAGTGAGGCAGGGCCAAGAATGTGAAAAGAAAAGGAACAAAAGTGATGGTCAGGCCAAGAGACTCAGAATCTTTAAGAAGCAGGATAAAATAAGACAGTAACCAAAGAAGAAAGCAACAGTAATATTCACACATTTTATTTCTTTTCCCTTTGGCAGTGTTAGAGACGGAATGGGATTTCTGAGCTATTAAAAGAGTGCATATAAACTTATATCAATAATGTGTCACCTATCAAACTGACAAATGTTGGGGGAGAGATTGCAAGATGGCCGACTGAGTGGCAGCACAAGAGAGTCTCTCTGAGGAAAAAATAAATAAAAACAACTCAGATGCTGGAATCTCGCAATATGGAGAAAGCCAGACAAAAGGAGAGGAATTATTACAACCCAGGAAGAAACTGAGGAAAAAGAAAAGGAAAAAAGAAAGAAGAAAAAGAAGCATGGACAGAGGGCTGGAGCTGGGCAAGCCCGGATTGCTGTACCAGCCCATCTTAAAGTCAGGTAACTCAGGATCGTGCTGAGATCGCGGCCCTGCCAAAAGCAGGGGTTGATGAGCTCCAGACCCTATGCTGGAGGAGGCGCTGCTGCAGGGAGTGAAAACAGCTAGTCAAGCTGCACGAACTTTGGTGAGTGATGGGAACTGGAATCCCCAAACCAGGAGGACTGGCTGGGTGACATTTTGGAGTTGGGCAGTGACATTTTGGAGTTGGGCAGGGCCAGCTTGAATCAAAACCCAAGGTGGCTTCTGCTGATGACTCCTAGTCCAAAGCAGATTGGTGGGATCTGCTCGGGCAGGGCCACGCCCCTGGTTGAAACCCAATAGCCAGGGAGGAGGCTTTTCTGGGCCACTGGCATCCCCAGGGAACACACAAACCTGTTGAAGCCTAAATTGGTTGACTGGCGTAGGGGGAGGAGCCAGCTCTTAGCCTGCAACTCGTAGATTCTCAGTGGACTGGGGGCAGTACTTCCCTAGCAAGAGTGCTGCAGAAAAACTGTAAGCAAAACAAAAGGTCCAGAGACCTCCACCACCCACCTGTCTGAAGGGGGCTGGAAACATGACAAAACAGAAAGAGCAAAAGGTCCCCAACTGCGGAACCAGGGAAAGTGAGTCCAAAAGAGGTAAATGCAAGGAGGTTGAGAGCAGCAAACCTGTAATGTCAGAGACAGCCTCATCGGAAATAAAGAAATACATCTGTGACCTCATCATTGAATTTAAATCTGAAATTTAACTCAGGTGAAGCAAGATATAAGAAGATTAATAAAAGAAGTCCTGGGTAATCCTCAAGTAGACACAAATGAAAGAATAGAGGAACCCAGAGAAAGGAGAGAAGCCTTTGATGAAGAATATAAACAAAATCTAGAGTATGTGAAACAGATCCAAAGAGAATATCAGGAAATTAAAAACTCCATTGAAACCTGGCAAAACCTTTTAACAGAAACTAAAGACAAACTTTCAAAACTTGAAGATAGTTTTGCAAATTATGATCATGAAAGGAATAATCTCTTAAAAATAACAAGGAACCAGGAAGTAACGATACCAAGCCTAGAAGGATTTATAACCTAAAAATAAAATATGTGAATGAAGATGCAGCAACAAATACAAATGAAATAAGTCTATTCACAGAAATAATTAAGGAAAACTTCCCAAACATAGGTAACGGAAGTGAAGTTCAGATAAATGAGGCATATAGAACTCCAGCCAGCTACAACCCAAACAGGTCTACACCCAGACATATAATAATCAGGATCCCAGAAATCCATCACAAGAACAGAATATTAAAAGTGGTCAGAGAAAAGAAACAGATTACCTATAAAGGGAAACTCATCAAAATCATAGTGGACTTCTCAATGCAAACCATCAAATCAAGAAGAGCTTGGAGTGAAACCTTCCAAGCCCTGAAAGAAAATAACCTCCAACCCAGAATGATGTACCCTGCAAAACTGTCTCTCAAAATTAATAGAGAGACAAGATATTTCCACAACAAAGAGGAACTGGGGGAATTTGTGACCACCAATCCAACCCTGCAAAGAATACTGAAGGACATTCTAGAGAGAGAGAAGAAAATCACCAGGGTTCCAGGAATAATGGCAGAAAGGCCTCAAAGAAAGGGGCAGACAGTGGAATCAAGGAGAAAAGTAAACAAATAACAACAGAAAAATAGCATGGCAGATATAAGACAGAAGGTTGGTTATATCACTGTTTATCTTGACTGATTTTATTTGAATCTGGTGTGCTTGAGAGTGTTGAGTCTGAGAGTAGGGGCAACTACTCTGAAGATGACAGGATTCAGTAGGATACCCATTCTGGTTTGATTGTTAACTGCCTTTGAAGTCCTATAATGTCTCCAATGTTTAGATTTTATTAATAGTGTAAAGCAATGCTAAGTTTATATTATATTTGATGATATAGACAATTTTATTGAAAATAACAAGAGACATCATAGTGACTACCGTAGATCACCTAGTGTTGTGTTTTTGTATGTTCATTTTGTGTTTCTCTAGGAATTTGTATTGCTGACTTGATTTGTTTCTCCCTCTAATACAGAAAGACTAGGTATATGTGTAGAGACTTATACATGTGTAGAACTTCTAAGTAGTTTACGAGAATGGATTATAGTTATTGTAAAGAAAAAAAAAAGGAAAAGAGAGTATTCTAAAGGATATAACTGCATGTATGTTTGAGTGTGTGGAATTAATAACCATGTTGCTAAAGTTTTAGTTGGCTGGATGAGCAAAACTGACTGCAGTCTCACTGTTTGGATGTCCACTTTGTGGACTTTACTTTTGTAACTTGAATAACTAATCTAAGAGGCAAGCATGTAATTATCAACTAGTGACTTTTTACTGGTTACTATTTTTTTTTCTTTTTCTATTTTGTTTTGTTTTTGAGATTTTGTATTGTTTCTACCCTCTTTCTGTTTCAAAATTTTTTCTCAAAAAAATTTAAAAAAAACCTGACAAATGTTTAAGTTTGATGGTAAGTATTGGTTGGAGTATGAAGAAAAAGGCACTTTAACACATTGTTGGATAAATTAAAATTAGTTTAATCATTTTAGAAAGTAATTTGCAAATACTTACTAAATGCTCAACATGCATATATTCTATTCTGGAAACTTTATGAGTATACTTGGAAAACACTAGTAGTATTGTTAAGAATTGCATTAAACTGTCAGTCACAAGAGCAAAAACTAGATACAAATTAAAAGCCCATCAGTAAGGAACTGATGATGGTTAGTGGTGGAATATAACTCTACGCCAGCAGTAAAAAGAACCTGGCCTGAATGCAGCCCCAGTACTGACCCCTCCTGCCAAAAAAGAAAAAAACAGAAGTAGATCTCTTTGCATCTAGGAAGTCACCATTCTATATTTTCACCTACTGAAAAGAAAATTACAGAAAAATGTCTGTGGCATATCTTATATATAAATTAATGTTGCAAGGGTATTTTTACTGTGTGTGTTAACATTTCAATTATGCAAAAAAAAAAAATCTATTACTAGGCATCTCACAAGAAAACAACTATATGGAGAATGGTTTAGTGTTTCCTCATATACTTCTTTGATTTATTCATGTGCACATATTAACTTGTAATTTTTACACTATCCAGTTATATAACAGAATTATGACTATTACATTGTTTCCTATATTATAAACACAGATAAATTCTTTTAAAATTATTTAATTACTATCTGAAATTAAACTAATATTTAGATTATAAATATTGGCCAGAGACATGTGTTTCAAGCTTGTTTCACTTCTTTTTGATAGGAAAAGCTATTGGTAGAAAAAAGTTGAAGAAATACGCTTTTCTACTCTATAGCCTTTTATTTTTAAATTTTATTCTTTAAGACCTTCCATTAAACCTGATCATTTAGCAACTTACTTTTATTTCCAACTAAAAATTCTTCATGCCAAGAAAGAGGATAAATGGTGGCTAGAGGATAGCAGTACAACTGATTAAAAAACAATAACAATAATGTTCTGTCCTCAGGATATTCATGGTATCATTTGAATGACATTTTTACTGACAAGAAAATTTGATATGATAATGCATAGATATGTTCAATTCCATGAATATGTAAGTTTTACATACAAGTGGCAGGAAAGATAGAGTAAATTTATCTGCAAAAACTGCTGACAAATGTTAAATACTAGCTGAATAGAACAGCATTTGTATAGTTCTAATATACAAAGGCATTAGTGGCTGATTTATAATACTTAAGATACTAATCTTTAGGCTATATAATGAAGAAAGAGCATTCAACTGATTACATTTATCATTTTTCTACAGAAGAAAAAGTAAACTCAAGATCAATTTCACATTGCATCAATACTAGAGCAAGATCTTGAAAGAATACAGAACTGCAGACCATTTGCATAAATCCTAACAAAGAAGCAGAAGATGAGTTAACTAGAATGAGCTAGTCTCTCCAGTACAAACAGAAGCATAAAGCTGGTCTTTTTCACTTACCCAAAAAAACATCTTTCCAGATCTGGGGTCAGCAAATCTTTTCTGTAACAAGCCAGACACTAAATATTTTAGGCGTTGCAGGCCAGACCCAACCTCTGTCACATGTTCTTTGTTTTGCTTTTACAACCTATTAAAACTGTGAAACTGTTTTAGGTCATGGGCATTACAAACACAGGCCACAGCCGTGATCAAATCTGGCTCTGGGCTGTTGTTTATTGCTATTTTCCTTTTATCAAAAATAAGGAGGATCTCCTAATAGGCATGTGCTGCTGTAGGTGTCCTTTATTTTGCATTTATTCTCAATAAAATTCTGCTAACACAAAGCAAAACAAAAACAAAAACTTCAATATTTTCATTATATAGTTTAAAACTTTAATGTTATTACCTCTGATAATAACATAATGCATATTATGTTAATTATAATACATAAAATTTATTACATAACTGCTTCTACAATAAACATTTTAATACTTTTTAAACTGTTTTGTTATGTCTGACACATGGTATGTTTTTAACAATTTTACTGAGGCATAGTTTACATATCATATTACTATTTTCTAATATAATTCAATAATTTTTTAGATTTATCAAATTGTACAATCATCGTAATAAATCAGTTTTAAACATCTTTATCACTCTAATATGATCCCTTACGCACATTTATGGTTTGTGTTAGTTTCCTCACTTCCCATGTAAGTACTAACCATTTTTTGTGTTAAGTTTTCTCTCACTGAACATTTCATACAAAGGTGCTATCTGTGCAGTTTCTGTGTCTGTCTTCCTTTCCTAAGCATAAAGTTTTTGAGGTTCATCTATATATTATCAGGTATCTAGGGTTTTTTTTTCATTGCTTAGTATCCTATTAGATATGTTACACATTCTTAAAGTATACAATTGACATGTATATATACTTGTGAAACTATCACCACTCAGGATACTCAATCATTTCCAAAATCTCCTTTTGTAATTCCTGTTTCCTGTCCCTCCCAACCACCTGTTTTCAGGCCAACCACTGGTCTGTTTTCTGTCACTGTATATTAGTTAGCATAAGAATTTTATATAGATAGAATCATATAGTAAGTACTTTTTTCTGGCTTCTTTTACTTAGCACAATTATTTTAAAATTTACCAGTCTATGTAGCATTATGAAGTTTCTTATTATTACTAAAGACTATTTTGGGTTATACATTTACCTGTAACAGATTTTTACCTGAGATAGAATCATTGTGTTTTTGTACATAAACATGTTTTTACTTCTGGGAAAATATCTAAAAGCAGAATGATGTTTGGTTACTTAAGAAACCACCAAATTGTTTGTCAAAGAGAGTGTATCATTTAATACTCTTACAAATAGTATCAGTGGTCTAGTCCCTCCACAACCTCATCAACACATGGTATGATCAGTCTTTTTAATTTTATTCACTGCACTAAATGGGTAGTAATAGTTCACTGTGATTTTAGCTTGCATTGTTCTAATGACTAAAGATGCTGAACTTCTTTTTGTGTGTGCTATCTGTTGTATCTCCTGGGTGAAGTGTGTTCAAATCTTTTGCCACATTTTAAAAATTTGGGTACCATTACCGAATTTGGAGAGTTTGTAAGTATTCTCGATTTATCAGACATATAATTTTAAATATCTTTTTGGTAATCTATGATTTGCCTTTTTATTCTCTTAACACTTTTTTTTTTTAAAGAGCAGAAGCTTTTAAGTTTTTATAAAGATACTTTATCAATTTATTCTTCTATGGATATTTTTGCTGTCATATCTAGGAAATTGTTTCACTCTATTTTTTATTCTAGAAGTACTATTGCTTTAGGCCTTACATTTAAGTTTTTATACATTTCAGCTAATTATTAGATACTGTTTGAAATGTAGGTCAAAGTTCATTTTACTGCATGTAAATATCTAATTATTCTGGTGTTTTCTGTCCTTTGTGTTACCCTAATCCACTGACTGCTTTATTTCTTGACATCAGTATCACATTATCTTAATTACTACAGCTTTACAAATCTTAAAATTGGGTAGTTTTCCAAATTTGTTATTTTTCAAAACTGCTTTGGTTATTTCAGATCCTTTACATTCCTGTGCTGGTTACTTTTCTCCTGCTGCTGAGACAAAATATCTGACATGCAAAATGAAGGAAGGAAAGGTTTATTTAGCTCACAGTTTATGGAGGTTTCAGTCTACTCTTGGACAGCTCCATGGCAAGGGTAGCTAATGGCATAAGGATACAGTTCATGGGGGTGGAAAACAACAAAAGGAACAAGAGCAAAAAGGGAGGAGTGTGGAGAGAAGACTCTATCTAATATTGTATGTAGGCCACACCCATAGCACTCAAATCCATAATCTCAGCATTGGACCATGAATTAATCACAAATTCTAGAAGCCTGCCCCCATGACACATGAGGTCTTGGGAGGACATCCAGACACAAACCACAACAATTCTCATATGAATTTTAGAATCAGCTAGTCAGTTTCTAGAAAAAAAAGCTGACTGGACTTTGAAAACACAATGAGTTTATCTATAGATAACTTTGGGGATAACTGACATTTAATAATAGTCTATGGATGCATGAACAAAGTACATCTGATCATTTATTTAGATCTTTAATTTCTTTTTTTTTAAGATTTTACTTAAAGAGAAACAAAAGCATGTAAAGGGTAGAGATAATACAGAATTCCAAAAAAAAAAAGATAAACAATAAGAAATCACTAGTTAATAAATTACATATTATCCTCTTAGAAATAGTTGTTCAAGTTACAAAATTAAAGCATACAAAGTAGATAGTCAAACAGTAAGAGTGAACAGCTACACATGCATGAATCTCTACGTGTATTTCTATCCTTTCTGTATTAGAGGGAAAAACGAAACTTAGCAAGACAAAACAAAACAAATTCCTATAAAAGCATGAAACCAAAAAGTCGTATAAAACCACAGTACAAGTGATCTACAATGATTACTGTGTTATTTCTTATTATCTTCAAAAGAATGTCTATATCATCAGGCAGATCTTTAATTTCTTTCAACTATGCTTTGAAGTTTTCAGTGTACAAGTCTTTTATACTTTTGTCAGATTTATCCTATTTCATAGTTTTGATATGACTGAAAATGGCACTGTTTTTAAATATCAATTTTTAATTGTTTGCTGCTATTGCACAAAAAATACAAATGATTTTTATATAGGAGTCTGTGTCTTCAACCATACTTAACTCATTTTTCTACTAGCTAGATCATATACTTGGTGAATAATGACAGTTTCACTTCTTTTCTATTTTAAATGCCTTTTTACCTCTGATTCTTACCTAACCACACTGCCTAAAAACCCCTAGATCAACCATGAACAGAAGTATTAGGAACAGATAGTATAGTCTTGTTCCTTATCTTAGGAGGAAAGCAGTATTCAGTCTTTTGCCACTAAGTATGATATCAGCAGTTAGTTTTTCTCAAATATTGTTTATCAGATTAAGGATCCTGATATGGGGGGAATGGGTTACTTGCAGCTGAACCCAGGGTCTCACGTGCTGAGCACATGTTCTATCGCTGAGCGGCACTCCTGCCCAAGCCGAAGGATACTAACCTCTATCCAATGTTTGTTGAGACTTTTAAATCAGTGTTTGGATCCTGTCAAATGCTTTCTCTGTATCTACGAAGGTGAATGTCTTTTAGTTTGGCAATTACAACAAATGATTGTTGAATGTTACATACACTAAACTTGGCATTTCTAGGATAAACCCTATTTGATCACTGCTACAGTTTGAATGTAATTTGTCCCCCTAAAAAAAATCACATTGAAATTTGACTGCTGTTGTGGAGGTGTTGGGAGGTGGGACCTGTTAGAAATGATTAGGAGGTTAACAGTGATCCATGCCTTTCTCACAGAAATGGATTCATTCTCCAGAGAGCAAGGTAGTCCCTGTGTTTTGCCTCTTCAACATGCCTGACTGACTGCTCTTCCATTTTTCAGGCACATTATGATGCAGTATGAGGCCAGTACTAGAGTTGGCACCAAGCTCTTAAACTTCTCTGCTTCAAGATCATGAGCCAACATAAACCTCTACTCTTTATAAATCATACAATTTCAGGTATTTTGTTATAGGAAGAGAAAGTAGGCTAAAGCTGTCAAATGTATTATCTTTTTTATATACTCTAGTATTAGATTTGTTAAAATTTAGTTTAAGATGTTTATTTCTGTGTTCATGAATGACATATGGTAGTTTTCTTTGGTCTTGGTATCAAGGTAATTCTCAGTTTTAGGTGAGAAAGTAAATTAGGTCCCTATTACTTCACCTAAATCACATGCAGGGCCAGGAGTTTAGTTCAGTGACACAAGTGCCCACCTGGCAAGCAGGTTGGGAGTTTGATCCCTGGTTAAAAAAAAAAAAAAAAATCACATACAGTCTGCTACATAGTTGTTATGTTATTAACTCACCTGTTCCTTCCTACCCTAGTAGTACATATGTATCATCACCACCATTTTACATATGGGGACATACTAAATAGTGAAAAACAGGCTCAGAAGCAAGATAATGCATTTCTTTCTAAGCCAGAACTATGATTAGAAGCACAACAGAATGAATCTAAAATATGTACTTAATCTCCTACTATATCATTATACTTTTTCATTGAGGAAAAAAAAATCTGTCTCCAAAAAATCCAAGTAATATGATCTGGAGCCCATGTCTTAGTCATTATAGTATTTGTTGAAAAAAATAAATGAGATGTCATGGCTTCTTACACTTTAAGTAAGGAAGTATATAAACTAATAACTATTAAATATACTGAAAATATATCTTTAATGAAGAATATTATAAGGATATTCTATAGTCCCCAAAAGCCAGCCAAAGCAATGGCACCAACAAGTATTACTATTTAAAAATTTTATCTAATCTTCAAAGTCCCATTATAAAATAGGTATTAGTATACACATTCTATACATGAGGAAATTTGAGGCATAGCTTTAAGGCAGTTGCTTGAAATCTAGCATCCCTTATATAGAATAGGTATTCAAACTTGTCTCTACAGTTTCAGACTACCCCTTAAAGTCTGCACCTGGATTTTTGTTTGCTTTTTAGATGACAGTATTGTCAACTCTAAGAAAAAGCACTAAAAAGCTCTGCCAAAGACTTTGGGGAACAAGGAAATTTCAGTACTGGATTTTAGCAGAGCTCAGGCCAAGTTAAGTCAAAGCTGTGCTTTGATGATAATGCTGCAAGTAGGTATTTCACAATTGCCCATCATAAAGCTAGCTGGATGCTTTTTCTACAGGTCTCATGATCTACAATGAACACAGCCCTATTAGTTTGGAGTACTAGCTGCTGCTACAATGCAGAATTTCTGTTAAGAACTGAACAGGAGAAAGAGAAAGAATAACAAAATAATTCTAGTCATTAAGCAAGATGGCATAGGATAAAAAGCCTGGATACTTAAGGATACTCTCAAGCTTCAAACACTGACTTATTCTGTTTCATTTTCACTGTGAAACTACAGAAAAGTTTTCAACCTTTCTGGGCTTCCATACTTTTGCTTGTAAATTTTTTTTTTTTTTTTGGTACCGAGGATTGAACTTGTGACCTTGTGCTTGCCAGGCAGGCGCTTATGCCAGGCAGGCAGGAGCTAAACCTCTAGTCCCCATACTTTTATCTATAAAATAAGGATGATAATTTTACCTCTCATATTCTTGACAAAAGAATATACAGAATGTATTTACAACATGACACTTGGTAGGCAGTGTTTAAATTTTGCTATCAATACTATTATTATTCCTATAGTTATGAACAGATAAAAAAATTGTTAATCTAGGCACTTCCAATATTCTGCACTATAAAAAATATTTATTTGCAAATAACTTTAAATATACAGGTAGTGAAAACAGTAAACACATAGTTTTATAATCCTGACATTTCTATATAAGTGTCCCAAAAGTAGAATTGAAAACTGATTTCCAGCATGTTCTATAAATAGGAAAACAATTTTTAACTCAGACATAATCAGTGAAAATAAATCAAATTACTTGATTCCATTAAATATTTCAAAATACTTACTACATGCTAGTATTGTATGCTTTATATCCTACTCTCAATAACGTTAGCTAACAAAACATATTTAAAATAGATAAGGCAAAATACACATAAATGTGAATAAGTAGCATGTAATTCTGGAAGGAAGAAATTCTCAAGTACCATTAAAATCTGTGCATTCAATTGATAGAACAACAGAAACTACACACACACACACAGACACTGCCAAAAAATGTATACACTTTAGGAAAAGAAAAACTTGTATAAATATTTTAATACTAAATTTATTGTGACATCATGAGATGAATACAAGTTATATTTGGCCTCTATAATTACAACAGGTGCTCAAAGTGGTGGCCATTAGCTTCCTGTCATTTATTAGTATGGCAAACTGCTGCTTGGGTAACCTTGGTCAATGAGATTGCTGCACTTGTATTTTCAATTTCTTCTCTAAGGGGTGGCAATGTAGTGGGTTTTCTGTGATATATGACATCCTCTATGGTCCCCCCTTATAAGGGTAACACCATCTATTGAAAAAACATCATAATATTCTTCTTTTCCTGAAGTGTGTATACATCTTTTTGGTGGACTCTATATGTTTAGTACCATTTCTAATGCTAAATTCAAAAAAAAGTCAAATGTATTTTATAAATTATTTATGAATAAATTAAACAAAAAAGAAAAGAAGACTATTTTATTATTTGGATTGTAACTTACCGTTGCTATTTTGGTACTGAGAAAGTTCTCCCTTTCTTCATCTACTTTAATTTCATGTCCATTTTTAAATAATGCAAGCATTTTGGGAATGTCACGGCCAATGGAATCTGGAAAGAAAAATTTAAAAATCCAAAATTATCACTACATCTGTAGCAAAAATTACTGAAGAAGATTAACACATATCCATGCAAGAATACAGCAAATAAATTGTAGTATACCTGTGGGGGGCAATTCAGGTCCCCATTTCATAGTTCATGCCTTTTGTGATTGCCTTTCACTGGGTATAGGTAGATGAGGCCCACAACTTGCCTCCAACCACTAGACAGCGTGATTAATACACAATACAAAACTCCACTGCCTGCATAGGAGGAGGCCCTTACTAGCAGTGAAGAGCAAGCAGCAAATTATTGAGCTGGCACATGGGCATCACCTCAGAGCAAGGAGCTGAGTGCAGCTTCAGGCTGATAGCAACAAACCAAAACCCTCCATTCAGCAGCCCGCAAGGAACTGAGTTCTACCAATAAGCCTCTGAATGTGAGAGTGGGCCCTCAGTCAAGGTGGAGGTGACACCAGCTATGTGAGACCCTTTAGCAGAAGTCCCCGCTCAGCTTACATCCATTCACACAGAAATGGTGAGATAGTAACTATGTGTTTTTTTAAGCCACTAAATTTGTGGTAATGTCTTTATACCATTATAGACAACATCTGCAATAATATTTACTCTGCTTTAAAACACAGATGACAAAATCTGTAAAATAATCTATGATTAAAGCTAAAAGTACAGCCTTGAAATCTTTTCAGGACTTTTTATCTACCTTTGTCCTCAATTATCTGACCTGCCTTATCATAAATAAATGAAGCCAAAAAAAAAAAAAAGTAAGATTTAGCAATGGAAACAATACCACAATGAATAATAAAGTCTGAAAGCAACTCATTACTGTGCAAAATGCTACAGAAATTGGCCTGAGATAATAATTAAGAACTGCAACTTAATTTATTAAGTTATAAAATCACTTTGATCTCTATTAATGTATAAAAGGAGCTCTAATTAATATGCCAAAGAGAAAAACAGAGTCAGGGAGAAAACAAGAATTTTCAAAGAATTATACATAAGACTCAAAAAATAAATTATATGGTCCTATGATTTGGTCACTATCATTTTAACTCAAATATAATATCTCAACTCAAATATAATTCATAAAATATCTATTTTTAGTAATTTAGTAGTTGATGACAACTTGTCAGTATCACATTCTGATGTAATGAGTACTATATAATATGACATAGCATATAACACACAGTAAGCTGTTAACATAAAAATGAGACAACTGACTAAACTAATCATAAATCTATTTAACCTCCTGATTCAGTCTTTGTTTTCTTTCCATACAATAGTGCTTATACTTAGTAAGAGCTGAAAAATTATTTGGTGATATCTGAAGGTACTACTACTTTCCTTCATACAAACTCTGTGCATCTACCAAAGGTCCTTCTCTTTTTCATCTATTCCCTGAATCCTACCCCCAATCACTTATAAAGGACACTGTTCCTCCCTTCTCTCTTCTACATGGTTAATTTTTCTTGCTTTTCCTAAATCATCCTTACTAGATTACAAACTTGTTATAAAATCACCTGAATGATCCCCATTAATTTATAAACTTGCTATAACATTTCCCATCTTAAAGATCAAAGAAGTCTTCTATGATTTCACACAGCCTTCCAGTCACCATCTAATATTCTTCTTCGTATATTACATTCTCAAAAGAAAAGCTGTATATTCTCTCTCTCTCTAATTCTTTCATTGGTTCATAACTACTTCAATCGGGTTATCATTCCCATTACTCCACTGTAAATAATCTTGTCAGTGATCCTGCCAATGACCTTCACATCTGTCAGGAGCCACCTAGCTAGTGATTGTTCATGTATGCTAAGCTGAAAGCACGAAGAGCCCAAGGACTGCCCTGTGGGCACAGAGTGACCCAGGCAAACAGGTGTTCCAACCATGAGAACACAGGCCTGAGAGGCGAGCTAGTTAAGCAAAGGGTTGTCATATGATAAATGTATAAAAAAAAATGCACTGCGGTGACTGAGCAGATCCTTTCCTCCCATCCAGAGAGAGGGCTCCACCTGACCTCAGCTTTCTGTATACTGTCTCTTAACTTTATGTCTCCATTTTCTCTGTCTTTCCCCCAGGAACTTTGAGAGCTGTGAGTGCTGTGGCACACATTGCCAAATCCTGTAGTCATTTCTTAGAGTTCATGTAACTTGAGCTCACAACAACAGTTCACTCAGAATAGCTCCTCTCTTCCCACAATATCTTGACTCGTCCTCTGAAACACATTCTCCCTTACTGTCTCACTCCATTCTTACGAGCTGTCTTGATTCAACTCATGTTGTGGCTCTGACAAATGGCCTCTCTTACTGTATGTATCCTCACACACCCATCCAAATGATGTCATTCAGACACAGAGTTTTAAATACCATTTAGTCATTCATAATTGCTAAACTTGTACCTCCATCTACAACCTTCTCCTGAGTCCCAACACTTACTTGGTATCTCCACCTATATGCATGTAATTAGTATCGTATAAATGTGACAATTACTTGAAGAAAGAACAAATAAATGACATCATGACTTTAAGACTAATACAAGTGGGAAAAGAATGAGGACTTAAAAAGGAAAGAGTATTTGCTTTCCCAGCACATATAATACAACTGAAATACAGCAAAATGATTAGAGTGGCCTTTCCTCAAGGATAACAATTTTTGAAGCATTCTATATTTTTAAATGATGTTTAAGAAGATGCAAATCACCCTGATTTGATCATAATACACTGTACATATGTAATGAATTATTCTACTGTACTCTGTAAGTATGTACAATTATTACACATTAATTTTTAAAAAGAGAGAAGTTTCATTAAAATATGCTGAAGTGGGCCAAGGATATAGGTCAGCAGCATAGCATCTGCCTGGCAAGCGTGGGGTCATGAGTTCAATCCCTGGTGCCCAAACAACAACAAAAATGGAAGTGAAGGCAGTTGATGGAATACTAAAAAATGTATTTATGCAGTTACAAATACAAAACCAGAAGTGGTAATAGATTGTGCTGACTTGAGTTTTTAAGCCAGTACCAGTATAAAACAAGCAAATAAAACTGAAAAATTTTTTCTTTCTTAAATGTGGACTGGAATTCTCTAATAGGAGGACATGTAGGTCTGTACTTTTCACTGAAGGAAGTTAAAAATTACTATGTAGCTTTACATGATGTAGAGTTAAGGTAAGATGTAGTATTTCTTCCAGATACTTTTGGTAATTTGTGTGTTTCCAGGAATTTATCAATTTCATAATTTGTCAGATTCATTAAAACAGTACTGTTTTCTCATTTAATGTCTATGGGGTATATACAGTACTTATGTCTTTTTGTGGTATTGACAGTCTGTATCTTCCATTTGTGTGTGCATGTGAAGAGTGGTATTAATGGAGATTGAACCCAGGTCCTCTCAACCCTCTTTATTTATTTTGAGACAGGGTCTCACTAAATTGTGCAAGCATGACTTGAACTTGTGATCATACTGCCTCAATATCCCAGAGTGGTGGGATTACAGGCATGCACTAACATACCTTGTTTATCTTACATTTTTTTAAATAAACAGTCCAGCTAAAGTTTCATCTTTATCAACCTATTTAAAGAACCAGTTTTGCTTTCAAAGATTTTTCTTTCCATTTCATATATTTCTATAACTTTTACACTGATTTTTATTACTTTCTTTCTTTTACTTTCAATTTTTTTTTGGGGGGGTTTAGATTCTGGAGGTAGATGCCTAGAACAATTATTTTTCTTTTTAAATGCTAGGTTCTTTTGTTTATTATCTTCTTTAATCTTCCCTCAAAGCCTTGAGGAGTACCTATTTTGTAATGAGAAAACTGAGGCTCAGGGAAGTTACATCACCACTAAGAAATATCAGATACAAAATAGTCTGTGAGTCTATAGTTTTGACTATTAAGCCCTGAGTGATGCTCATCAATTTAAGCATTTTACAACCACTAGACACAGCACATAGTTTTGTGTTTTTGCTATTGTTGATGACTGGTCTTACAGATTGTCATTTCCTATCTTATCTTCTTAGCTTTTTCAAATTCAGAAGAGGTTCTTGGGCTTAGCTTAAGATATTTCCAAATGGTGAGGGATCAATATAAAGCACCTGATAGCAGCTCTAGTCTAAAGAAAGCTACTTGATAAATTCTGCCTTTCTTCTCTCCACTATATTTTTTATTTTTCAATTTTCACTGTTTATTAAGTACATATTTCTAGTACTAGAAATATTGTAGTACATTCCTAGTGAGACACTGGAATATGTACATATCTTAATTCTTTCGTCATCACCCTTCCCTCCATCTCTTAAACCCTTTTGCCTTTGAAAAGGTCTAGCTCCCTACTTTCTATTATCTGTCTTTCATTTTGCTCTCTTTATTTTTTGTTATTTTTTTTGAGACAGGGTCTCGTTATGCAGTTCAGGCTGGCCTCGAGTTCACTTTGTACCACTGGCTAGTCTCAAACTTGCAACAATCCTCCTGCCTCAACCTCCCAAGTGCTGGGATTACAGATGTGCACCACCATATCTGGTTCTCATTTTGTTCTCTTTATAATTTGGGTTTCTTAAATAAGAGAAACCATGTGATATTTAAGCTTATGTGTTTGATCATTTCACTTAACATATGATCTCAATGTGCATCCATTTTCCTACAAATGGCTTGTTTATCCTTCCTTAGGCAGAGTAAGTACTCCATTTTCTTTATTTGTCTGTTGATGGACATACAGGTTATTTCCAAGAGTCAGCTAATATGAATGGTGCTACTACAGAGATACGCATGTGTATTACCATAATATGGTGTCATTAACTCTTTCAAGAAGATACCTACAAAGGGAACAGCTGAGCAGAATGGAATTTACAGGTTTAGTTTTTTTGAGGAATCTCCACATTGATTTCTATGGGATTGTACAAGTTTACATTCCCACTAACAATGCAGAAGAGCTCCTTTTTCCTCACCAGTAGTTGTTACTATCTGATTTTTTGATGATGGCCATTCTTATTAGGGTAGTATCTCAGTATTGCTTTAACTTTCATTTCCCTAAAGGCCAACTATAAGCAAAATTTTTTCATGTATTTGTACTTATTCTTCCTTTTGTGAGAAGTATCTCTTTATTTCAGTTGTCTATTTTTTTTACTGGGTCTTTATTTGGAGGATCTAATTTTTTTTAGTTCTTTATATATTCTAGACATTGGTTCTCTCTCTTTGGGATAAGTGACTTGAGTTTTTCCCATTCTGCATGTTTTCTCTACTCCTTTGGTTGTTTCTTTTACTGGAAACAGGTAAGCTTCCTGGAAGCTTCTTTCTTTCATTCATTCATTCATTCATTCATTGCTTTTCTTTGATGGGGGGGGCAAGCAAGGTCTTACTATCTAGTTAGTGAAGGCTGGCCTTGAACTTGCTTACACAGTGATCCTCCTGCCTCAGCCTCCAGAGTGCTGGGATTGATTACAGGTGTACACTACCACACCCAGCTTTCTGGGAGCTTTCTAATTTGATATCATATGCTTATTGATTTTGATATTATTTCTTGAGCAACTGGGGTTCTGTTCATACTTCCTAAACTGATATACAAATTTAATGCAATCCCATTAAAATACCAAGAGCATTCTTTACAGAACTAGAGAAAAACAATTCTAAAATTCATGTGGAACCAGAAGAGACCCAGAATAGCAAAAGCAATCCTGGGCATCAAGAGTAATGCAGAAGGCATCACAGTCCCAGACTTAAAGTTATACTACAAAGTTATAGTGATTAAAACAGCATGCTACTGGCAACAAAACACATGTGGATCAATGAAACAGAATGGAGAATGCAGAAACAATTCCAGGTACATTCAGCTATCTGATCTATGACAAAAGAGAAAAAAAAAGCCCTGGAGGAAAGACAGCCTCTTAGTAAACGATGCTGGGAAAACTAGCTGTCCACATGCAGAAGATTGAGTCCAGATTCACCTCTTACCATAAACTAAACTACAATTATACTGAATCAAAGACCTAAATGTTAAAACAGAAACACTTAACCTGCTGAAGATAAAATAGGTAAAACTCTTGAAAACATAGTCATAGGCAAGAACAATGATTTTAAACTGCTCTTTTCTAAATCAGCATTTAAAACTATAAATCTCCTTCTAATAACTGTTTCAACTGGGTCTGGAGTTGTAGCTCAGCAGTATAGCTCCTGCCTAGTATGCTCAAGGCCCTAAATTTGATCCCTAGCACTAGATTCCTGAAGAAAAAAAAAAAAAAAAAAGGAAAAGGAAACAGAATTGCTTCAACTATAACCCATAAATTTTGACATGCTGTATTTTCACTGTCATTCAGTTCAAGAAATTCTCTAATTTAATCTTAGTTATTTACTAGTGAAATATTCAATCTTAATGTATTTAGAAACTACTCTTGGTTATTTACTTCTAATTTTACTTATTTGTAAAATGTTATACTGTAGAAGTCATACTGTGTGTTCACTTTTAATTAGTGAACTTGAAGTTTAATTAAGATTTACTATAGCCCCCCTAAATGGTCTAGCCTGGTAACTATTTTTACCATCAGACACTTGCTGTTGTTAGTTGGTATGTACTACAGGTATCAAAAGTATTGAGATGACTGACAGTGTTGTTCAAATCTATTATATTCTTATTGGTTTTCTGTTTCTATGTTCTATCAGTTCCTGGAAAGAATATTAAAATCTCTAACTATATTTGGTTAGTTTTCCTTCTTTCAGTTCTGACCTGTTTGTTTCATGTATTTTGGGGGGTGTTTTTGGACAAATATGTATTATTATTACAGAATTTTCCCAGTAACATTCCTCAGCTTAAAAGGTTTACTTTGTCAGGTATATATTCATATGGCCAACTCAATTTGCTAATTCTCATTCTTCCATGGCATCTGTATGCAACATTTTATTTTCACTCTATTTCTGTGTTTAAATATAAATACGTTTCTTATACACAGCATACAGTTGGATTGCTTTTTCATCTTCTTACAATCTCTACCTTTTGGTTAAAGTCCAGTTGATATTTCTATTGATAAGGCTAGATTTGGGTCTTTATATTGATAGGTGTTTTTACACAACAGATTTTGTTTGTTCTCCTTTTATAGGCACCTTTTGTTTTAAGCAGAAGATAGTATTTCATATGTTGTTTTTATTACTCTTAAATACAGGAGTCTTTTAAGCTATATCTCCTCTTGTGTTTTTTAGTCACAATGAGTGTATTTATTACAATCTATTTCATACTAATACACAATAAATGTACATCTACCTTTCCCTGCCCCCTCACTCTGTTATATTATTATCATGCCCAAACCTGCCTTATCTCCTTTAGGTTTATTTTAAAAATAATATTCACTTGGTTACTCAAGAGCAAAAATCATTCTAGATCCCTTTTTCTCCTTTATATCCCATATCTAACCATTTCCTGTTAATGTTATCTCCTGTGTTGTACCACAGTCATCATCTTCTACCTTCATTACTATCATCAGATTCTTTCTCTTCTCATTTTTTGCTATA
This sequence comes from Hydrochoerus hydrochaeris, assembly GCA_004027455.1. Classification (NCBI taxonomy): domain Eukaryota; kingdom Metazoa; phylum Chordata; class Mammalia; order Rodentia; family Hydrochaeridae; genus Hydrochoerus; species Hydrochoerus hydrochaeris. Next base: position 80,835 of record PVLA01003349.1, read on the forward strand.
TTGCAATAGCTTCCTCACTAATCTGTTCTTCAACTTTGACCGCCCTACCATTTATGTATTTCCCAGAATACCTGTTCTAGTGAGAAAAAATGTAATTTCACTCTTCCAAGCAATGGTGTTCAGTGGCTCCTGTCTACATACAGGATAAAATCTACTCTGCAGCAATGGCATACAAAGCTCTCCAAGACCTGGCCCACTGCCTATCACTGTCTAATCCCATTAACCACCAATATCAGATAACACTTTATGTACCAGCAATAGAATGCTACTTATAATTTCCTGAGCACAACTCGCTCTCATTAATTTGGTGCATTAATGAAAGCCATTTCTTCTGCCTGAAATGTACTCTCCATGCAAGTCAGGAAAGCAAATGCTTGTTCATAATTAATCTCTCAGTTTTACTACTACCTTTTTTATGAAATGTAATTCTACAAAATAGTTCTCCTTCCCCTAAGTATTTTGTACATTTTCTACTAGTAATCTTTCATGTAGCATTTTGTTCTCATTGCCTTCCTCTAGCAAATGTGTATCTTCTTAGAATGGTAAATGTCATCTTTCAGTTCTTAGAACTAAGTGCAATGACTAGCACATAGTAGACACTAATAATTGTCCCCTTATTCAGCAAGAGTTGTGAAGGTAGAAATGACATGAAGTCATGAAAAAGAGCAAGTTCTTCTAAAGGAAGCAATAGGCAGTTTAGGAGCAATAGGCAGTTTAATGGTGGTTCACAGAGCATGTATGTACTTTTTACAGACAGAATTCTTTTGTTTTTTGGGTTTTTTTTTCGGTACTAGGGATTGAACTCACGACCTTGCACTTGCCAGGAAGGCATTTAAACTGCTGAGTTAAATCCCCAGCTCCTACAGAGTTTGTGCTAAGCTATGTATACATTACCATAAAAAGGCTATAGGGTGTTATCATGAAAGGCAATATGTAGATGATCTAACACAGGCACAAACAAGTCAGAAAATTGTTTATAGCCAGGCACAATGGCACATGCCTGTAATTCCAGTTACAGTACAATGTTTAGGCTAAGGTGAGAGGATTATATTATGGTTTGTGTCTGGATGTTCCCTGCAAAGCCTCATGTGGTTATGGGGGCAGGCCTTTAAAGATCGTTGAATCTAGAGTTTGTGATTGTTTCACTATTTAGTACTGGGATTGGTACCTCACGCACCCTGGGGCAGGTAGCTTGCATACAATATAAGGAAAGGAAAGTGGTTTGCTCCTCCCTTTTGCCCTTTTGCTCTTGTGACTTCTGGTAGCTGCCACAGCCTCCATGAACAGTTATCCCTCAGCCATGCAACTCTGCCTTGGAGCCAGGTGAGGATGGACTGAAACCTTCCAAACTGTAAGCTAAATAAACCTTCCTTCCTTCCTTCATTTTGGGAATCAGGTATTTGGTCTCTGGAACAAGAAAAAAGTAACCAAGACAGATTGCAAGCTCAGCGTAGGGCAACTTAGAATTTGTCTCAAAATAAAAAAATAAAAAGCACTAAAAATGTAGCTCAGTGGTTGAGTATCCCTGGGTTAAATCTCCAGTATCATACACACACAACCAGTTACTCAAGATCACAATAAAGCAATAAAGCCAATACTGAGAGAGGTCTATGTTAATCCTTATTCCATTCTGTTTTGTACTGTAGCCAAATGTTCAACTGTCACGGCTATTCCTGGGGTTTTGCTTTATTGCTGTGTAATGGCTCTCCTTTTTCTGCACAATCTCTTACTGTTTGCACTTTTATATGCCTACATTTATTTTTTCTCCTTTTCCTTTCTTTCTTTCCTTTTCTATCCTGTATCCCTCCTAGTACTGGGAATTGAACCCTGGGCCTTCACAATGAGCTATATCACTAGAACTTTTTATTATTATTATGGATATCCAATATTGATTGTGAATTATTATTGTGAATAAGTGATTGTGAATTATCCAATAAGTGAATTATCCAATACTGTTATTATTATGAGACTGGGTCTCACCAAGGTGGTAAATTTCCCAGGCTGAGCTCAAAATTGTGATCTTCAGCTCCCCAGATAGTTGGGATACAAGCCACTAGTGCAGTTCTCCTTTCCCTGTTTTTTCTTCTAATGTCTCTAGTCAATTTCTGTAACGAACACAACCCATACTAAACTGTAGTCTGGTATTTCGCCCTGATATATGTTCTCTTTTCTTCTTTTAATGACAGGAGACAAAGAAGTACTAATTAGTGACAAAGGAGATTAGTTAGGATTGTACATGCTAAAGAATTTCAAGAAATAAAGAAAACTCAGAATTGATCTTTTAGTCTACCAAAAAAAAGAAGTTTGTTACTATAATTTCAAACAATGTTTTAGATAAATTACAGGAGATAAGAAAAGATACATTTAATGAAGAAATAGACATAGTCAATCACTGAGACCAGTTATTTTAAAAACTGTTATTAGAAAAAACAGAAGGAACTAAGATTTTACCTAAATAAAATAGCTGAATCATACAAGTTTGGGAAGAAAATATGGATTTTGTTTGTTTATCAGACATATCTGGGCATTGATTTAATGTGAAAGTCAAACTTGTTTATCTACTGTAGAATAGAGGATTGTTAGTTCTAGAACATTAAGGACCTCGCTGTCCTGTTTACAAACTGACGTCCAAAGATCTGCAAGATAGTAGATGCTCAATAACTACAAATACAATCATTCCAAAAAATTTTTATGAGTTATGCTTTAGTTTTAGATTTCTAGATCTTCTATCAATTGAATGCTGTGTTAAAAGTTCATGCATTATACAAAAATATTTGTACAGTACCTAATGTGTGCTAGGTACTATTATAGACCCTGGCAACAGACAAAATTAAAATGTCCTTGCTCTAATGGGAGGAACCAAACACACACCACAAATTAAAAAACAGGAGGTACCAAGAGAGATAAGTCTTAGAATACAAAAATCACAATAATGAAATATCTATTGATAATGGAATGTGGAGAGTAACACTTTACATAAGATGATCACAAAAAAGCCTCTCTGTTTAGATGACATTTTAATAAAAATGTAAGCCAGGCAAATAAGGAGCACAGAAGACAGATGAGTCAATAAATCCAAAGACATAAGAAAGAAAAGGACTTGATATATGAGCAATAGAAAGGTGGCCACTTTGAAGTAAACAAGGGAAAGAGTACCAGCATAATCTATCTGTAATAATTCATCTATAATAATTATAACAGTACCTGATCATTAATGGAGTCTTTGACATAAAATATATCAGCAAGCAAGAATCTAAAGTACAACATGGTATTCAATGAAGTCAACCAAAACAGAACTACAGATCGACCTCTTTCATAAATATGAGGATGCAAAAATTCTCAAGATACTGGCAAACAGAATACAGTGAATCATTAAAAAGATCATACTTCATAACCAAACAAGCTTCATAGCAGGATGCAAGGCTGGTTCAACATATACAAATCAGTAAGTGTGATATATAACATAAACAGAAGCAAGGACGAAATCACATAATCATCCTAATAGACACAGGAAAGGCCTTTGACAAAATCCAACATCCTTTCATGATAAAAACATGGAAGAAAGGTGACATAAAGGGCCTTATCTCAATCTGATAAAAGCCATTTAGGAGAAATCTGCCAACATCATATTCAGTGAAAAATCTTGAAAGCTTTCCCCTAAAATCAGGAAGACAAGGATGTCCACTATTACCACTCCTGCTAAACATAATACTCAAAACATTAGCAAGAGCAATTAGGCAAGAAAAAGAAAAAGGAAAGAAGAAAAAAGAAAAAGGAAACAAATTATCATTATTTGCAAATGACAACATGCTCTATTCTATACAGAAGATCCAAAAGGAATTCACAAAAAAACTTTTAGAATTAATAACCAAATTAAATATAGCAGGATAAAAAATCAAAACTCTTGTACATTAGTAATATTCTTGTACATTAGTAATGAATCTTTTGGGAAAGAAACTAGGAAAAAGTACCATTTTCAATAGCAGCAGAAAAAATTGAATACAAATTAAGAAAGTGAAAGACCTCTACAACAGAAACTATAACACTCCAAACAAGGACAGACATCAGAAAATAGAAAGATATCACCTGTTTCTGCACAGGCAGAATCAATATAGTCAAAATGACCATATTTCTAAAACTGTTATGCAGACTTAATGTAATCCCAATCAAAATTTCAAAAGCAGTCTTCACAGTACTGGAGAAAAGAATCCTAAAATTCATGTGGAACTAGAAGAGACCCAGAATAGTAAAAACAATCCTAGATAACAAGAGCAAACCAGGAGGAATCACAATCAGAGGCTTGAAATTATATTATAAAGCTATTATGATAAAAACATCATGATACAGGCACAAAAACAAAAGTGTGGAGCAGAACAGAGAATGTGGAAATAACACCAAGTACATTCAATTATTTGACTTTTCACAAAGGGGCCAAAACATACACTACAGAAGTAGCCTTTTTAATACATGGTGCTGGAAAATCAGTTATCCACATGCAAAAGATTGAACCTAGACCCATACTACATACTAAATTAAAATACATATGGATCGAAAATCTAAATATTAAAACAGAAGCGCTTAACTTGTTGGAAAACAAAACAGGTAAAACTCTTGAAGTCATGGGTATAGGTAAGGACTTTCTGAACAGAATTCCAGTTGCCCAGGAAATAGCTCCAAGAATCAACAAATGAGATCATATCAAATTAAAAAGCTTCTACACAGCAAAAGAAACAACAGAGTGAAGAGACACCTACAGAATGGGAAAAAAAATGTCATCTGTATCTCAGACAAAGGATTTATATCTAGAATATATAAAGAACTCAAAAACTTAAGATTCCCAAAATAAAAAGACCCAACCAAAAAAATGAATAAATGAAATAAACATACAGTTTATAGAAGAAGTACAAATGGCCATTACAAACATGAAGAAATGTCAACATCTATGGCCATCAGAGAAATAGTAATTAAAACAACACTGAGACTTCAATTTCACCTCAGAAAGAATGGCTATCATCAAGAAATCAAATAATAACAAATGCTGCAGAGGCTGCAGGGAAAAAGGAATCCTTTGACACTGCCTGTTGGGGATGTAAACTAGTACAACCACACTGGAAATCAGTACAGAAATTCTGCAAAAGACTGAAACTAGGAATTCTGTTTGACTCAGCTATTCCTTTCCTAGGTATCTTCCCAAGAGTTAAAGACATCTTATTATAGTGATACATGCACAGCCATGTTTATAGCAAAGAAACTCATAATAGCTAAATCTTGGAAGCAGCCTACATGTCTATAAACAGATGAATGGATAAAGAAAATGTGACATTTACACACAATTTTGGAGTATTATTCTGCCATTAAGAAAGATAACTTTAGACATTTGTAGGAACATAAATATACTTTAGATCTTAATGTTAAATGAAACAAATCAAACACACAAGTTTAAATATAACATGGTTTTTCTTTTATGAGAAAGCCACAGTACTCTACAAAGAACAAAATAAAAAATAGATAATAGGAAGTAGAAAAACAGATCTTTCTCAAAGGGCAAGGGGATGAAAACATGAGAGAAGAGAGGGAAAGAAGATGAAACAAGGAATTAAGATATGTTATATACACGTATCAACTCCACACAAGGAATGTAAACAGACATGTGCTACAAAAATACCAACAAAAAAAAGGAAGATCAAGGATGAAGAAAAGGAATTAAGATGTGTTATATTGCACCAGCTCTCCACAATACACATTATGCACTACAAACATGTACTAGTAAAAAAATTAAAGTACTTTCAATTTTTGACAATTTTAAGATCCAAGAGCTACACAATATAACAGCAACCCCTTACAGAAAGCAGTACTCTATTTATTGAATAAATAAGTACTCTATTTATTCAATAAATACAAATATCCTTTAACCAAGTCTGCTAGAATACCCTTTGGAAAAGATTCCAACTAGAGCACTGGTATTCAATTCTAAGAGCTACATGTTAGCATAATTTTCTAATTACATCCCTTTTTCTCTTACCTGCCAATAACTTAGTTTGGTTTAAAATAATTCATCTGAACTGAGGGTATAGCTCACAGGTATAGTATAGTACATGGTTAGCATGTGCAGGGCCTTGGGTTCAATCTACAGCACCAAAACTTAATTAATTAATTAAATTGTTTTCATATGTCATAATATCTACACCAGGGTAATATGCAGAACAGAAAACTGACTTCATTAAGTAAATATGTTTCGTACTAGTATTTTTTGTTTAATAAATGCTAAATAAAAAAGGACCAGAAATTTAGAAATTTTTAGTATCATGAAAATAAACATTTGAGATAAAAAAGAATTTCAGAGGGAAAAAGATCACAGAGATTAGCAATAAAGTCAAATTTTCTCCAAGAAATTTTAGAAAGTTTTAAATTTTCCTTTTATGAAACAAACAAACAAAAAATAGTGAGAAAACAAGCCAAATGTATATCCAAAAATTAGAGAACTTGCCTACACTTATGCAAGCAATTAAAATAAAATGACTAAAACCACAGCATTAATCACATCGCAAAATGTGCACATTCAATCCAGCCAAGCTGGTTCTACCCACTCCCATTAGTAAAACTGAGCTGACACAGGAAACTAATGAGCTCAACTGCAAAGGCTTGTTTGTTTTTTAATTTCACCCACTTGCTTAAAACTAATTTGTATTTTACACTAATATCTTTTGTTGGATAAAAGGGGAATCAAATGTTCCTAAACAAGGATAAGCTCCAAAAACATATAACAGCTTCATTTGTTCTAATGCACATCTGGGATACTCTGTTTTTAACACTTTGACAGGTTCATCATTAGTCTTCATGTTCAAAGATCACAAATTTTTTTTTTGTCTTTTTGAGACAGGGTCTCGCTATGCAGTTCAGCTGGCCTTGAGCTCACTTTGTAGCCCAGGCTGGTCTTGAACTCACAAAGATCCTCCTGCCTCAGCCTCCAGAGTGCTGGGATTACAGGCGTGAGCCACCACACCCGGCTCACAAATGTTTTTTTGAGCTGTTAAACAGATCATGTTAGGGGAAAAGGAAATGTTAAAGGGAAAAATACGTTTTTTTCAGGTGCCTTTGTTTAAGCAAATGGAAAGCACAAACTTCAGTCCCTAACTCTGGTATGTGGAAGGTGTGGTTCATTATGAAACCAGAAATAAAGTAAAGCCTAGTGATAAAAATAAACATTTCAACAGGAAATGTGTTATGTGTAATAAAGAAACATTATTAGAAAACCTTTTAGACTGAAAATAGTCCCAAATTTTATGACGATGGTAGTAGTAAAAAACAAAAACAAAAAAACCCTGAGGCTTAAGAAAATACAATGCAAAAAGGCGATACAAGAGAATACATAAATAATAAAGATGATAACATTAAGGTTTACGATAAACTAGTTTATGCCAGGGATGGTGAGGGAAAGCTGAAGCAGGGGATCATAAGTTTGAGGCCAGCCTGAGGCCAGGGGATCTTCTGTTTGAGGTCATAGCAAGATCCTGTCTCAAAAAACCAAAAAAACCAGTTCTCTGTACAAAGCAAGGCACTAATTGAACACATACACATTCAGTATTTGTCTTCAGTTTTAAATGGCTATATTTAGTACTGTTTGTTTTTGCTCTGATTAGAGCTTGAATTAATTAGAAACAAAAAGTTTGGAGAAATATTTTCATTAAATTCAACTGCAATTCTAGTTTAATTTCAATTTCTGGTCTTACTTAGGAAAGAGTATAAGTCTGATTCCATGACAACAAACACTACTGAGATAGAAATCTCTAATAAATGTGCCAAGCCTAAGCTCAATATCTAGTTAGGACATGTGATTTAATACAGGCTGTCAAGAATAAATGATAAAACAATAAAAGAATTAAAGAGTCACTTGAATTTCATCAAATTGTAGATCCTGGCACAAAATTCAAACAAGTGCTAGAGGCTAACATGTATGGAAAGTTTTAGGACTGTTTAACTCAACTAAAGTTAAAACCAGAAGACAACCATACTAAAACAATTTTAAAATGCTTGTTCTGTTTACACCAGGGAGTTTCATTCAAACTAATCCTTATCTATACCATACATACCTACAAGTGAATTGCTCTGCAAGTGAACTTGTTTTCCTCCAAAATACATCACTCTTCCATTAATTAACAATTCCACTTAATTGGATATGTCCCTAGACTTAAAAATTTCTGCATCTTTTGATTCTTTTTCTCCTCAAAAACCTACTGATTTCTAACTACTTAGTCACAAAGTCCTAAAATACCTTTGACACTGCTCATTATAAAGACCTTACTTAGTTTAAACATTACCGTTAGGACTCACTTGCACCTTAAACCACTCTCTAGCCTCTAGATAAAGTACATCTTACAAACTCATGCCACACTAAAGCTCTAAAGAACAGATCATGTCACACCACATTTCAAAACATGGAAGGGATTCCTGCTGAACACAAAATAAAAGTCCATGCTCACTGGCTCCAAATTCAAACTCTTTCTCAGTATAACATCAATCTACTTTTCCAGCATCATTTCTCATTATATCTTCTACTTCACTATAGAGATACCATTCACTATAACCAAAGACAACTAACTGGTATTTCTTAGAACTGGTCAGTAGTTTCCAATTTACTTTAGTATCTATGATTAATACTTTCCTTTACTTAAAATAATATTCTCCTTGATCCATTCATCCAATTATTGAGGGTACAGTTTAAATGTTGTTTCCTCCATGATACCTTCATTGTTCCCCACCTGTGTGTAAATCCTCCTTCAGTGAACACCTATAGCACCTTGTGAACTTATCAAGTAACATCTCACACTATCTAAAATGGCTCTGCTTGTAGCAACCTTATCTCACTCATTAGATTTTTAAACAGAAAATTCCTTAAGGAAACTACCTGCTGAGCTCATGCAGTCATATATATGCTTTCATGAGCATACATATTATATTGATAAAGAGATATAAAAGTTAGTAAAATAGTATAATGACAGTATGTCTAGTAGGAAATACGTTAATCTGGACCTAGGCTATTATCTAAATTTAAAGAATCAATAGTAAAAAAGTAACAGAGTTCTCAAATTAGATTACTAAATATTAAGGTCAAAGAAAAAAATCACATTTACATACTCTTGTAACACAAAAGTCAAATATCAAGACATACTGCTATATATAAAAGCAACTTTGTTTTCTAAATAAAGAAAGTTGAGAGAGTTGCTGACAGCATATTAAAATAAAAAAAAGGAACTTTCCCTTACTTCTACTGAGCTTTGGAAATCTTTTTTTCAGTTTCTTCCTTAATGGATTAAGGTCAGGCATTATTTCTGGAACAGCTAAATAAAAATCTGCATGAATTTCATCATCTAAAATCTGAAAAACAAGAAAAAAAAAGATGATCTTAGATTCCATGTAAAGCTTTATCTTTCTGAAAATACGTAATTTCCATTATGACTCAGAAAAGAGATAGTAAGCATAATTCTTTTCTTCAAACACAAGAATATTATGAATATATTTATCAATTATGAAAACCATCAGAAACAAAAGATGCTCTTTTATTTTCCTTTAAAAATAGCCACATTCATTACTTAAAAAACATTTAAATATTTGAATTCTTCCACAGGACAGTGTTAAAGCAAAACTGTGTTATAAACTAGAACATAGCACCTATGTCTACATAAGCAATGTAACCTCACAAAGCTGAATTCATCCATGTTAAAATTGAAGAAACAAACTGAAAGTTCTGCAATAAATCACATATAAAATTAACAACCACTGGCTGCCAAACTATCAGCCACTATCTCTATTATATTTATAATGTAAGAGAACTAATTCTATCATTATTTTCACAAAGAATTGATTTGCCACCTGTTTGCTATCAATAGCTAAAAAGATAAGAAAGGTAGTCAAAGACAAGTTTTCTTTTAGTTTACTATCCATACTCTTCTTGTATTCTCTGAACAAAGAATTAACAATCAATTTTTAAAAGAATTTTTATTAATTCAGGCAAATGCCCAAATAATTACCATGCTACTCACTATTTTCCATGTAAAAGTTTAGTTGATTATAAAATGAAACAATTTTTTAGAATGATACTGCCTGAGTAACAAGTATTACATCAGTGATTTTTTTTTTCATGAAAAATCTTACCAAAATATGTTACCCAAAGTCTTGGTTTAGAGTTGCACAATGAATCCTAAAAATTTGAACTCTAGTACAATTAAGCAGTGATTCTCAAATTTTATCTTCCTATTATTGATTTTATTTTTATTTGTTTTTGGTAGTGCTGAAGATTGAAGCTAGGAACTTAATATAAAGCTACATCTATCTCCTCCTTTGCTTTAAAATTCATCCATTCATTCATTTATTTAATGACTGGATCTAGCGCTCAGTTATTTTACATAGCTTAGTTCACAGTCTTCACAAACCCCTACGAGACAGGTTCTAACACTCTGGACAAGGACCAAGGGCTGCCTGAACACTCCTGTGAAGCAGGGTCAGAACTCAACCACAGGCAATGTGGTTCTAGAAATATGAAAGCAAAGGCACTTTTTAAATGTCAAAGAACTATAGTGAAATTTCTAATCAAAGACTTTCTAAAACTAATTCTATGATATGTCCCTGTAAATTAAATTTTAAATTATGTTTGAAAGTTATTCTATAATCTTAAGGTCACATCTTAGAATAATACAAATCTATGTATGGAAATCATAATGTCAGAGACAAGTAGAAACATGAAATTACTTTTAAATCACTCAGAACCAAGCATATCTGTGGTATTTCAAACTAAAATGAATAAATAAGGTCTTACCTAAAAAACAATTATAAGGTTACTAACTTTATCTCCTACATTACATTTTAAGAGAGCTAAATAAAATAGAAGACCAATTTAGAAATAAAGCATGACAGCAGGGGTCCCGCTCAGTGGTACAGTGCTTGCCTATCTGCGTATAAGGCCTCTGAGCCCCAGCAACAGCAACTGACAGACAGACAGACAGAGAGGAAGAAGAAAATTAAGGAGGAGGAGGAGGAAGTGGGGGAGGAGAGAGAAGGAAGGAGAAAAAGAAAGCAAGGAGGAAAGGAAGGAGGAAGGAAAGAAAATAGATGGAAAGTAGCATATAAATTTAATAGAAGAGTTCTCTGACATAGACCAATATTTACTCTTTTATAATTAACAAAAATTTAAGTAAGTGTTGAAAAATTAAAATATTAAAATTAATGCTACACCAGAAAAAAAATGGGTAGTATGCTCTGACTTGTTTTAGACACTGGGTTAAAACATAATCTCTCTCTATTATCCACTAATTCTACTTCCAAAACTCACTTTGGAGATTCTCCTTAAAAATTTACAAATTTAGAGTATTACCGGAGCTGGAAAAATCAATTATAAGCACCTGGGCAACGTGGTGCATACCTGTAATTCCAGCATTGGGAGGCTGAGGCAAGAGGACTACTGCAAATTTGAGGCCAGCTTATGAGTTCAAGGCCAGTCTAGAATACATAGCAAAACACTGTCTGAAAACTAAACCAAACCAAACCAAACCAAAACCAAACCACAAGCACTGCCATATATTACAAAGAACAAACTCAGATTTAAGACTCCCCTGAAAAAAAATCTGGGTATGGCACAAAGGATTACATTTTCAAGTGATTTTTTTCTACTCTCCCTCCAAAAAAATTTATACTCAAAATGATTGTATTTAGAAAAGGGGCTTTAGCCAGGGATTTAGATCAGTGGCATAAGCACCTGCCTGGCAAGCACAAGGTCATAGTTCAATCCCCGGTACCAAAAAAAAAAAAAAAAAAAAAAAAAAAAAGAAAAGGGGCTTTGGGAGAATACAAAGAAAAGTCTTTGTGTTTTCAAAATAACTATGTGTTTCTTCTTTCCACCCTTAAAGGAAAAAAAAAAAAATACTGTTCTTTCCGAAAGGGCTCCACAGGCTTTCTGTATTTTCCTAAAGGCAGGGTATATAATCATTTGTCAGCTACCATGCTGAGCCTGTGCCACCCTGAAATGATCAGGGAGTAAAAGCTGAGAAGAAACAAAAGCACTATATTGTAGAGGTCAGATATTATTTTTTGTGATCTACCAAGTGAATCACACTTTTACTTTAAGGAAGCAAAACAAGTATTTGATCTTTTAAGACATGAATATATATATCTGCGTATGCTACCTTTGAGATTTCATTTTAAAACGCACATTCAAAACCTGAGTCATACTGTCCTTTTCAGTCACCAACAAAACTCTCAGACACATTTGGAAAGAAAAATAGATAATAAAATTAATAAAAATTTAAAAGTCACAATATAAATCAAATATAATCAATAGTAGACGATTTGGTTTATGTGCTGCCAAAGCAAATGCAATAGCAGACTGCTTGGGTGGCTTTTTCTCACCTTGATTTAGAAACAAAAAGAAGCACAGAAATTTTTCCTCATTCTATAAAAACCTAGTAATCATTTCTCAAAAGACAAGAGTCTATTGTGACTATATTCAACTTCTCAATGGACTACAGCAAAGACCACAGAACACTCTCTAGAATTAATGAACACACAAAAAAATCACCATACCTTCTGAATCAGATCAGTTCCTCCTGCAAAAGCAGCTCCTTGTCCTTCTGCTATTTCAATCTCTGATGGATTCTACCAAAACAAGTTTGAATAGCAATCTTTAATTTTAAACAAACGCAGTACATTTTAAAGTATTTTGTCAGAGATAATATCATAGTTTAAAATAAAACTTGTGTTTATTTTTAATTAAAAATGCATTAATTGGGCTGGGGATTTAGCTCAGTGGCATAAGTGCCTGCCTGGCAAGCGCGAGGTCGTCAGTTCAATCCCTAGTATCACAAAAAAAAAAAAAAGAAAAAAAAGCATTAATTTTCAATTGAATATATATTACAGATACATTACACAAAGAAGTTCAATTTGTAGGTAACTGAGTTGCTTTTTGACTGACCTGAGGAAACACACCAAAATGGCATTATTAAGAACTTACTAACTACTCCAAGTTTATCAATACAGTACCTTCCAAAAGTAAAAGATTCAAAACTATTTGGATTTTTTTAGTGTAAATCAATAAACCAATTTATAAAACCAATATGAAGAGAAAAAGTTTTAAGAAATCAATGAACCAGAAATTAGCCAGTATCTGAAAAATACCAAAATAAAAAAATAGTATTAGTTATTTTCTTTCTGCATGTTCCATCCACTTAGCTCTGTTTTTTTTTTTTGTTTTTTTTTTTTTAATGGAGCTGGGAATCAAACTTGACCTTGTACTTGTCAGGCAGGCATTGCACTGCTGGGTCATATCCCCAGCATGTTCCATCCTTACCATTTGATTTTACCATTAAAATGTTTTCCTTAGAAAAGTTTCATGACATTCCAACAACTACATTTCCCAGGTTTCTGGGAAGAAAGCAGAGGTTCTTCCTTAACAATAGAGAAAATTAAAAATGCCTCAACTTTGAGCTTCAGGTAAAGACTCAAAACACACAAAAAATCACAAATGCATTAATACAAAAAAATTGATTAAGAGCTAAATTGCTAAATTGCATATTTGACTTCTCTATTTTTAAAAGTTGCTAGGCTTCTGAGGCTCCACAGAGCTAACTGGACCTACTGTTATAAAATAACCCCACTGTTCACATTAAGCTACATCATCAATGTGCAGGTCCTAGGTTCAAACCCAGTACTACATTATCATCATCATCATCATCATCATCATCATCATAATCACTCTAACCCTATTTAACTCATTTATTCTAATCATCAACATGATCTCTAGAAAAATTAAATAATATAGGTAGTTGACAAAAGTTACATACCCCTGTTAATACAGCAACTTTATTGACTTCTAAAGAAAATGGATATGGAAAACTAATAACGCTGGCAAATGGTTCCACTCTTTTCTAGACACAAGAAGGAAAAAGTAATTATAAAAAGTCCATCCTTTCTATTATCTCTCACATTTTACATAAAACAAAACTGATAAGTTTTTAGCTTTTTAATTCTACCACATGTCCTCCCATTAATCCAGAGCTATTCACTGACAACAATTTAAAACTCAACAACTTATATTTCTTTTTCAAGAAACTCTAATAAAAAAAACTAAATCTCTCTTCCCAGCTCCATACTCCATGGTGCTTGGCATCTATCTCTGTAGCATTTATGAATCTCTCAATTACTAATAGATATGTTTGCATTATCTGTATCTCACCAGCACCTAATACAATGCTTTCCATTTCAGTTTTGCCTGTAGATGTTTGCTAGCTTGAATTAGTTTTATTTTAAAAAGCATGCAATTTTCTGACAACAGAAGGACATGAACACACACTGAACAGACAATCCAGTTGATCATCCTTTATTGCCAACATTGCTGTAAACAAGTTATGGCAAACCTTTTAGAGACAAATGCACAAACTGCAACCCCAAACCCATTTATTTATAACAAAGTGCCAATACTGCAATTAAAACTGAATACTGAGGTTTTAATTTAGAAAAGGTGAGCCAGGTGTGATGATGCATGTCTGTAATCTCAGCACTTGGGAGGCTGAGAAAGGAAGATTGCTGCAAGTTTGAGGCCATATGTGAGTGAGTTCACTATGTGGGCTACATAGTGAGTTCAAGGCCAGCCTGAATTAGGTAGTGAGACCCTGTCTCAAAACAAAACAAAACAAATCATACATTAACATATTTTGTCTTAAAAGAAAAATAACACCTGTGCCATAGATTTGCTACCACTATGGCAAATAACCAATCTGTGACAGAATACCATCTTAATGAGTCTATTTTGAAGTCACTTTCAAATCTATTTTGGAAGTCAACTGGAAAGCCCAAAACAACAGCATTGGAGGAGGGAGGGGACACTCTACAGGGCTGCAAAACTAATGGGCTCAGTCATTTTGGAAGAGGGGCCTAGGTAGACAAGAGGCTCAGATCTCTTGGAGAGACTTCATATAGGAATAAGTTCTAGGCCCTCTGCAATGTTGGTATGGCCTGAATATTTGAAAGAGGAAAAGGATTGTTCTTCTAATAAAACTGATGTTAAAATTATGCTTTTAGAAATATTTTCAGTAGAGACATCCTCTTGAGGATACCCTTTCAGACAAAAGATATAACTTCCTAATTTACATCAGCCATACAACTTAGTTTTATTGACTGGAGTTCTTCTGCCATTAACATATCACAACTGGTTTCAGTAAACCGCTGCATACTAAACAGTCATGCTAATGGTATCTTCTGCAGAATACTGGCTTGTACAAAAACTATGACAAAAAGAAACAAAGCTTTAGGATGATGGTAATATTTTCTCACTGTCACCTGTTTACAAGTTGCTTTATATATGAAATGAAGCTTGAAGTCCTAAAGGACACTATTATGAATGGCATTCATGGCTCACTGATACCATCTCTGACACGACAAAATTTTTAAGATAGAAGAACGAACACTAACATTAAGGTGGAAAATAGAAACTGCACCATGGCTGGCGTAAATTGTTTCTAATGAATGAGAACAAATGAGTACAGTCTTTTCCTAGGTATGCTCTTGTAGAAGCTGTCAAATTGTGTTCAAAAACTTGTTTTCTAAACTGACATCCTCAGAGACATCCTAAAAGAGACATCTTCAGAAAGAAAATTAAAACACCATTTCAAAAAAATTAGATTACTTAAGTGAGATGCTTACAAAATTTAGGGCTATAAAGAACTTCAATATTAATCTAGTGCTTTTCTAAACTTTAGAATTTTTTTTAATAATCAAAAATCTTCTAAAGAACTCCAATATAAAAATAGA
This sequence comes from Hydrochoerus hydrochaeris, assembly GCA_004027455.1. Taxonomy (NCBI): domain Eukaryota; kingdom Metazoa; phylum Chordata; class Mammalia; order Rodentia; family Hydrochaeridae; genus Hydrochoerus; species Hydrochoerus hydrochaeris. The sequence goes on from PVLA01003349.1 coordinate 96,630, forward strand.
TAAAGCAGAAAGGCTCTGACTAAAGCAAGAGTGGGGGGCTTGGAACCATAACTATGCAAACCATGCAAACTTAACCTTAACCCAGGGCTACAAGGAATATATTTTAACTAATCCAACACTTTTAATTTCAAAGAAACATAACATCCAGACTACTTAAGTCACTTTCTGAAGTTACAGTGTTACCTTAATGGATTTTAACATTACTGTTGTTGATGTTTATACATCAGGGAAATAGGAGATATAGATATAGACATATATATAAATATACACAGAGCTATGTAGAGAGACATTTATCAAATTCCAGACTGTTTTCAACCTATTGTATATGTGGAAGATTAAAATTTTTTTTCATTGTGAAGTATAGAATGAACATAAGATTTTCTAAAAATTATGAGGCAAAATTTTTAAAATTAAGAAACATCAATTCATACAGTCACTGTTCACAAATAAACCTATTTTAATTGAGTTCACATACCTTTTTCCCCAATGCCATATCCAGTGTCAAATCAAGAAAAACTCCTTGTTTTGGATAAGTATAGTCCAAAACTTGAAACTTCTTAAGTAAGTGAACAGCTTTCTCCACCTCATATATCTGCCTTGGGTATAAGCGCTTTAAATAGACATCATCCTCAGGTTCACCTTCCATGAATGGATATGACTTTATTTTTTCAATCTCATCTTTCTTTTCATCTGATGTTTTTTCTTTGGCACCTTTGTTGGCTTTCTTTGCAGGTCTTAAAAAATAAATTCAAGAACAATATATCAATATGCATTCTAAAGGACTTCTTTTAAAGGCCAGTTTACAAAAGATAAAGATAAGAGATTATTTTATTTATTTTAATTCAAAAGCATAAATTATTTCATGGTTTCTCTAATTCAACAAATTTAAAGTAAACTTTTATATTGCTCACAATCAGTACAAGTTGAATAAGACATTGATGTTACTCTCCAAAACTTACAGACGAATAGAAGAGACAGAAATGCAAACAGATAATTTCAAGTACTATGAAAATGTAATCAAGCCTTACAAAAACACACTTAACCCAGCCTAGGAGGGTAGGGATGAGCTCTGGGAGAGATAACCCCATCATTGTAGGATAAGGAAATTAATTTGATACCCAAAAGAAAGACCATTGTTAAAAAAGCATGTTCATACAAAAAGTTTCACACAAATGTTTCTAGCAACATTATTCATAATAATTAAAAGGTAAAAGCAACCCAAATATCCATCAACTGATGAATACATAAAACATGGTACTGCCGTATGATGGAGGTCCTCAACAAAAAGTAAGGAAGTACTGATACATGACATATGTAGTAACCTTAAAAATATGCTAAGTGAAAGAAGCCAGTCACAAAAGAAAAATGTATTATAATTTCAATTTATACAAAATATGAAACATGGGCAAGCTGGATGTGGTGGCATATGCCTGTAATACCAGCACTGGGGAGGCTGAGGCAAGAGAAGCACTGCAAGTTCAAGGCCAGCCTGGGCTACATAGTGAGTCCAGGCCAGCCTGAACCACATAGTGAGCTTCCGTCTCCAGAAAAAAGGGGAGAAAAAAAAAAAAAAGAATGGATAAATCTATAGGGACTAAAAGTGGGTTTGAGGCAGAGATTAGGATAAAGTAGGCTGGCTGGAGAAGATGGCATGGCTTGTCAATCATGGAAATTCAGGACACATGTGAAACACAGATTCCAAGCACTGTGCCTGGTACTACTCAGAAAGAGCTATCTGCAGGTCTTCTGAGGCAAAATCAAACCGATACTTGTTAAGATGACCTAAATCTGACACCAGAATAGAAAATATAAACGATGGCAACAATGAGCACCTTGGCCCCACGGTGCTCACTCCTTCTATGTGCCTGCTCTGCACTCTGCAGAGCATACTTTTTTTTCCTGCCTCCAATAAATGTAAAACTTCTCTGCCTTTTGCACCTCTGTCCAGTTCTTTGCTCAGGACCACAAATAACTGACCCTTGAAGGACCCCACAGCAACTCAGAACCCCAGGAACAGATTTAGTGGTCATCTAGGGCTGAGAAGCTGGGGGAAGCGTGAATCCTAACGGGAACAAGGTGTTTGGGGATGCTCATTAAAACGTTCTAAATAAAACCGGTTATGGTGATGGTTGTGCAACTCTATAAGTAAACTATAAACACCACAGAGTTGTACATTTTAAGTGGGTGAATTGCATGACATATAAATTATATTTTAATACAGCTGTTATTTAAAAACAGAGAGTTAGCCAGGCAAAGAAAAACATAACAAAAAGTATTCAGTTGTGAAATAAAATGGTATACAAGGGGGGGGCATTCATTACAAGTTCTATGTGACTATAGCAGTGGTTAGCAAACTTGTATGAAGAGTCAGACAGTAAATGCTTTGGCTCTATAAATCATGTGTTCTCTGTCACACAAACTCAACTCTGCTGTTTTAGTGCAAAAGCAGCCACAGGGAATACATAAATGAATAAGCACAGCTATGTTCCAATAAAACATTATTTATAGAAACTGAATTTGAATTTTAAAGTTTTCATGACTACCAAATATTAATGTTCTCTATTATAATCATTAAAAACTATAAAAATCATTCTTAGTTCATAATTATACAAAAATAGGTGGTTGACCAAATCTTGGTCCAGGGGGCATAATTTACTGACACCTGAACTAAAGGGGTAAAATTGAAGACAGGAAACAAATAGAACATGAAACTGAAAAAGCAAGACCACAAGGGACAAAGAGAAGTCAGTGAAGAGAAGTGACATGTGACTTTCAAAGTATTCTGTCTGGGCCTGTTGGCACATGCCTGTAATCCCAGCACTTGAGAGGCTAAGTCAAGAGGACTGCCACAAGTTTGAGGCCAGTCTGTTCTACACAGTGAGATCAAAGCCAGCTTGAACTATAGAGCATGACCGTGTTTTAAACAAAAACAACAACAAAAATCAAACAGTATTCTTGGTACAAGAAAAGACATGGATAGCTCTAAATGAAGCAGGATTAGAAATAACTTGGGGGCTATTCACTTCTTTCTTTCTTAAGACCCAGAACAAGAATAGTAATGGTAATAAGGAAAAGATGATAGAATATAAAAATATTTACAAAGTTAATACTGCAGATAGGGGGAAGAGAAAGAAAAGACAAATAATTTTTAGGTTCCTGGATTCAGGCAAAGAGTACAACAGAAAGAAGGAAAACAAAATAGGTTTCTGTTGACAGAGGTAGTCACAGAGTTTAGCTTGGGATACACAGAGTTTGAATATAGATGTGTTATATGCCCAACTATTTATTCTCTCTCTCCATTAAAGTCCCTTTCTAAGTGACTTTATATTTCCTCCCACCAGAGGAGCAGAACATACAGAGTCTGCCAAAAAACAAAAACAAAAACAACCAATCAGGAAAAGAAAAACATGCATAAATATTTTCATACTAAATTTATTGCAATATCATGAGAGTAGGGCAAGTTACCTTTGGCCTCTACAGTTACAATAGGTGCCCAAAGTGGTGGCCATTTAGCTTCCAGACATTTCTTAGTTCGAAATTTGCTGTTGTGCATTCACATTATTTTCCAGCCCCTTAATTTGGCCCTATGACTAGTTTGGGCTGACAGAACAGAGTAGAAGCATGTTTTCCACTCCAAACTTAAGTTAGAAGAGCATCATATGCTTCCAGCTGCCACGTCTGCATTTCTGTCATTTTTATGAAAAGAACATCACTTGACTAGCTCAAAGGTAATACGATGAGACAGGTAGAGCAGAGCTACCCCATAGGGCCCCAGGCTGTACTAAACAATTTGCAAGTGTCCTGAAAACTCACAAAAGCATATCTGACTTATCTGAACTCCACCTGAGTCAGCTGACCCCTAGATGTGTGGGCAATAATCAATAATCATGGGGAGGTATGTTACGTGGCAAAAGCTAAAAAGGTGCTTACAAAACACCTAAGAAATTATGTTTAACAGGGAGTGCAGATAAGAATTTGAACCTAAGAAAAAATAGAATTAGAGGTGGCATAATTTTTTAGCATTAATTAAAAAAAATTTTTTTTTTGCTATATGGAGATTAAACCCAGGCATTCATGTACATTAGGCAAACGTTCTACCACTGAGATACTATCCCTTGTGTTTATTTTTCTTATTTTGAGGCAGTCTCATTAAGTTGCCCTGACTGGCCTTGAACTTAGAATCCTCCTGCCTTGGCCTCCTGAGCAATTAGGGTAACAGGTATACACCACTGCACCAGCTGGAAGTTTTACATTAGTAAAACTAGTATTATAGAACAATATTTGTGCTCTGTGGAAGGCAGGATAAATCTTCCCTCCAGGGATGTTGATATCTAATTCCCAGATGTTATGAATATGTTACCTTACATGGCAAAAAAGACTGCAAATGTGACTAAGGTTAAAGACTGTAGAAGACCATATGGATGGCTCTCCTTAAATATAGAAAAATTACCTCAGCTTTAACTAAACCTGGCCCTATTTCCATGTTCTGATATGTACAGAGCTGGCTAAACTATTTCCTTTTTCCTTCAACTGGTTTTAAGCAGTATAAATAGGGCTGGCAAAGGTATTGATGCACAATCTTTGAAGCCAAGTGACAGTCCTATTTCCCTGTTTCTGTCTCTCTCTCTAAATGGTTGAGCCCACTGGGATGGTAGAGCCAATGCTCCAGGTCAACTGGGTTCAAGCCTCAAGATAGAGGTTATGACTCCCCAAGGCACAAAAGTTTACACATCAGAAACTGAAGCAACAGCATTAAATTGCTACAATTGTATTATGCAGATTGATCTTTCTGCATATCCTTCTCTGTATATTGCAGAAGTGCTTTTTAGCTTCCTAACTCACTCAGCTCACAGTACTCACATAATTCCCACCATTCTCACTGTCACTCATCCTTAGCCACTCCCTTCTCCACGAATTAATAAAATCCAAGTTAGGCCCTGTCTGGGTGGTGAACTTTGTTCCACGAACCCTAGTCTGAACCAGACTCAGAACTCCTTGGATGCTGTAAACATGTGTGCTTTACTCTTTCCATGGATTGCACTGGAGATGATAGATTGGAATTAACTTGCTGGAATTCTAATAACGTTTCCGTGGGATTGTAAATATAAACTTCCCAGACCACGATGAGGATGGGGAAAAGGCCTCAATAAAAAATCTAAAAAAAAGAGACAGTATCCTGTATTATCTATGTGTGCCCAATCTTCTCACATGAATCCTTGAAAGTGAGAACCTTTTCCCTTCCCCAGCTGCATTACACAGAGATGGAAAGATGACACTGCAAAAAGGCACCTGTGAACAGGATGTAACATGCTATTGTTTTAGAGATGGAGGAAGATGGCATAAGCTAAGGAATGTGGGGAGGTGCTGAGCTGGAATTGACAAGGAAATGGGACTGTCCCCTATAGCCTGCAGAAAAGAACTGCCAACATCTGACAGTGCCAGATGTAGGACCTACAGAGGTGTAAAATATGAAAGAAAAAAGTCTTATTTAAAACCTCAAAGTTTGTGTTACTTAAAACCTCAAAGTTTGTGGTAAATGAATATGGGGGTTTTTATAATATTTATGTGAAAAAAAAATGAATGACAATAAAATAATTTCTTTCAGAGGGCTCTTAGGGCTGGGATTAATGCTCAGTGGAACAATAATTACTTAGCATGCAGAAGGCCCTGGGTTCAATTATCAGCCACACACACACACACACACACACACACACACACACACACACATTTCCAGTCTCTCTTTTAGTCTCCCTTTTAGCACTCATTAAACCCTAAGCAACCCAACAGGTTAGCAGTTATCGGCAGTCCTCACTTCAATGGACTGAGGACAAGTCTGTTTGAGTGATGTCTCAATAGCTATCTTGAAGTACTCCACAAAATCCTGCAATTTTCAAAACTTGAGGAACCACATTTTTACCTTATATTTTGTAAAGGAACAATGTATCCAATAGAAGGAGACTTTTTCCTATTTAAAATAAAAGAGCCAGGTATGATTGCACACACCTGTAATCCCAGCACTTGCGAGGTTAAGACACAAGGATCCATGCAAGTTTGAGGCCAGCCTGGGCTACATAGTGAGTTTAAAGCTAGCCTGAACTATATACCAAGGCCCTGTCTTAAAAAATAAAATAAAATAAAATAAAATGTAAAATATCCTATCCGCAGCCTGTAAACTTATTTTACATAAATGCAGATTTCACTAATTTTTTAGCAATGGTTGAACCTGTATATTTTTAATCTGCCATTAATATGAAATACTCAGAGGCTGAAATATGAATTTTTAAATTAATAAATTCCAAAACCCAAAAGGAGTCTGATACATAATGAGACTGAGATAGTTACATAGCAATTACTTTATTTGTATTTTGGACCCTGTTTCCCAAAATATCTGAGGTGGTTCAGTGAAAACACTTTAAGGTTTGGGTATATAAAAAATAAAAATAAAGTACATCACTATAACAAAAATCAATTAAGACTCAGGAAAATGCATGAGGGCTGACTATGTAGCTCACTGGCAGAGTGCTTGCCTAGCACACAAGGCTCTGGGTATGATTCCCAACAAAAAAGAGGAGGTACACTATTCAAACTTAAAATCTTGCAGTTTAACTCTTTCAATAATTAATCTCACATCCGTACTGCCTGTTGTCCATAACTTTCCCAAAAAATGTCTATTTTTAATTATCATATTCAGAAGAACTTTGTTTCATTACATGCAAGTAGGTAAACTAACAGAAACGCATAAACACCATGATTTTAAGAATGAAATAAATCATACTAGAAAGGTTTTTTAGTAAGGTGATGGACAAACATCTGGCAGTCTGAGTAAGAGAGAAGAGAATTTGGCTATAGTTACCTAGGTAAGTAAACTACACAGATTATATGAGATTAAACTCAGATAATAACTTTTTCCCTGCCTCATAGGTTCCCTAACTCCAAAAACAAGAAAGAAAAATTAATTCCATGGTCAGACCCAATAAAATATGACAAACAACAGTGCTATAATGAAGTTCACTTCAAGACCTTTGAAAAATCTGTGACCCTGAGAGGAGACCAAAGCAAGTTCTCCTAAGGCAGAGGAATCCTTTTACCTTGAGAAACTGTGGACAGGGGAATTATACAATCTCTGACAAACTAAACATAACTAGAGAAAATGCCCAGGGTGTATTAGTGAAATAAATTCACTAACATCTCTGATACTGGTTTATTCATTACCCTTTAAACACAGAAGTTCTGTTTCCGCTTAAAATGTAAAAAGCTGGAAAGAACAATAACAAGAAAGAATTAGATAAAATCACCTTTCTTGATCCCATCACAGAGTGAGATCACAGAGCTGCTATGGCAGGCAACCAAGAAGCCTAAAAGCCAAGGAGAGTTAGCGCCCAACCCCCTCCTACCCACACCGTAGTCTCAGCTGTGGCAGACCAAAAGAGAAAGAGGGGTAAAACGTTAGGACAAGCAGGACAGTACAAGCCCGCTGGTAGATGCAAACAGATGCAAACGCGGGAGGTTTACATTCAGCTCCAAAGCGCTTTTCAACAGCAGTTCCGAGGAAAGGCTGTGCAAGGCTGGAGGCTAGAAACCCTCCTCACAGGGTGTAGGTGGAGAGACAAGGCCCAGGTAAACAGACACTGTGTCTGGGAGGAAGAAAAAAATACCACGAAAAAATCCTACCCCTAGAAGCAAGTGAGAGAAAAACAAGTCTTGGGTGCAGGATCCTATACCCCTACAGCTGGGAAAGAGCCAGGGAAACTTGCTCTCAGATCTGCAGCAGATGCAGACCAACAGGAGGAGGGACAGAAATGCTGCGAAAACCCTTTGCCCAGTGCATGGTGCGTGCAGAACACTAAGACTGGATGCAGGCCACAGAGAAAGCTTCCCACCACCCATCACACAGCCCAGCCAACAACCCGTAATAAGCAAAAGCAGCCTACTGCTGAGGAGGGCCGAGAGTGTAAACAGTGATACCATTAGCATCAGCCCTCCATCCTCAGGCAGCTGCACAAGCAAAGCTGAAAACAAGCTTGAAGCAGACATAGAAGAAAAGCCTCCAGGGACCCAGCGCCTCTCCTAAGTTTGGGGTTGGTGGTAACCATAGCAACCACAAAACACAAAATCAGCTGGGCCCCTGACTACATTTATTCAACACCTGAAGAACATGCCCATTTACAGGATTACAAACTGTTTATTTCAGTCCCTACTGTTCTATGTAAGATACTATTACACATTCAATAAAAATTTCTTTAGATATACAAAGAAGCAAAGAAAAGAACCCATTGTCGAGAAAGAAACAAAACCAAACTCAGAGGGCTTAGTGGCCCTTTTATAAATCAGAATCTGTTACTGGCAAATAAAGGGTATGTGTTTGCACACTTACACACAGGGTGCAGGGAGATTCAGAATGTCAGAAAGGAGATGAGTGTACAGGCCCTCCATCCTGTCTCAGATCCTGATGAGAACACAACTCCAACAACAAAAACTGTCACAGAAAAAAAAACTATTTCTAGTGTGCTATAAGGTCAGAACATTAAAAACTAAAGATTACAACTAAAAGTATGAAGTTATGATTCTGATCAAGCTACTGAAAAACTGGCAGAAATGAAAACATGCATCTGCTTATAAAGCTTTGTAGGTTTCTGAAGTACGCCTGTTTTTTTTTTTTTTTTTTTTTTGGTGCCATGCTTTTTAGGCTAGAGAAAAGTATTTTTTAAATTGTACTGCAATAAAATTTGAAGATATAAAACAAAAAATTCTATGGGATTAACAAAAATAACATTTAAAGATAAAATATTCTCAAGATAATTAATATACATAATAAACACAATTGCACAAAGCAGAAAAAAAAAAGACAGTCAGCCCACTAGAAGATTGGGCAAAAGACACAAATTAGAAATACACAAAGAAACAATAAAAACTGATGATATCCAAGGCTGTTAGAACTGATCACTCTTCACTTACTGCTGAGTAGAGACTCAAGTCTCCAATATCCCAACAATATCCAATATCAAGTCTCTAGTATCCCAATTCAAGATTCCACTATCCCAACAATAAAACAGAACCCAGTAATTATTCACACCCAAAGGAAGCCTCTTTTCTGGCTATCTTACTACCAGCTCCCATTCACCTTATCCTCAAGCCATATCAGATTATACTTAAATTCATTTCATCCATTTTCAAGCCTCTCTATGACTGAAATGATTCCCATTCTCCTCATACCCCTGCAAAATTCTATCAACTTAAGCAATTCAAACACTTTTACCCTCTGCTCCGCGGAAGAAATTAACTGACCCATCATTAATAATCACATAGCACTTTGTCTATTTCTCTGACCATTAAAACACTAAACTGAAGTTATATCATAGATCAGTGCTGACTTATAATATGCAAAGAATTCTCACTCATCAACAACAACAAAAATATGGAGCGTGAAGAGAAAATATACAAACAAATGGCAAAAGCAGTGGCAGAATTTTGTTTTTGTTTGCCAACTCTGCACAGGGTAAAGAACACAGGGTCTTGGTTGCTTTTCTCTAGTTGCTGGCACAGAATACTGGATACTCAAAATGAAGGAAGGAAAGGTTTATTTAGCTCACTGCTGAGGTTTCAGTCCATAATCAGCTGGCTCCAAGGTAGCAGAGTGGCAAAGCTTCCCCGCAACACAAGGGAGCTGCCAGCAACAGCAGTCAGATAAATAGGGGAGGAGTAAGCATCTTTTTCTCCCTTATATTGTATGCAGGCCACTTCTTGCCCTGCCAAGGCAGATGTATCACTCACAAAAATCTCTGTGCCCTCCTCTTGCACAGGCTGAGGATATTTACAAAGTAAGGATTCTGGCTTCCTGTTGAGTCTCTTTGTTAAATTTCTAAAACTTCCCAAGTTGACACAATGCATCAATCATAAAACTGCAGCCATCCTCAAGAATGTGGCCATCTTTTCCAGAATTGTTGTACAGATTAACCTTAACCAAGGTACCAATGTACCTCATTAGTAATAAATATAAATGAAAACTATAATGATACCTTTTATTACCTACCAAACTGGCAAATATCAAAAAAATTGACTATACTAATCATGAGGAAATAGACATTCCAATAAAACTTGCTGATGTAAACTGGCAAGCCTCATATGAAGGAAATTTAGTATTACTTATCAATATTATAAATGAATACATCATTGGACCCATTCCTATTTCTCAATTTATACCATAAAATTTGTCCTGTTTATCTGTATCACCAGCATGTCACACAGTGCTCAATGAAGCAGGATAAATAAAAGAAGCTACTATGGCAAAGTTCAAAATCAATTACTTTTATAGGAATAAGAATATATTAAATAATTGGAAATTTATATATTCACCAAAAACTTTCCACATTTAGTTTTCATTTTGGATATCCCATGATCTACAGCTTAGATTCTATCAAATTGCATCAAAAAGATCAGGAAGATTGCACTCTATTTGCTTTCCAGACATACCCTCCAAAATCACTCCTTTCATTATTTTTATTAACCACGAAGAGTGATTGCTTTAGAGTCATTGTGGACCGAAATCTTCCCTCCAACACATTCAAGCTATGTAACCCTGGAAAAGTTAATCTTTGGACTTCCATTCCATCTGAAAAAGCTTATAACAGTGTCTATATTTCATAGAATTGTTAAGAAGATTAAATGAATACAATATGCAACTTGAGACCACACTCATTAGTGAAATAAGTAAGACGTGTCTCAGTGTAAGAAACTGAAAGAAACAACATAGTATATGTGTATGTATATCTGTATAAAAATAGTTAAGATAGTTCTACTACTACTTTTTCTAAGTTCACTGAAAAGAAAGAGTTGTACTAAGAGAAGTCAAGACAGCCAACCAGTGAGCAACAAAATACAAAGCCTCTTGGGAGAAACAACTCATTTGCCAGAATAAAACACCCTGGAGAGACCCAGACAGAGAGAGATAGATCCTCTTGACACAGGAAGAAATTAAAATGTAAAAAAGCTCATCAAATACGTTGGGACTACAACTGGAACAGCTAAAAATTACAGGACACAGCATTTTCACAGCGACCCACCAAGTTTGCACCGGCCTGAATTTGCACCAGCTTGAATCCTCACCAGCCAACAGAGCAGTCCAAACTCGTTCCCACCACCACTCACAGGAACCACAGCAGTGCTGAAGTCGGGGGTTGGTGAGCCCAACAGAGAGGGGAGCCAGCGAAGGGACCCTCATTAATCCACGGTCAGTGCTGGGAATGAGACCCCCCCACAGGTAGGGTGGGACCAAATGGACGACATGTTGGAATCGAGCAGGAGGAGCCTGAACTGGGAGTGACAGTGACTTCAGTTGGTTGCTCCCTCCCCAGAGCAGATTCATGGGATTTGCTTGGACTGGGCTGCGCCCCTGGCCGGGACCCAATGAACCATCCCAAATCGATTCCCTGTGCCTAGCACACACTAACCAGGTGAAGGCCCCTGAAGTTTGGCTGGCCTGGTGGACAGGGGCAGGCATACACAGCCGCTGCTTACACCTCAATGACAAGAGCAGTCAGGACAGGGCAGAGGTCCCTCACCAGCGTGCTCTGGAGGAAACGTGGCCAACAGGGAAGGGGGCTGGGACCTGCACTGTAAACCTGTGTGGAGGAAGCCAGGGCCATGACAGGAGAGAGAGAGGCAGGAGGAGGCCCCCAGCCCAGAACCTTGAGAGCCCTGATCCAAGAGAGGGAAAAACAAGGGAGACTGAGGACCTCAAACACACAACATTAGACATGGCTTCAATGGACATTAAGAGATATCTTCAGGACCCTGTAGACAAGCTCAGAACTGAAATATTAAATCAGGTAAAGCAAGATATGATAGAGTAATAAAAGAAACGCTCTTAGGAAGCATCTCTCAGGATGATACAGATGGAAGAAGGGAGGAATACAAAAAAAGGAAAGAAACATTTGATAAAGAATATAAAGAAAATATAGAATACATGAAGCAGATTCAAAGAGACTACCAGGAAATTAAAAACTTCATTGAAAGCTGTCAAAACACCTTAAAAGAAACTAAGGATAGACTATCAAAACTTGAAGATAAGTTTGCAATGTGTGATCATGAAAGGAAAGATCTCTTAAAAATAACAAGGAAACAGGCAGTAACAATACAAAGGCTAGAAGATGACAAGAGAATCTACAATTTAAGAATAAGAAATGTGAATGAACAAAGAAGCAGGAATAAATACAGGCAAATTACAAAGGCTATTCATGGAAATAATTAAGGAAAACTTCCCAAACACGGGAAAAGAAAATGACATTCAGTTATGTGACGCATACTGAACTCCAGCCACCTACAACAAAAACAGAACTATACCCAGACAAATAATAATCAAGATACCAGAAATTCAATATAAAAACAGAATATTAAAAGCCGTCAGAGAAAAGAAACAGATTACCTATAAAGGTAAGCCCATCAGAATCATGGCTGACTTCTCGACACAGACCATCAGATCAAGAAGAGCTTGGAGTGAAATATTCCAAGCCCTGAAAGAAAATAACTTCCAGCCCAGATTGATGTATCCTGCAAAACTGTCACTAGAAATTAATGGAGAAACAAGATGCTTCCATGACAAAGAGGAACTGGGTGAGTTTGTGACCAGCAATCCAACCCTAACGAGAATACTGAAGGACATTCTAGAGACAAAAAAAAAAATACCAGGATTTTAGGAACAGTGGCAGAAAGGCCTCAATGAGTAGGACAGGCAGTAGAATGAAGGAGAAAAGTAGACAAACAAAGGCAGAAAAATAGCATAGCAGAAGTGAGGCAGAGAAGGATAACTAGAATCTCTAATATAGATAGCCTTGATACGCTATATTGTTAATAGTGCACCAGGATTTAAAACACACATTACTCACACTACTCTGCTTAGATGCATTATATTCTGTTCCAGTCATTCTACCTGTACTAGATTTGAGGGCACAGTTATCCCGAAAATAACAGGATATAGTACGGTAATCATCCTTAATATCCTATTAACTTAATCTAAAGCTCTGTATAACTTACACTGTTTTACCATGTCTGACTGTAATCGAATCTGGTCTGTTAGATTGCTGTTTTGTATTGATAGATTTTATTCAAAGCTGTTATGATTGATAGTATCAAGTCTGAGAGTATAGGCAACTGCACTTCAGATGATGATTCACTAGAATATCCACTCTGGTTTGATTATTACCTGCCTTTGAAGTTTTATACTGTCTACAATGTTTTATTTTTACTAATATTGTTATGTACTGCTATATTCCATTATACTGCTATATTCAATTATGCCTGATGATATAGACAATTCTATTGAAGATAATAAGAAACAACACAGTAATCATTGTAGATCACCTTGTACTGTGGTTTTATACGACTTTTTGGTTTCATGTTTTTATATGAATTTGTTTTGTTTTGTCTTGCTATATTTTGTTTTTCCCTCTAATACAGAAAGGATAGAAATACATGTAGAGATTCATGCATGCATAGCTGTTTACACTCTCACTGTTTGACTATCTACTTTGCATGCTTTAATTCTGTAACTTGAACAACTATTTCTAAGAAGACAATATGTAATTTATCAACTAGTGATTTCTTACTGTTTATCTTTTTTTTTTTGAAACTCTGTATTATCTCTACCCTTTACATGCTTCTGTTTCTCTTTAAATAAAAAAAATTTAAAAAAGTAAAAGGAGGAACAGGACGTGCTCTAAAGGATATAACTGCATTTATGTTTAAGTGTGTAGGATTGATAACCCTGCTGCTAAGTTGTTATTGGATCACTGAACTACTTTGCAGCCTCACTGTTTGAATGTCCACTCTATATGCTTTAATTTTGTAACTTGAACAACTATGTCTAAGAAGACAATATATAATTTATCAACTAGTGATTTCTTACTGTTTATTTTTTTTCTGAAATTCTGTATTGTTTCTACCCCTTTTCTGTTTTGCTTTTTTCCTCTTTAAATAAAAAAAAAAAAAGAGTTGTGCGTTGTGCTGATATTGTTCGGACAATTGAATGCAGATGTCTTGTGCTCTGGGTGAATAATTTGGGGATAATGTGCAATATATTGTATACCATTGTTGCCCCGATTGACATGTTTTGAAATTTTTAGTTTTCCATTTTTTTTTCCTCTTTCTCCTTGAAATAAAATAGGTTTGGAAAAAAATTGAATACAATATATGCAGTGTGCTTAGCTAAGTGTCTAGCATTCTACAGTAAACATTCTATATATTTTAACTACTAATATTTGACAGCTTCTTAGGGTCTTATTATAATTATCCCTAAGCCACTTCTTTCACCTTCAAAAATCATGACATTAGGACTGGGGATTTAGCTCAGTGGCTTAAGTGTCTGCCAGGCAAGCACAAGGTCGTGAGTTCGATCCCCAGTACCCAAAAAAAAAAAAAAAAAATCATGACATTAAGGAGAAAGATGACAGGCACAGTGGCACATGCCTATAATCCTAGCACTTGGGAGGCTGAGGCAAAAGGATCACTGGGAGTTTGAGGTCAGCCTGGGCTACACAGTGAATTCAAAGCTAGCCTGAACTACTTTGGAAGACCCTGTCTCAATAAATAAATAAATGGAAGACATTCAGAAAAATAATATTAACTATCTCTGTTTCTACATTTTACTAATATCAGTGCCACTTGGGGAAACAACAATCAATACCATGCCCTACAGCTAGATGATACAAGATAAAAGGTGGAGGATTTATGAAGATATAGACAACTATTTCAAACAAAGCAAGAGATATTATGGTAGCCACTGTTGATTTCCTGTTGTCTTGTTTTGAAGTCCTGTGTTGCTTGCATTGTTTTGTTCTGATCTGCTTTGTTCTGTTTTGTTTTATTCTCTTTAAAATAAAAATTAAAAAATTTTAAAAATAAAAAATAAATTTAAAAAAGGTTGAGCATTTAGCCAAAATCTGCCTTTCAGTCCCTTGTCTCAGTAGGAAGCAAAACAATGGTGCTATTTAGCTATCATACAGTCTTCAGTTTAACAAAGTACTGGGCAGTTACAATGGAGAAAAAGACAAAGTTCTAATTTCATTCAATATGAAACCAGTTGTGAGAACATATTTAATTCTTTTATGTTTCTACATGTCCAAACTATGGAAAATAATATAAATTTATACATATATATATCTATATGTATATATATGATACAAATCTAAAATTCTACTATGTAATCTCAGTACTGGTGATCCTTTAACACCTAATTATAAAAACCAGGTAAGAGGACAAAATCTAACTTAAAGAACAAAAAGAACTACATATACACACAGATACACATAGTACACCTTAATTAAAGTTCATTAATTCAAACAGTGGATTCTGTTCTAAAAAAGCAGTGAAAGCATACTAGATAAAGCCTGAGTTCTGGAACTAAACTTTGGGTTTAAATCCTTGCTGCAGCATGTACTAGCTCTCTGACCTTGGACTACTAATATAACCTATCATCGGTGCCTTGATTTTCTTCTCTATGTAATAAGCATAATAACAATAGCTTCTTCATAGGATTCCTGTAGGGTTTAACTTTGTTACTGATTATCAGTGTTCAGTAAATGTTAAGTATTATTATAAGTTTTATCTTTTCTTCAGTACTATGAGGGCTAAGAGGCAGAGATGATACGTTTTTACAACAGTATAACAGTAAGTTTTTAAGGGACCTAAGCATGTTTATCGAAATTTTAAGCAACAGTAAATGAAATAACAATTAAAACAAAGTACTCACTTTCTAGCAGCAGCAGCAGCAAAATGTCTGTTAGGCACCTGAATGTTTACAGAACAAGGACAAAGAGACGTCTGATGAATCATCTTGGAAAGGCTATGCCTTCGATTATGTGTCAAGACTTGAAAGAAAAAATGTAAAATAATCATTATATTCATAAATTTTATATTCTAAAAATTAGTATTTTCAAAACAAAAAAGTGTCCAACATTTGTGATTCTTTTTGTGTGTGTGATTCTCAAACATTCTTTAAAATGTGTAATGGAAACCAAATTTCTAGAAACTAAGCAAACACATATGATATTTGAACAATTTCTTATCTTCATTTATTTTTAACTTAATCTAGTTCAAAGTCAACATAGAATGTTAGCTGTATTGTTAAGGAATATGTGTATGTACCCCTGAAATGTTTAATAATTTACATTTTATTTATTCATTTCTTAACAGATCACACTTTCACAGAGTTGTGCAAGTATTTCTGAAGATGAGAAGCAAGTAAGGACTTGCCTTCCCCCCACAATTGTAACACTACTAAAATTAAGACATTTTGGTAGTAGCACAAATATAGACAGACAAATAAAGCAACAAATGGCTCAGCAATAGACCTGTACACATATGGACAAAGATAAAATAAGACAAAGATATTACTGCAAATCACCATGCAAAGAATTCAATAAGCCCATGCTGAGATAAATGACTATTCATAGAGAAAAAAATATGATTGGATACCATATCACATGCACACAAAACTCAAATATAAAAAGATTAAAGATTTACACGTGAATGGTAAAACTGACAGACTTTCAGCACATTGGAAAATATCTTTATGATGTTTGGGAAGGGAATGATTTTACAAACAAGAAAAAAGTCAATAACCAAAATGTGACTGCATTAGTGCAAAAAAGTTCTTTTCATCAAATATATTTTAAAGCAAAAAGGTAAGTCAAAAACTCGTAGGCTATGTTATAACATGCACAACTGACATAAGATTGGAGTCTTTAGTATCAACCTAACTAAAAAATGAACATAAAATACAAAGAGGCTTCTAAATTTAGAAGAGGCTTCTAAATGTAAAAATAAATTTAAAACAAAGTATCTTACATCAGTGGTACTTAAATGGTGATGAGTTGAAAGTCTGTAACTAAATTAAGATTAACCAGTGTGCAAAAAAAGCATGTTATGTGAAAGCAGTTATCTACATGGATAATATGAATTGGAAACCACTTTCGAAAACATTACCCATTGCAGCTGAGCATCTACATCCCAGTCATGCATCAATTCTATTTCTAGGCATAGACTTCAAAACAAGACAACAGGAAATCAACAGTGGCTACCAATAGAATTCTACGCTCACTACATACATATGCTAAGAGATATGCACAAGAATCATTGTAGCACTGGCATAGCAAAACTGTAGAGAAGAAATTAAACATTCATCTACCATAGATAAATATTTTGTGGTGTATTTCTATAACACAAAGCTATAGGACTGTAAAAATAAATGCTGCCATTTAAGTGAGTTTCACAAACATAATCTGAACAACAAAAAAAGTGGCAGAAATGCTATTTAGAATGCCCAGTTGTGACCACTGAAAATTATAATTTCAAGAGAAATATACCAAACTGCTACAGACTGAGTACAAGGAAAAAGTGGTTTGCAATTATAAATAAAGTGGCTAAACTAGGCCTCATTTAAAAAGTGACATTTGAGAAAAAGACTTAAAGAAATGAGAAAGTTAAGAGTGCAACTATCTAGAAAAGCGTTTCAGACCAAAGATGTCAAGACAGACGTGTTCTTTATGTGTTTAAGGAACAAAGAAGAACCATGTGTGCTGGCAGACATCTGTGATCCCAACATTGAGAAGAATGCATCAGTAATGAGTTCAAGGCTATCGTGAGATGCATAGCAAGATCCTGTCTTGAAAAAAGAAAGAAACAAGGAAGCGGGACTATAGCAGAGTATGAAGGAAGCTAAATGAAGAAGGGATCAGAGAGGTGAATTGGGAGATTGGGGAAAGAAAACAAGTAACAGATGATGTAGATGACTGTCAGCTAGTGTTATTCAATAGATGTATTATGCAAGCAACATGTAATTTTAAATTTTCTAATAGCTTCAGTTAAAAAAAAAAAAAAAAGTAACGCTAATCCAAGCATGGTAGCACACACCATAATCTCAGGATTCTGGGAGGCTAAGGTGAGAGAATCACAAGTTTGAGCCCAGCCTGGGCAACTCTGACTTAGGTCTTTTTCAAAAAAGAAAAATGAAAAGGGCTGGGAATATAGCTTAGGGCAAAAGTCCTAGGTTCCATCTAGATATTTTACCTTTTTTGTACTAAGCCTTCAAAATCTAATCTGCATGGTCTTAGAAGCAGAACCTTTTTTTTTTTTGGTACCAAGAATCAAACTCAGGACCTTGCGCTTGCCAGGAAGGCACTTGCGCTGCTGAGCTATATCCCTGGCCCTAGAAACAGAATCTTAAAAAGTCAATTTCATAGTAGTGAGTAGAAGAATGGTTACCAGAGGCTGGGATGAACTGGGGGTAAAAAGGGGAAGGAAAGAGAATAGTTAATACAAGGGTGATGCTGGATCAGAGGAATAACTGAAATGTCTATAGTACAGAAGGACAACTGTTAACAACATTAATTGTATATAAGGCTGGGGATTTATCTCAGTGGTTCAAGTGCTTGCCTGGTAAGTGCATGGTCATGAGTTCTATCCTCGGTACCAAAAACAAAAAAACAAAACAAAAACAACAACAAAAAACCCCTAATTGCACTTTTTTTTTTTTTTTTTTTTGGTACTGGAGATCGAACTCATGACCTGTGCTTGCAAGGCAGGTGCTTATGCCACTGAGCTAAATCCCTTGCCCTGAACTGCACATTTAAAAATAACCAGTAAAGGGGATCTTGAGTGCTCCCTTCAACACAAAGAAATGACAAATGTCTTAGGTAACAGGTATGTCAATTACCCTGATACCATCATTACAGAGTTGACATATTACATTGTACCCTATGAATTTGTACACTATGGGTCAATTTTTAAAATATAAATATACATAATGATCACATTCATCATAGGGAATTCATACTTATACATCATATATCTTAGTTATTATGAGTCAATTAAAAAAATCGCTCTTCCTGTAAGTAGCCTAAGGTGATCTGTACAAATGGTTCACTCTTTTCTTGACCCAGAAAATCCCACAAAAATCAAGCAAATCAAGAGGTTCAAATTTTCACTTTAAGAACACGTATGGGGCAATATAGCTCAGCGGTACAGTGCCAGCCTGGCAAGTGCCAGGTCATGAGTTCAATTCCTGGTATCAAAAAAAAAAAAAAAAAAGAGCACCTGTGAAGTTGCAGATACCATAAAGGATCTACATATGCAAAAAGCCACCAAGTACCTAAAAGAAGCTACTTTTAAATGAGCAATGTGTACCATTCTGATCTTACAGAAAGAACTGATATGTAGGTCATGCCAAACAATGGGGCTGAACAGAGGATTTGTGCCTCCAAAAAGTGATGAATTTTTGCAGTCCAAGCTTAAAAATGTTGAGTGCTGCTGAACTTACGGATTTACATATCAATACTCTGGTAACTGAATATAGCCAGATGAACAAAGCATGCTTACCTAGCTCATGGTCAGGTTAACCCACACATAAGCCTTCCTGCCATATTAAGATGATCCACACTGAAAACAAACAAATGGTTCCTAAACCAGAAGAAGTTGCACCAAAGAAAAAATATCCCAGAAGAAACTGAAGAAACAAAAACTTATGTACAAGAATAAATTCAGCATAAAATAAATGCAAATAAAAGCAAAAATAACATATACTAAAAATAAAAATCTACGGGAAGCTGAGACAAGAGGACAGAGGATCACAAGTTTGAGCCCACCTGGGCAACTTACTGACGACCTGTGTCAAAAAAAAAAAAAAAAAAAAAAAAAAAAAAGCGCTGGGGAAGTACCTCAACTCAGAAGGGAGGCAGAAAGAGAGGGAAGGAGAGGGAGGAAAGGTGAGCAGGAAAGGAGGGAGGGTGGGCTAGTTAATCTAATGTGTATTTAGCACACTAAATGCATAACAGCCTAATATGAAGTGTTCAGTGATGACTAAGAAAATGAATATCACAACTGTGGGCCATTTAAGGATTTTGGACAGGCTTTGCAGAGCTCTGAGCACAGTATCCTATGATTTAAATTTTTAAAGGAACAATTTATTACATAATCAGAGAGAACTATAGAGAAAGACAGGTAAAAGATGGTGGTAGCTTAGAAGAAGGTAGGCGCAGTGTTACAGTAAAAAGCCAAAATCTATATTAATTTGAGGATAAAGTCAACAGGATTTGCTACTTAATGTGAAGTATGAGAAAAAGAGAGCTGTCAAAGATCTCAAATTTTGTAGACAACTGAATGGATGGAATTCCCATTTATGTAAATTAGATAATGTCTGGAAGAACTGAAATCATCTGCAGAGTACACCAATCAGCACTTGTAAAGCTTGTCAAAGTTTACAGGCACAACCCACTTAAATACAACACTTTTCTGTTACTGGAACTCTAACCACGTATCAAACTCTGCCACCTCCCATCCCACACAATCAAGACCAGCGATAGGATCCTGGCCTAGCCTTCCCCACGAGTGGCTGGGCGGAGTCAATGCAATCCACTTCCCATGCCATACTCAAAAGACTGGGTCTAAAAAAAAGCCTTTGAAAGGGCACTTTTAAGAAGTGATATCTCTCCACAAAATTTGGAACCAGAAAGTGCGCGACACATTTCGAGCACTTAAAGCTGACTGGTGCCTAGCTGACTCTGGCTGGCACTCTGCAGCACCAGAACTCAAGTGCCAAACTATGAAACCCAAAACAAACCTCTAACTTACCCCTGCCTAGGTATCTTACGGCCGCCGCCATGTTAACCGCTACGGATTGTGTTGACAAAATTTGTCCCACGTTTCAACTGGGAAGAACTTTAAAAAGGTTCCGCTTCGGAATTGGCGGAAGGGGAAGGGTTTAGAAAGAGCAAGAGGACCGGGCGGGGACGAAACATAGGCTTTCCGCAGGCGTGGCGGTGTAACTCTGAGCTCTCCGTGCTGCTCGCGATCCTCAGAGCTGTGAGGTTCCGCAGGACGATCTGATTGGGGACGCTGTAATTTATTTTATTCTTTCCTTCTTTTATCTTTTTAAATCATGCAGATGTATTCAAAAGGATTGTAATAGATTGTGAGGGAACCTTTCTTCGTTAAGGGCCTTTTAAAAAGCTACGAAGTTGGGCTCATCGGTAATCTGCTGCCCACTTCCCCCGAGAAGGGCATGAAAATCCGCTTGGCTCCCAACCTAGCAGAGGGCAGGGATCCTGCTCCCCAGCTAACTCCCTGCGTACATCCCTATAAAAATCAGTAGTTTTAGATTAATATTTACATTAAAAGGAATGTAAGATTAATATTTACATCCCCATCCTAACGCTGTGCCATAAGCGTCAACTGAATAAAAATACAATACTTGATATTTATGTAAACACGTCTGGTTTTTAGATTGGCAGCTTTGTGACTCATGATAAATGATTCTGGAAAAAGAAAAGTCCTGAATGTCCTTTCGATTCCGTTACAACTGTCGGTGTGGTTTATCTAAAAACAAATCTGGTCACGGATTATATCACTTCCCAGTTTAAAATAAAAGCCTCCAATGACTGGCATCTCTAAAAGGTCCCCCTGGCCTCTGCTACCTAACTGTTCAACACACGCACGCATGCACACGGTTTTTCTCCCGTGTGACTTGGGTCAGCCTATCCTCTCTGCTTTAAGTACCTTGCACCAAGTTAGAAGGCATCTTGTTTTTGTTAATTTCAGCTTGGATTTTACTCGTGAAGTTTTCCTCTGCCTTGCCGGGCTGTTATAGCCACCTTACCCTGGTTTTGAGTAGTTCCTAGGAGTTGTATCTGGGTTTGTTTATTTGAAGCAATTTTAAAATATAATTTATGTGCCATACAACTCACGTTTTTTTTTGTTTTTGTTTTTAGTAAATTGTGCAAGTCACTGTGTTTTAGTAAATTTGAAGAGTTGTGAAGCCATTGCTATGTATTTCCACACCTGTCTGAGCTCTTTGTGGGAAAAATTGATGTCTTTCATTTTTGTAACCTCAGCACCAATTACAGTATGGGGTAACTTGGGAGGCTCTCAATAAATGCTTAATAAATGAATACATGCATGCATGAATTAGTAACTCTTAAAATGTCAAGCACACAAAGTTTACCTAATTCAATGCTGCTCACAAAAGCTGGACTGGATCTAAGTAAAAATTTCCCAGATGCTTTCCTTCACATTTATATGTAGTATTCATTTAGATAAAATTAGAAAACTTATTGCCTTTACATAACACCTAAGCAGTTACTTCAAAGCCTTCACTACCATATGTGGCTCTTATACAAAAAAACATTGAAACATGCATTTACCTTTATAAATTTCTTCCTGCCTGCCGGTCTTTCCTCCTACCCTCTCCTTTTCCTCCACAAATATATGAGCATCTGTCATGTGTCAAGCAGTGTACCTGGCTACACATGGATGTAACGGAAAAAAAAAAAAAGTTACTCCCAGGACACTTAAAAAGTAATTCACTTTACAGAAGTTTGCCTAGTCCATTTCAGGCAAAGCAGACACCCAAATGAGGGATTTGGTACTTAGTCTCTACATTTCTTCCCCATCTGCAGGCCTCTTTGTATATCCTGTTCTAATCAGGGAATATGAACATTCAGTATTGAGATTCAGTAGTGGGTAGTATAGTAACCATCATTACAGCAACATCCTATGTAGTACAGCTTGCCTCATTGCTTCCTTTGGACACTGGAACTTAATGGCATGATTCAGGTGGGGCCCAGGGCCCAGTTATGTCATAATACAGAAAGAGGTCTTTTAGTTTGAAAACATATGAAAACTATAAAAGAACTTAATAAAAAAAAATCAATTAGCTGCAGTGGAAACTCCAAACCTTTAAATATTCATTACAGAATAATGTTCTTTCTTGCTGAAGAAAAGCAGTGAAACCGTCTCGTTAGTTGGTGGTGCTTAAGATCCAAACTGTCTGGATTTGAGTCCAAGTATCACAACTTACTAGTTGTGTGACACAAGACAAGATATTATAATTATACTTCTCTGGGCCTCCATTTCTTCCTTTGTAATACAAGTTAATAATGAGACAAGTTACAGAGGTACTTCTACACCATCTGGCACAGTGTAAATACTCTCAAATAGATGTCATAAGTAAGTTTACAAAACCAAAATGAAATATTTGCTTATACAGTAATATAATTAATACTGTTCTTGTCCCCATACTATGTGTTCTGCGGTTCTGGAGTCTGCCTCTAGAGATTCTTTCTAAGCTTTTCTTGTCCTGAACAAAGAATTGGAAAAAATAAGTGCAAAAGGTAATAAGGTTTTTACAGTTAGTTATTAAAGGTAGGAAAATAAACATGCTCTGCATCGCAAGTGTGAGCCAGTTAGCTGCAAGAAAAGTAGTACACGCTGCAGCGTGAATGCAGATCACTGTGAAAGGGAACACAGTGGCTGAGAGCTTAATGGCTGCTGTCTTTTATCATACCTCAGGTTGACATCAGAATTAGTCCATGCTATCAAAAACTGGCTTGGAGTTCTCCAAGGAAGAACTGAAGATACTATTCTCTGATTGTCCCAAGTGCTCCATGATTAATGAGTCATTCCTACATACCCAGCCAGTTTGCCATACCCTAATCTCCTTCACCAATATATGCCAGGATGACATTTTGTTCATATTTATCATTTGCAGAAAAGCTTTAGGCTGTGTTCATACTGCTTCTCAGAGTTCACTTTAAAATGAAACTTCTAGTGCCAGTTGTGGTGATACACACCTGTAATCCCAGCACTCAGGAGGCTGAGGCGGGTAGACTGTCTTAAGTGCAAGGCCAGCTTGAGCTATATAGTGAGTTCAAGGTCAACCAGAACTACACAATGAGACTATGGTTCAAAAATCAATCAATCAATCAATCAATTGAAGTTTCCCTGTTGATTTCTGGAAAGATTTTTGAAGCACCAAGAGTCTTGGAAAAATGTCAGCTTGGCTAACATTTTGGGAGAAACTTCTAAATATGTGCCTAGTCCTATTGTCTTTTTTTTTTTTTTTTTGTACCAGGGATCGAACTCACAACCACACATTTGCAAGGCAGGCACTTATGCCACTGAGCTAAATCCCCAGCTGTGTTGTTGTCTTGATTGGTATCTTTACTTTCTTCAAGCATCTCTCAGTTGAGTTGTAAACCCTTCTACAAGTAGTCACTTCCTGTTTGGAATTAAAAATAGATTCTTGGGCAGGGATTTAGCACTTGCCTGGTAAGCACAAGGTTGTGAGTTTGATCCCCAGAACCAAAAAAAATAGACTCTCTTATTAGACAAAAGTAAGGAACTCTGAAATATTTCTGTGTCAGTAGTGTGCACTAGAATCACTCAGGGGCTATTAAACTCAGATTGATAAGTTCCACACTATAAGTTTCTGATACAGTAGGTGTGGAGGGGAAACCCATGAATCTGGCTCACTTGCTTGCTCGCTTTTGTTTTGTACTGGGAATTGAAGCTAGGTCTTTACACTGAGTGACACTCCCAGGCCTTTTTATTTTTATTTTGAGGCAAGGTCTTGCTAAGTCAATAAATTGCCAAGACTGAGCTCAAACTTATGAAACTCCTGCCTTGGCTTTACAGAGTGCTGGGGTGACAGGTTTGTACCACCATGCCCAGCCTGGATTTGCATTTATGTTAGGTTTTCAGATGATGCTGATATACTGACCTAACTCTTTACTTTGATAATCACTTCCTGTATAATACTATGAGACATTTGCATCTGTAACTAACATTTTTACTTTTTTGTGTGATCATTATATACTCAATATAATGTAGGCTACAAAACATCTTCATAAACTGGGCATGGTGGCTCACACCTGTAATCCCAGCACTTGGGAGGCAGAGGCAGGAGGATTGTTGCGAGTTCGAGACCAGCCTGGGCTACAAAGTGAGCTCAGGGCCAGCCTGAACTGCATAGAGACCCTGTCTCAAAAAGACAAAAAAAATCTTCAGGTAGCATGCTTCTAGGGCCAGAATCTACCCACTTATCTTCTCCAATTCTAGACAAGAAACTGCTATTCACCTCAGAAGTGTTTGATATTGCCAGGTATGATGCCACACACCTCTAATCCCAGTACTGAGGGAGCCTGAGGAAGGAGGATCACATGCTTGAGTTCTACCAAGGCAGTTTACCAAGGCCGTGTTTCAAAATAAAAAATAAAAAGGGCTGGGAATGAAGCTCAGTGGTACTGTGCTCCTAGCTTCAATCCCCAGGACCAACCGAAGAAAAAAAGAAAGCACAATCAGCAGGAAGAATTTCCAATGCCTCTATGTACATCTAACTGAATTTAAAGTGTTACCAACTCCTAAATTCCCTACCCTACCCCCACATCTGCTCATTTATTCAGATTATTTTTAATAAAAAATTATCTAAAATAGTAGGTATTTTTGTTTTGTTTGGTTAGTTGTTGGATTTTAGATACAAGATCTCACTATGTAGTCCAAGCCAGACTTGAGCTCACTGTGAAGGCCAGTTTGGCCTCAAATGTGCCATCTTCTGCCTCAGTATCCCGATGTGTTGGAATGATAGGTGTGGGCCACTGGACCTGGCTAGGTTTTAGTCTTAAAGTTGAATATTTTGTGAGTGACAGTTTGCAACTCATTTCACTTTGTACAACATACGTGGGAGCCTCTCTATCTCCCCAGGAGTCTACTTTAATTCCAGGCTTAATGAGGCGGTCAGAACTATCTATGGTATGCTGATAGATGTTTAACAACTGGTTTTCCTAGTATGAAAGAATTGAATTGGCAGCGTTTGCCTCTTTCCACACTGTAAGTACTTTCAGAATAATTGATTTCAAGCCTCCAAACACAAAATCAACCAGCTCACAAAATTTCTTGTAATTTATCACTTGGTTTTCACATGGCTACAACATATTACTGGAAGTTTCCTAGTAAAAATTTTCTGTAAATATTAAACCTAAACCAGCAGTGCAGGGTGGCACATACCTATAATCCCAGTACTCTGGGAGGATAAGGTGGAAGGTCACAAGTTTCACCCCAGGCTGGGAAATTTAACAAGAACCTGCCTCAAATTTTAAAAATGGCTGGCAATGCAGCTAAGTGTAAAGGTCCTGAGTTCAAGCCTTAGTACAAGGGTGGGAGACCCCCTAAATCAAACCAAAATCTGTACTTCTCAATTTTTTTTCCAATACTAGGCCCTTGCATTTTCTAGACAAGCACTCTGAGATGGAATCTCATTAAATCACCCATGCTGGGCTCCAACTTTCAATCCTCCTGCCCCAGTCTCCCAAATTGCTGAGATTACAAGATGTGTACCCCATGCAGGAGATCATAATCTTCAAACTTAAGTATGCACACATATTACCTGGAAATCTTATTAAAATGTACATTTCTGATTGCTAGGTCTTGGATGAGGTTCGGAAGTTTGGTTTCTAATGGACTTCTAGGTGATATGGGTGCTGCTATTCCTGAAGTAGTTTTAAGAACAAAATCTCCATCAGTCTACATTAGTCTCAAACTAGGTACTTTTGAATAGACTTTCTTTCCTAATACATGTAAGTTTTAGTGGATTCCTGAATATCTCAATATAAGCTTTATTACTTTCACCTTGCAGTGGAGATACTAGAAATATGAGTAATCTCCTGCTTCTGATAGAAACCTCTCTCACATAAATAAAACATCCTGTTATTTGAACCAATGCAAACCATATCCTGTCATTTGCATATGGTTTGTTCTTGCCAAAACTGATGCTGAAGTTTAATTCCTCAATGCCACAGTGTTAGGGGGTGCAGCCTGCTGGGACATGTTTGAATCATGGGAGCAGAGCCCTCATAAATAGATCATTCTTTTCCTTGGGGAAGGGATTAGCTATGGCAGGAGTTAGCCCTTTTTCCCCCTATAGCCCAGATTACTCTCCAACTCCAGATCCTTCTGCCTCAGCCTCCAGAGTGCTGAATTATAGGCATGTGCCCTCATGTGCTGTTCCATTTCTTTATTTTTTAGGGTCCCACTTGCCCTTGTGTCATGAAGCTCACCAGAAGCCAAGCAGATGCCAGCATCATGTTCTTGGATTCCCAGCCTTCAGACTGATATCTCTGTCTCTCTCTCTCTGTCTCTGTCTCTTTCTCTCTCTGTGTCTCCCCCACACACACCAGTAACTGGAATTGAACATACTGAGCTACATCACCAGCTCTTTTTAAAAATCTATTCTTTCCAAGTAGGGTCTTGTTACATTGCCTAGTTTAGCTATGAACTTGTGATCCTCCTGAGTAGCTGGTATTAAAGGCATATGCCACTGTACTCACCCTTACCTGTATTCTTTGTAAATCATCCAGTCTCAGGTATTCTATTATGGCAACAGGAAATAAAGACACAATTTGATCCCAAAAATATTCATCCATACTGTGGCCAGTGACCTGGCTCAAAAAGAAAAGTTGAACCAAGTATTTCTGTCATGAAACTGGCATTGGGAAAATTAAAGATTGAAAGGTAGGTGGCAGGATTCAAGCTCTTAAAATCATAGGATAGGTTCAAGACTGGAGAAAGACAAGCTTAAACTGTCAGGGAACAGGGATGATGAGTGAGTAGAGTTATATGAATCAGTCAGTTGCAACAATAGGAGGAAGTGGGGGTGCTGAGAAAAAAATGGTACTGTAAGGAAGAGATCAGTGCCTTCAAGAGGAAGACAGCAAGTGTCACCTCAGTTCCTGTCACAGGTTGTGTCAAGCCTGCTGTGTCACTGTGCTCCTGTGAGCTCCCTGCATCTCTCATAAATACCTCTACAATAACTCCTGCTTTCTTGAGCTAGCACCAGTACATTTCTGTATCTCCTTATAAAACCTAATTAAAACTGCAGGACTCTAGTTATTCTGGTCATGATGCATGAATTGGCAGCTCTATTCCAGGATTGGTAGCACAGGCTTAATCATGAAATCTCAGAATCTGAAAAGCTTTTGGATGTATTTCATTTGCGTACCTTTTTATAATTCTCTGATTAATTTCTGGTGAGAAAATCTTGAATATTCTAAAAGGTAGCTCATTCCATTTTTGGTCAACACCAATTGTTAAAATGCTGTTGCATAAATTAAAGCTCAAATAGTTCTGTAGCTTGGACCTAACTAAATGTTTTGTGTCAGTTCCATTTCTATATGGCAAACTTTCTAGAATTTGAGAACAGTGTTGGTGCCTTCATTTAAGCCTTTCCCTAACATGCATAAATATGTTCCCATCTTTAACCACCCACAGTTTCTCCCTCTTGTGACACAGCAATGACAAACTGTCATCTTCCTAGGAGTCTAACCAAGCTTGTGCTCTAGTTTTCCTGTATCTGTACCTACCACTTGGTACTAAGGATGGAACCATGGTCTTCACACTGAGTTGCATCCCCAACACCAATGCCCTTTTTTTGAGACAAGGCCTTGCTAAATTGCTTAGTTGCCCAGGCTGGGCTCAGACCTGCAATCCTCCAGTCTCAGCCTCCCAGAGTCCTGGTAGTCATGATTACAGGTATATGTGATCACGCCCACTGCCTATATCTGTCTTAAAATGTATTTACAAACTGAATAAAACCCTCCAGAGGAGAAAAGAACAATAGTTCTGGAAAACTTAATGCAACTCTAAATTCTCATGGCCCAACTGAACAATTTGTAATTCCCTTGCTTTTCCTCAACACTTCTTTATGATAAAAAAAAAAGCCAGAAATATCCTGAATTTTTAACTAAACTAAAGGATAAGGATATCTTTGATGAACTTTTTGTTTTAATATTTCTAGATTCTAGAATAACACTGCACATATATATGTGTGTGTGTGTGTATATGTAGTATAAATCACATTTGCATTTTTAAATTTTCCAGTAATGACATTTAGTGCAAAGAAACAAATATAATTAATTCTATAATTTACTTAACCCCCAAAATCCATATAAGCTCAACATGTAATCTAAAAACTATTGAAACAGTTTACATTTTTATATTAAATATTTGAAATCCACCATGTCTGTTATACTTGAAGCACAATGTAGGATTACATTTCAGAAGCTCAAAACTACATGCCACTACTATTTTGGGCAGTAAAATTTTCAAATAATACTATTACTTAGTGTATACCAGGCACACTTCTAAGGGGTTCACATATTTTAATTCTTTAAATCATCACAAAAACTCTATGAGATAAACACTATAATTATTCTCATTTCACAGACAAAGGAGCCAGAGTCACCAAAAAGTTAAGTATCTTGCCCATTTAGGGAAGTCAGGATTTGAACTCAGAATACCTGGCTCCAAAGTCATTTTTTTTTCAGAGTCACTGTTCTTAACCTCTATTATACATGTGTCACATACATATGTTATGCCAGACCCTATGCTAAGCAACCTTCCTATAGAATTGTGCTTAATTCCCATTTCTGAGATG
Source organism: Hydrochoerus hydrochaeris (assembly GCA_004027455.1). NCBI lineage: Eukaryota > Metazoa > Chordata > Mammalia > Rodentia > Hydrochaeridae > Hydrochoerus > Hydrochoerus hydrochaeris. The sequence continues at coordinate 125,881 of PVLA01003349.1, forward strand.
GAGAAACTAAGGCCCAAAGAATTTTCTTGCCCCAGGCCACAGGCTACTGTTAGATTCTGATATCAGAGCCAGTGCTTTTGACCTCTGTACCTTCCTCCTCCTTGACTACTGCCCCAAAACTCGGTATTTATACTTATCAACACTGATGAGTCAATATTTTTGATGCTGATACTTTCAATTAGAAAATGACCAGATAACATCAGTGTGTGGGAGAAAGTAAGTAACATGTGAGCACGTATACACTATGTTTTGATCTTCAAAGCAAAGCACATAAATCACAAGTTAACTAGAGTTAATTTTTTTGTCTGTAATTCACAAAGGAGGTAAAACTTGTTTGGAATTTATCTAAAATATGGAAATGCATATTAAAAAAAACTTACACACCTGAGAAAAGTAACAATACTAACAAAGCAATTCTCGGAAGGACATCTTATTTTTATAGCAGAGTGTATAACTCACCAGAGGTGGGTGTAATTGGAAGGATATGACACTCTTCCTCCCTTTTGTGCTGTGTGGCTTTATTGTTTTGTATACTTAGAAGTGAGCTTGACATTTTGTTGTTACACTCCTTTTAGGTCTTGTCTTTTTATTATTATTGTTAGTCTGAGGCTGAGTTCCTTGCCAAGTTCCAGCCTTAGGGTTTAATAAGTTTTTCTCTATTTCTAGGTATCTGCTGTAGGAAATAAGCCTAGGGTTTTGAGGCAAACTTGGCTATTATTTCTTAATTATTTTTACCTGAAAATACTGAATGTGAATACTCCGATATTTACCCATGACAAGTAGCATTATGTCTTTATCAAAACATTTTCTTCCATCTATTGATGTTTCTGTTGTTGCCACTGGGTTAGCATTTTTCTTCTTCCTGTAGTTATTAAGTAGCAGAGGCAGAATAGTAGTACAGGAAATTGGGGGACAAAGACAAAAGATACTCAGTGGCGGAGTCTTCAAAAATCAGGAAATCAGAGGTTCCAGTCAGGCTTCCCTGTTGTGATCAAGCCCAGAAAGGGCCACTACTCCTTACTTCCACCTTTACATCTGAAAATGGTGATGATGGTCTTTGGGAAGCATATGATTCTCCACTACAGTGCCTCAGTTTCAGCGGCACGTCCTCTTGAGAATTTATCCCAAACAACTGTAGATATTTGAAGGGTTAACCTTGTTAAGAGTTAATAATGTCCGAATAAGAGATATTTTTCTGGCACCTCTGGGAGAGACAACAGAGCTTTAAACCCTAGCATAAAACAGACCATAGGGACTGGTCCAAAGACAGGAAGTCATTAGCATCTTGAGCCATCAAGGAAAACAGATTATATTTAGGAAGAAAATGGATTTCTCCAAAGGTCTAAAAAAATAATAATGACCAGGACATGTTTTTGAATAGAAGAGTTACTAGATGAAATGCCTTTCAAACTAACAATCAAGGCTCTAGATTCTGTACTGGTAACTTTTAATCTTGTCTTCTATACTGGTTAACTTTTAACTTTTACCATAAATGATATTTAACATGTAATTCTTCCAAGAATGCATTGCCATCCTGAACTCGCCCTAGGAGAGCTGTCAAAGGCTAGGGAGAAACAGGCATGCCAGTTCTCGAGGCCCTGCTATAGGAAGAGGCCAGACACTTTCTGTGGTTGACAAGGAGGGTGGGGATTTTTGCAGGTTTACCACAATCACTATCAGCACAGCACCTAGAACAGATTCAGGAAGCAGCGGCTCTCTCACTTAAATGTAAGCGATGGCACCTTGAGAGTCAGATACAAATTGGACCCACAGAGGGGGAGCTTGCCATCCTCAGGTGTGTCTATTCTGGGCTCTGAGAAGTGATTCCTTCTGAGGAAAGTGAGGTGTTTGAAGGGCATAGGACCAGCAAGACAGGGGCAGCAATTGTGAGTGTGATTCTCAGGAAACTGCCTCTGTCCAGGGCCTTACAACCAGATAGATCACAAAAACCAGCAGACAGAAAAGGCTGATGCCATTCAGTAGTGAATGTGTCTGGGAACACTTAATGAGACACTCCCTTGGCAGTAGGGGAATCTTCAGAGGTGAGTTGCAGAGCCACTAATTATTGGTGGGGTCCCAAAGGGAGAGAAATAAAGGATCTCAGTTCATACTTGGTTTGGGAAAACACCAGCTGCATGGGGAAAATCATCTAAAAGTTATACAAACAAGTATGATTGTTATGGTAATTATGAGGTTTGATAGATTTTATTCCATGTTTATTTTCCTTTGACCAGGATTAGCAAGGCTTTTCCCTTGCCACTTTTTCTTTCTTTTCTTTCATGGGAGGTAGAAGGGGTATAGTGAAGATCAAACCCAGGGCATCAATGAATGTTAAGCATGCACTCTACAACAGAGACTTTTATTTCATTTTGAGATAGGATCACTAAATTGGCCTTGATCTTTCTATTCTCCTCCCTCAGTTTACCAAGCAGGTAGGATTACAGGTGTAATCCTTGAAACTTTTTTTGTGTTTATTATGCAACTAAGGATTGAACCCAAAGCTTTTGCATTGGGCTACAGCTCCAGCCCTTTTTTATTTTTGAGACAGGGTCTCACTAAGTTGCCAAGTTGTCCAGTCTGGGCTTGACTATACAATTATACTGCCTCAACCTCCCAGTGTACTAGGATTCAGGCATGTACACCTGGATTAATTCCAGGTTATGAACTAAAATATGACACACTGTTCCCCATATCTCAACTTCTACTAACTGAGCTAATATTAACTCTTGGTCTATTTTGTTAAATCTTATCACATTATCTATGACTCTTCACCTTATCCTATATTATATGAGACTTTAAGTATCTTTCAAGAAGACATTATGAAGCCAGGAGAAAAGTACAAATGGAACACTGAAAAGGAAATGAAGAATGTAAACAAATAGTTGACAAAAAACAAAACACAATTTGAAAATAAAGAAAATAACAATGACTTACTATATACCTGCAATGGTTCTGTGTACTTGACATATATAGATATTTTATCATAGGATAACACTGCAAGCTATGCTCATTTTACAGTGAAAGTGATTGAGGACATAAAATTTTTTTTCCAAAGCCACACAGCTAGTAGGTAAAGGAGGTGGCATTTAAATACAAGGTTTGGCTTCAGACTTTCTTCTCAACTATTTTACTATTCTATCATTAAAATCAATAAGCATTTGTCCAATATCTTCTACCTAGAGGCTGTTGTGTAAGATGAAGTAAAACAAAACAAAAAAAATAGGATTTTTTTGTAAGAATCCCATAATGTTTTAAGGAAAATCTTCAACTAATTTATTAAGAAAGCTACTAAGATGTAATGACTTAATGAGGTAGAAAGAACTTCAGATTTCTAATGAAAATTGAAGTTTCATTAGTGGCTTAAAGAATATTAGGTGTAGAAACTGATATAGATCCAACAACAACAACAACAAAACATTCAAAGCACGCTAGATTTTAGATAAATTAGTCAATCATAGCAGTAACCATTAAGTAAGTAAATAAAATTGACTTAGGGCTAATTTACTTTAACCAGTTTTAGGCATATGTTTTTTTTTGGGTTTTTTTTTTTGATCAGAAGGATTGGTTTCAGATGAAAACCTTATCAAGCACCTATCATGAAAAGAAGTGAGAGCTGGGGCTTGATGGTGTACACCTGTACTTCTAGCACTTGCAAGGCTGAGGCAGGAAGATTATGAGAGGCCTGAGCTACACTGTGAATTCAAGGCCAGTCTGGACAACAAAGGGAGACTGTCTCAAAAAACAAAACCGCACCAAAATAAAACAAAATAAACATGTGAGACTCTGGCTACTGAGATGAGTATAAGTTATCTCTGCCTTAGAGTTGCAAGGCAGACTCACTTGAAGGGCTTGTTAAACAACATTAATAGGCCCTACCCCAGACTTTCTAATTCACTAGGTCTAGGGTGTGACCAAAGAATTGCTAGTTCTAACAAGTTCCCAGGTGAAATGATGCCTCCCATAGGAGACCACATTGTCCCCAAAGGTACCAAGAAGAAGGGTGGTGCTTGGAAGGCCTTTACACATGAGTTTGTAGTAGAGGTCCAAGTAGGAAGGTGATTTTTGGGGAAAGTTTAGCATTTACAAAAGCAGCAGGGCCAGGGATATTGCTCAGCAGCACAGAACTCGCCTGGTAAGGGCAAGGTTGTGAGTTTGATTCCTGGTAAAAAAACAAAAACACAAAAGCAGCAACTATCTGTGAGACTTCATGGAAAGCAAGCAGTTCAGGATGTTTGGAAAACAAAGAAGACTTCAGGGAAGCTCAGGACAAGAAGCAGCCCTTTCCTGTAAGGCCAAGGACCATGACCTAGGGCTTCAGCCTTTGGAGGTGGAAGGATTGTAATCAAGACAAAAGAGAAACTAGTAATTTTGCACGATGTTCCTTGACTCCCTTAAAAGTGAGTGATAAGTTCTGTGGACTTTTAAAAAATGAGAAAACTATAGCTTAATAGTACAACAGAACTAAAATAATTATTTCTGAATGATATGTTCCCAGAAAAAAATTCCAGAAATAATCTGTATCTTTGGCACATAGGGACTTCTATAAGGCATTTTGTGTTAGAAACTCAAGACAACTTTATTTAATGCTGTCACACAATATATAAATAAAAACATTTTGGTTTTTTTCTTCATTTCTGGTTATAACTATCTGTGAAGGGAATATAGTGGGTTTTTTTCTAGGCAGTTTTTGACATTTAAAATAATGCCCTACCCACAGGGTAGGAATTTTCATTACTAAGCTTCACTTTCCATAAATCAAATCACTAGCTTATATAATAGTATCCAACAGGACTTGGTCTACACTAATAATCAAAAGAAGAAAAAAAAAATCAAAAGAACATTATGTGTTGATATTAATATCTTAAAGATTAGCAGAAAATTAAAGCCCAAATAATGTGCATTTATCAATGATTGTATTGAGACATAATGTTGCTAAACACTAACAGGCAGATAAAACTAAGAATAAGAGTTTAGGGGAAAATAAGACATTCAAGTATTAAATACAAACATGAAACAAGAAGGATTTTATGCCTTTTATTCAGGTAATCACCTATAATGGCTGCATACACTGGAATGGGATCCACTGAGGGAAGATTGTGTTTTTTATAAGTACATGCTACAGAGGAAACATGTAGCTTATAAACAGTTTGTAAATGCAGCTGTGAGCAAACAATACACATGAACAATAGGTGGAAGGGAAAAGACTGCTCAGAACACAACAGGCAAAGCCAAAGAAATTTAATGAAAATTCATGTGATCATCAAATGAAATATAGGGGAGGGGACCTTTTCTGCACACAAATAAGTTTCCTTCTGTAGCAAGCAGCTTAATTATAAAAACAAATAAATGAACCAGAGGGAGAGACTCAATAAAGATGTTATAAGACATGGAAAACATATCTAGTAAAAGCTGACCAATTGCCAAAAACAATATTCCTTTTTCTTTCTTCAAAGTATATGTATCAGCCTAATACTTTTTCGGTAAGAATAATTCTATAAATTTAAATGTGAAGTTCACTAGAGTTAAAGAATCTGAATATTTCAGATCTTGTTGAACTTTGAGATTCTTGTATATATGACATGAAAAAAAATATATATATATATATACATTCTCCTTCTGTTTAGAGAAAAATTTTCTTTTTGATACTGGAGAAGAAATATGAATATGTTCACTCAAAGATTGCAAAGACTTATTCACAGTAATCATAACATTTACTCCAGACAAGTTATAAACTAAGGGACTCATACCTGTGGCAAGCAGATATTTACCTGACTTAGTTTCTTTCTTTTTTTTTTCTGACTTAGTTTCTTATTTTTTCCTGCCAAGAATTTACAAAAAAATGATCCAGTTATGTAATGCCTCAGAAAAGAAGAAAAGAAGTACTCGAGTGCTCTTTGTTCCAGGATGACAACAGGTTCAGGAGACCCAATAGCAGTCTAGGGAGACAAAGTCAATGAACACTAAACCTGCCTTTGCCATTCCTTAACTTTGGGATCTTGAGCTAAGCATTTATTCATCCATCCAACTATTTGCTCATTTAATCATTCTCTTTGAGTGCAGATAATAGCAGCACAGGAATAGTTATAAAGAATAGTTAATAAGATAGTATGAAAAAACTTTGTCAACATAAAATGCCTTTTAAAACTGAAATACTATATACAATTTATATATGTAATAGAATTTCATTGTATAAACTAATCCCTGAAAATAAGTAGAGAATTTTTTAAGGTAACTTTTAGAGATATAATAAAATCATTTAAGTTATTAAGAGGAAAACCTGTCTCAGAGTCCAAACTAGTATTCATCTCTCATAAAAGTTATTGTGGTTTCTGAATAGAAAACAATTTATATTTATTCTATGTTTTCACTCAGTATTTATTAGTCATTGACCTATATCATGATTATAATTTCTCTCTTTTTAAATTTTTTTTTTGGTTGGGCCCTGCCCAGTGACACTGAGTGGCCAAGAATCCCCTGAGCTCAGTGGCATGAGCTGAAGGTGTGTGCAGCAAATCCCATCCAGCCCTGCAGCAGAAAGATAACACGGCAAAAATAAGTCAATATATATCAGTTATATATATTAATGTAAATGGCCTCAATTCACCAATTAAAAGAAACAGACTGGCAGAATGGATCAAGAAACAACATCCAACCATATGCTGTATACAAGAAACCCATCTAACCCAAAAGGAAATTCATAGACTGAAATGAATGGAAAACAATACTTCATGCTACAGGAAACCCCCTGACAAAAATAAAGCAGGGGTAGCTATGCTGTTTGCAGACAATGTGAACTTCAGACCAAGAATGATCAAAAGAGACAAAGATGGTCACTACATATTAGTTAGGGGAAAACTTCAAGAGGAAGAGATAACAATCTTAAATATATATGCACCAAATATGGGAGCACCCAGCTATATAAAACAAATATTAATAGAAATGAAAAAACACATAAGCAATAACACAATTATAATGGGTCTTAACACCCTATTGACACTAAGAGACAGATCAGCTAGGCAGAAAATCAGCAAAGAAGTAACAGAACTGAATCATGTGTGTGAACAAATGGACTTAGTAGACGTGTACAATGTTCCACCTAACAACATCAGAATACACATTCTTCTCAGCTGCACATGGGAAATTCTCTAAAATAGACCATACAGTAGCCTATAGAACATGCTTAAGTAAATGCAAAAGAATCAAAATAATCCCATACATATTATCTGATCATAATGCCATGAAACTAGAAATTAGTGACAAAAGAAACTGCCAAAACTTCATAAATATATGGAAATTAAACAATACACTCCTGAATAATCAATGGGTCACACAGGAAATCAAAGAAGAAATTAATCAATATCTACAAGAAACCAAAATTACAACTTGCCAGAACCTGTAGGACGCAATGAAAGCAGTCCTCAGAGGAAAATTTATTGTGGTGAATTTGCACATCAGGAAAACAGAACAAACACAAATAAACAACCTGATGCTACATCTCAAACATCTAGAAAAAGAAGAGCAAGTCAAGCCTAAAGCCAAAACAAGAGAGGAAATTATAAAGATCAGAAAAGAAATTAATGCAACAGAGACTAAAAAAAATACAAAGAATTAACAAATCAAAGAGTTGGTTCTTTGAAAGAATAAATAAAACTGATAAGCCACTAGCCAAGTCTTATTTAAAAAAGGAAAGAAGAAACTCAAATTCAAGCACTACGGAATAAAAAGGAATCACTGCAGACCCTGTGGAAATACAGAAGATCATCAAAATTTACTTCAAAAATCTTTGCTCTCTTAGGTCTGATAACAGAAGAAATGAACAGATTCCTGGAAACATAGGAATTACAAAAGCTAGATCAAGGAGATGTAAAACTGCAAGAAGATGAATAACCCAATTTCAGTTAATGAAATTGAAAATGTAATTAGAACCTTACCAACAAAGAAAAGCCCAGGTCCAGATGGATTCACTGCTAAATTCCACAAGAAATTCAAGGAAGACCAGGTCCAGATGGATTCACTGCTGAATTCTACAAAAAATTCAAGGAAGACTTAATACCAGCACTTCTCAAAATCTTCAAGGAAATTTAAAGAGAAGCAATTTTCCCTAACTCATTCCTGGAAGCTAGCACTACCCTAATACCAAAACCAGAGAATGACCCAACCAAAAAAGACTACAGGCCAAACTCACTAATGTACATGGATTGAAAACTCCTCGATAAAACACTGGCAAATAGAATGCAGCAAGTCATCAAGAAGATCATACACCACAACCAAGTAGGATTCATCCCAGGAATGCAGGGATGATTCAACATATGCAAATTAATAAATGTAACACACCATATCAATAGAGCCAAAGATAAAAATCACGTGATCATTTCAATAGATGCAGAAAAAGGTTTTGGTCTAACCCTCATTCATGATAAGAACTCTATGGAAAATCACCTCAATCTGATAATCTATGGTCATTACTTCAATCTGATAAAAGCCGTCCAAGACAAACCAACAGCCAGCATCATACTTAATGGTCAAAAACTGAAAGCTTTCACTCTAAAATCAGGAACAAGACAAAGATGTCCACTATCACCACTCCTATATAACGTAGTACTGGTAATACTAGCCAGAGCAATTAGACAAGAGAGAGAAATAAAAGGAATAAGGATAGGAAAAGAGGAAGTTAAATTATCATTATTTGCAGATGATATGATACTCTATATAGAAGATTCCCAAAACTCCATTGAAAGATTTCTAGATGTAATAACCAAATTCAGTAATGTACCTGGATATAAAGTCAACACTCAAAAATCAACAGCATCCTTGTACACAAACAACAAACTCACTGAGAGAGAAATAAGAGAAGCCACACACTTCACAACAGAATCCAAAAAATGAAACATTTAGGAATCAATACAGCAAAGGAAGTAAAACATCTATTCAGTGAAAATTATACTACTCTGAAAAAAGAAATCCAAGAGGATCTCAGAAAATGGAAAAACATTCCTTGTTCATGGATAGGAGGAATAAACATTGTGAAAATGGCCATTCTCCCATTATACAGATTTAATGCAATTCCAGTCAAAATACCATTAATATGCCTCACAGATCTAGAGTAATCATTTGTAAAATACATCTGGAACCAGATGTACAAGTATGATGGGACTTCAAAACAAAATGTTAGGAAATCAATAATGGCTATCATAATGTCTTGTTTTCTTCAAAATAGCTGTTCATACCCTTACACATAATAAAATCAAACAAAATAAAACAGAATAAAAATAATTAAAAGAATGAATGCATTATAGCACTTCAAAACAAGATAATAGGAAATCAACAATGGTTACCATAATACATCTCGTTATCTTAAAAATAGCTGCCCATAACATCAGATGCAGTGAAATGTAACAAAACAAGACAGAACAAAACCAAACCTAACAAAATTATGAAAATGATACAAGAGTTCAAGACAAGACAATAAGAAGTTAACAGCGGTTACCACCTTTCTCTCCCAGGTGTTTCTTCCCCTATCACTTTCATAATACCTATTGTGCTTTCTGGATCCCACTAACTCCTTCAGTTTTTTATGCTAGGGTTCACCTGTATGAGTTCAAACCATTTCACCCATGAACATGATCTCCAGTTCCCATCTATTTATCTACAAGAGCCTTGAGATTACCCTACTTTATAGCGAGGTAGTTTTCCACTGCATGGAAATACCATATCTTTCTTATCCATTCTGCAGTTAATGGGCAAGTCACCCTTTCTTTGTTTTGGTCTCTTGTCACATGGAACAATTGTTTTGTCTCCTTTGATTTTCAGGCTATGAATTTCCTTTCCAGTTAGATGTGTTTCTTATATGCAGTACATCAATGGATCTTGTTTCTTGATCCATTCTCCCTGTGTTTCTTTTTATTGCTGACCTGAGGCCATCTACATAAATGGTTACAACCAGCATACATTGGTTTGTCTCTGCCCTGCTAACTTCCTGCTGTTGGCCCTCCACTTTTCCCCTTCATTCAACTGCCTGTCCTGTTCGGCAATCTTCCTCTGCTGCTGTCCTGGAACCATGGTCTTCTGTATCTCTCTCTAGAATATCCTTTAGCATTCTCTGTAGGGTCTGCTGATTCTGACAAGTTTTCTTTATAGGTGATCTGTTTCTTTTCTCTAACTGCTTTTAATATTCTGTTCTTGTGCTGAATTTCTGGGATCTTGATTATTGTATGAATGGATACAGATTTACTTTGGTTATGGCTAGTTAGAGTTCTATATGTCTCTCTTACCTGCATGTCAGATCCCTTTCACATGTTTAGGAAGTATTCTGCTATTATTTCTCTAAATAGCCTTTTAATTTCATTTGTGTTGACCCTTGCTCCTTCACTGATACCTATGACTCTCAAATTATTTTTCTTTGCACTGTCTTGCAGCCAATGAATTGTTATTTCCTGGTTCCTGGTTATTTTTAAGTGACTTTTCCTTTTATGATTGCTAGCTGCAATCCTGTCTTCAAGGTCTGAAATTCTATCTTCAGTGTCTTTCAAGAAGTTTTGCCAGCCTTCAACTGACTTTTTAATTTCCTGGATATCTCTTTGAATGTCTTTGATGTATTGCAATTATTTCCTATACTGTTCATTCAGGGTTTCTGTCATTTTCCTATGCTCCTATTTTTTTTAATCTATGTCTTCTTTAGACATACTGAGCAATTCTATCTTATGTGATTTATTTTTTTTTACCTGAGACATTACTTCTGATTTGATTACTTTTACAGTCTCATGAAGTTATTTCTTTATTTCAGTTGCTATCCTCTCAAAGATTTCAGGTGTATGACTTCCATGTTCTTCTGTATCTTCCAGGCTTGTTCTGTGTGGGCTGGAGGTCTGAGATTGCTTTTTGCTCTTTTCTCTTAACATTTTCCTAGGTTCTTCCTAGCAAGCTGGTTGTGGGTTCCCAGGCACTTACCACGTTTGCTGCCCCTCCATGGTGTAGGGGAATGGAATAGGCACCTGGGTCTGACCCCAGGTTTACAGGGAGGTAGCAGGGCATGGGATAGGCTTCACCAGACACATGCAGCTACACTAGGGCTTCCCCAATGGCCAGGGGTGCATGGTGGTGGGACTGCTTTTCTCAGCCTGTGTGTCTATACCAGGACTCCCTTGATGGTAGCAGGTACAAAGGGGTGTGTTTGTTTGATTCTCCTGGTGGGTGATTGCTGCCCAAAGAAAGCAAAGGTCTCCAATGGTAGTCAGTGGGTTGAAAGGGCTTACCTGGGCTGCATGTCCCTGCTCACACTGGCTGCTCTCAGGAAGCAAGCCTTGTGATGGCGGCAGCTGGCAGGCTGAGGTAGATCTGTCTGGGTCTCTCTGCTTGTGCTGGCTGCCAGCAGGAAGCAGCCTTCCAATGGTGGTGACTGGCAAGCCGAGGCAGATTTGGCCGGGTCACTCTATAATTTCTCTCTTGAAAAATTTAAACACAAAAAAATCTGGACATAGTAATCATATACTTGTGAAAAGGTAAAAATAAATCAAGAGAATTTTCTCCCAAATGTCTACAAACTTAAGCCATGCTGGTAAAATCTTATTTAGATAGTAGAGAATTAATTCTGCATGGATGTATGTGTATGTGTGTGTGTGGGGTGCTGAGGATGGAAGCTGTGCTGGGCATGCTAAAGACATGTTCTACTACTGAGATACACACCCTATTCTGAGAATAATTCTTTTTGTTAAGTTTGAGAATCATACCATTACCTGAATTATCTGAATGAGAAATTTATTTTCCTTGAATTTTATATGAATATGGCACACTAAAATGATTATTTTTGTAACAAAAAGTAATACAAATAATGCCATAGGGTTCAAAGTAAAAATGGAAGTCTCTTTCCAGTAACCTCAATTTCCAAGAATAACTACTGTTACTATGTATATTCATTCATTTTTTTTCTGTGTATTAAATTATAATAGAAATCTGAGAAAGTAAAGCTTTCCAAAGTACTGGCAAATTTGATAATCAAACATCTTTTATAAATGAAGAGAGCTTAGGAGAATCTTTTAAAAAAAATTTTGCTCTGTACTAAAAATAAAACTCAGGAGCTCTATATCCTGAAATATATTCTTTCTTGATTTTTTATTTTGAGGTAGGATTTCACTAAATTGATCTATCAGGACTCAAACTTGTGATCCTTCTGCCTCAGCCTCTTGAGTGCTGGGATTATGGGTATGTACCACTGTGCCCAGAGAAAAGAAGAGAATATAAATTACCCAAAGACTTTCAACAGTGTTTGCTTTTCTCAGTTGGTCAATGGTCTGTTTTGCTTCCCTGCCACAATAGTTTATAAATAGTAGGGTATAGAGAACACACTTCTTCAATCCCTGCCTAGTGGTTTTTATGTCCATGAAATTAAGAGTTAACAACTTCAGACAGTGTTAGAATCAAAATTTGCTCACCACTCTCTTTATAAAGCTTTCAATAATCCTGTTAGACTTAGACTTCATGACACCATATATTGAATATTTCCAGCAAGAGAGCTTCTATCATATCCCTGTTCCCAGCTATTCCTCTCATTCTATTGATGTCAGAGAGATTTTTATAATTCTGGCCTAATACACAGGTAAAAAACAAACAAACAAACAAACAAACAAATGGGCTAAATTGGGTGTGGGGGTACACACCTATAATACCACCACTCAGGAGGCTGATGCAAGAGGAGCATCACACATTTGGGGCCAACCTAGACTTCAAAGTAAGACCCTGTCTTAAAAAACTAAAAACTGAAACCAAACAAAAACAGAAACAAAAGAAAATCAAAATATTCCCCCAGAAAACAAACAAAAACCCTAGTACAACAGGTTAATATTTATTCCTTCAATGAGTATTTTTTGAACACTAGTTTTATGTCAATAAATATTAAGAGAAAATTCCCTGGAAGGGCATAAAAGCTAAGATTTCCATTTTTGCTTGTAAGAAAATTGATTTAAAAGGTGAAGAGACTTTACCAAAATTACGTGGCTCGTTGATTAAGCAAAGTCAACTCAGGATCTATTTTTGTATCCAGCTAGGGCATTACAACAGGCAAAAAATTTCTAGGAAATGGTGTAATCTCCCCTCCAAAACAAAACTGAATTTGAAAAAAAAGCATTTTAGGAAAATATATTAAAAAATAATAATGTGCTTAACGATCTTTTACGGCTTTCAAGAAATTACTGCTGAGAGCAGAAAATACAGCAATGTACAAGAAACATTAAAATCAAAATTAACAATTCAGTCTCTTTTCTAAGGAGAATACTCTATATTCCCCATGTATACTGCCCATAGAGGTTTTAGCTCAAAAGATTTTCCAACAGCTAGAACAAGAACTAATAGAAAATTCTAGGAGTACAAGAAGAGCTAGTTGTATTTATTAAGCATTTTGGATTGGGTCCTGTGCTACAAAATGATGCAGATGTATCTCAGTTCTAAGTTCTTAGTATGCAAAGGTAAAATCTTAGAAATAAATTATGATAGAAATAAAAGCCTATAAAGAGTTAAATCCACATCATAAGAAACTTTATTACATTTTTAAAACCTGATTTTGACACTGTCATACTCTTTAAATGACAAACACCCAATTCACAAATGGCCAGGATATAAAAATAGGCTGATGCAGAACTATTTTTAAAATAAACTTTCGGAAAGAAACTTTTTTGTTACTTGGAGTCCAGTCTTATATGAAAGTCACAGGAAACAGAAAATTCTTAAAGTTTTCTTTACCATTGACTGATTTGTAGTTTGTGGGTCAATACAGCAGGCAGTGGAGAGCATTGAGACTTTGTCACTGGAACATAGACATAGGTGTGATTAGATAAGACTTTTGGGGGTTAATTCCTTATAAAGTCTTCCACTGTTCTTTAATTTTTACTTTGTCATTTCCATCTAATTCTTCTAATAGAAAATGCTAAATGTTTACATTCATTTATCTTGACTTCAAGAAATTTGGAGTGGCTGGAGATACATCTCAGTGATAAAGTATCCTTCTGCCCAGCATGGTGAGGCCCTGGGTTTGATTCCCCAGAAATGGAAAAAAAGAAAAGAAAAAGAAAGTGAAAGAAAAAGGAGGAGAAGAAGGAAAAGAAAAAGAAAAAAATTGACAAGCTACCTTGTATTATTGCTCCAAATATTCCACAAAATATAAAATTTCATTTGAAGAGTCAGGCCATCATTCTATTCATTTCATAATGGAATAGCCCCTTAACTTTCCAATACATTAATGTTTGTTGTTAAGTCACTGACATAGTTTGGTAAGGGAGTGCTAGAAAGAGAGTTCATTTAAAGCTCTCTTTGGATCCAGTATAATTGTCTGGATCTAGAAGCCATTTCTTCAGGTTTCCAGCTTTTCTTCTTCTTCAAGTAGCACTGTGTACTTAGTAGTTGCTAAGATTTGGATTCTCTATGGTGAAAAATTCAGTTGTGCTTCACAGCTAGATTAATTTTCAATATAAAAGTTTAGTGAAAAGTAATTCTATAATAGAAATTGTGGTTCAGAGAGTTCAAATGAGTAGACGCATATTTAGAGAAACACATATTTAAATAGAAATGGCTGTGTTTTTTTGTTTGTTTATTTTTGTTTTTGTTTTTGAGAAGGGATCTCACTTCCTAGTGCAGGCTGGCCATGAATTCACTGTGTAGCCCAGGCTGGATTTGGACTTGCAATAATCCTGACTCAACCTCTGGAGTACTGAGTTAACTGGTGTATGCTACCACACCTGGCCTGAAATAACTCATTTGTATAGCAGGAAGAAGCAGGAGGTTCACATCCTAAAGGTAAGACTATCTGGATTTGAGACCCAGATCTGCCATGTATAAGGACATTTTACTAGCCTGAGACCTCATTTGACCTCTCAAGGTTTTCTTTTTTACTGTTTGGTGCTAGGAATCAAACCCAGAGCCACATGCTTGCTAAGTATTGCTCTACCACTGAGCTCCTCTCTTAGTTATGATAAAAGTTTATTTCTTTACAACTGTGAAGATCAAATGAACTGACTGTACATAAAAAAGTTCATAAATTATAAGTACTATAAAGAATTAAAACTAAAATACTTGCTAATGTGCAAAAGAATATTTTGTCTTTCTCATTTATTCTTTTTTTTTCCCATCAAAACTGGAGAACTCAAGGGGCCAGCAAGTTAGCTCAGTGGCTTGAGTGCTTGCCTAGTAAGCACAAGGTCATGAGTTCAATCCCAGGTCCTGTCCCCCCCCCCACCAAAAGTAGAGAACTTTAAATGGCATTATGCTTTTTGCTTTAATTTATTTTACTGGACCTTTGCTATACAATTTAGATTTTTGGTAATTCTACTTATTGTCTCATCTGTTTTGTTGTTGCTGCTTTGTGTTTTGTTTTTTTGAGATAGCATCTTAGTATGTAGTTCACACTGGCCTTGAACTCACTAGGTAGGCCGGGTTGGCCTCAAACTTGCAATGATCCTATCTCAGCCTTCCTCCCAAATTCTGGGATTACAGGCATGTGCCACTACACTCATCTGGTTTTAATGATAAAATACATATTGTCTATAAGTCAGTGCAGAATTTCAACTAACTTTTTAATGTATCAATTGTTAAGGTATAGAGAGCTCAACATATTAGGCACAGGCTTTCCATTTCACTTATAAAGCATTTATTTGCTAAATATCTTCTGAAGGGGATGGGCTCATAGCGCTTTAGTAGCAGAGCTCATGTTTAGCCAGTGTACAGCTCTGGGTTCAACATCCTATCCCATCAAAATTAAAGAACAGACAAATAAGAAAGCACCACATAAGATAAATATCTTCTGGGAAAACCCTAGAAAGGATAATTCTACCAAGAGTTAAGAACAGCCAACTTGAAGTACAGAAAAACTTGAAAGAAAATAAAAAGAAACTGAACTTGAAAGATAATCAAAGAAAAGCCTGCAAGAAGTCTTTTCTTCAGTCAAGAAGGATGTACTCAATGCTTATTTAAAAGAGAGAGGAAAGAGCTATTAGAGTAATAAGAATGACTGATATGAAAGAATATAAAGATGGTGTCGAGGGAGTGACTCACGTAGGAAAGACAAGATATAAAAGCACAAATGTTCTTCAGGGAGAGTGAAATTGAAAAATGCTCACAAAAAGAAAGAACGGTAATGAGCTAAGGAACTGCAGACATCCCTGAGGTTACATTTTAAAGAGAGTTATTTATTTCTATGTCTCACTGCCACTGGATTTTTAGCTCCTAAAGCAAGGTACCATGTCTTATCTGTTCTTGCATCGACCAGAGCTGCTAACCTCAGTTTCTATGTTATAGAAGATGCACAGTGGATGTTCAGTTGAAAATGAATAAAGTTACCTGTACTGTAGCTTACATAAGCTGTGATCATAATATATGATGAATGTTACCATGTGACTTCTGGCTCTTGCCCAAAGTCAACATGACCAGGAAAGCTAAACATTTTGAATCCTTTCAGGACATTGAGGCAGCCATGACACTGCAACTTAAAGCACTCTTAAAAGAACAATAGGCTTTTAAGGAAGGGGGAGTGTTTTGAGGGAGATTAATGGTAATATGCTATTATTGCAATAAGCTTTGAAAATTTTAAACATTCAGTATAATTTTATATAAAACCTCATGCTGACTATGTAATACACTGAAAGGAATATAGAAAGACAAAGTTTAATAAATATATACTGGCTCATTTATTCATTCTACAAATTTTTAGTGAGCATGTTATGCTAGAAAAGTTCTAAGGATAGAGCAATGAATCATATGCATTAGGTTTCTGTTTTTCTTGTAAAAATACAACCCAGATCTTCCAAGTTTAGCATTAGAAGGAGAATTTCTAGATGATCAGGAGACAGTTGGACCACATAGTCCTACAAGTTTTCCCTTGCCTTTGGGGCCTTTAAACTGATTGCAACAGAGAGAAACACACTGGGAGGTGAAGTTTTTCACAGTTCCTCCTATTGGCATTCTGGACCAAGCATGACCAAATGATCATCTTTTTTTTTTTTTTGCAGTAAAAATTAAAATAGTGTAGTTTACTAAAGACTAAGAAAAGCTGGGTGTACTAGTACATGCTTATCATCAACTACTCAGGAGGCTGAGACAAGAGGATTGCAAGTTCAAAGCCAGCCTAAAACAGACAACCTTGCAAGACTGTCTCAAAGTAAAAAATGAAAAAGGCTGGGGAGGTAGCTCATGGTAGAGAACTCTTGTGTTCTATCTCTAATACCTTCCCAAAAATTGGAGAGAAGGCTGGAGGTATAACTTAATGGTAAAGCACTCACCTGGGTTCTATCTCCATCATTAAAAAAACAATAAGTAGACAGAGTGGCATGTGCCTGTAATCCAAGTTACTCAGGATGCTGAAATGGGAGGATTTCTTGAGCTTAGAGGTTAGAGGTCAACCTAGACAACATAGTAATATGCTAAGTTGGAAGGAGGAGAAGGAGGGAGAGAAAGAAAGAAAGAAGATTAATATGCCTAAATAATAATATAAATTTGCATAATTGAGTTTAAGTTATACAACTCTTCAAAGCTCACATACTATGCTGTGGTCAGGGAGGAAGACAATTAAAAAGAGCATCCTTCATTTTTATCTTTCTGCTTGATACCATATGGTACATCAGAAAAGGATATTCATCTTTAGCAGCAATTACTTAAGAGTACATTTCCAAACATACTGACTCTTTGACCTTTGGCAATCCACTTTCATGCCATATCAGTTTTGGTTCAATTATTTAATAAAACATCCTGTGTGCAGACTGGCTTCTCTACTTGGCCAGGGTCAACCAAATAACCCTAGTCCTACATGCAGCTCTGAGGCCTTATGTTTGTGGGCTGGCAGGGTAGCTGCAACACAACACAATTTGTTGAATATTTCTCCAAGAGATATACATGTACAGTAATAGTACATGAAAGCACTATTCTCTAGTTTCTCATTTTCTTCCTAATTAGAGAAATGGACTCTGCATATATTCAAAAGTAATAATTATATAAGACTAAGAATTGTTGATTATATCCAGATAACCCACCAAATTCCATGTACTTATAATTCAGAAAGACAAAAATTTTATGTATACACGTTGAAATTGAATCCCCACACTTTGTTTTAAAGTACTTGTATTGGTCAGCTCTTTACTACTAGAACTACATACTTGAAGCAGGCAAACTTTATAAAGACAGAGGTTTACTAAGCTAACAATTTTGAAAGCTCAAAGTTCAAATTGCATTGTGTTAGCTTTGGCAAGTATCTTCCTTGGCTGCATCATATTGCTGTAAGGACCCATGTATTTCTCTGTGTGTCTGTGTCTGTGTCTGTTCTCTCTTCCTTTCTCTCTTTCTCTTGCTCTTTCTCTCTCTCTTGCTCTCCCTCTTTCTCTCTCTCTCTCTCTCTCTCTCTCTCTCTCTCTCTCTCTCTCACATAAAGCCAACACTATTCACTTGTAGGTATCCACCCTAATGGCCTAACCTAATCAACTTAACAAAACAATCCCCACCCAAATACCATTCAGATCAAGTTTCTACCCACTTAAAAACATTAGCATGAACATATGGTACATTAAAGTCCTGCATGAGTTCAGGGGAAGAGGAGTGCAAACCATATTGAAATCATAGTAGCATTCATGCAGGGAAGATTATGCATAAAGGATCAAGGAAGAGATGCTACTCTTTTTAAATGTCTCCAATGTACTGGTGTAATTCTGGCAACAACCACAAACATCAACTCACTGAATCTCCACAACAACCCTATAAATGAGGAGTATCAGCCTCATATTACAGGTGTGGGGAAAAAAAAAATCCCACAAAGAGTCTAAATGATGAAGTCTCTGTTTATTGACTTTCTACTACTATCATAAGATAATTTATAAGTAGAAAGTGTTTGTTTTTGTTCAGAGTTTTAGAGCTTTAGGCCCATGATCAGTTGTTCCAATTGCTTTAGGCCTGTGGCAATGCTTCATGCAGGAACTCATACAAAGCAAAAAGACCTCATGGCCAGGAAGTGAAAGAGAAAGAGGAAGGTATCACGGCTTCACAATCTCCTCTGCTGTTTGTTTGGGGTGGGGGATGGTGTAGGTTGTATGCCAGGAATTGAACCCAGGGCCTCATGCACAATGAGCACATGCTTTCTCTAGGAGCTATGCCTCAGCTCCCTACCGTCCCTGTGTGAGCACAGCTGCAGGGACCTTCTCAGTTCTTGCTGGGTTCTACCTTACAGTTTCCACCTCCTCCCAACAGTGTCATACCATGGAGAGGCCTTTAATACTACATGGGCCTTTGGGAGACAGTCCAGATCCAAACTATAGAAAAATTTGTTCCTGTTTAGTTTATAATTTGTGCTAAATTAGATTGAACTCAGCTTCATGGACACCACTCAACAGATAGTTACCATGAAGTTACTCTGTACAAGTACTACCATGTATTATAGAAGAAACAAAGTGGCATAATGCTCTATCTTCAAATTACTTACACTCTAATAATTTAAAAGGGTAAAGGTTCTACCAAGGAGATCATTCATAACTATAGAAACAATATTTTCAGATGAAAATAATGAGAGTGGAAACAAACAAACAAGAAAGAAGCAAACAACAACTAGTGAGGAAAAAGAGGCAATACATATGAAACAGTATACTCTTTAGAGTATACTTCAAGTATACAAGTTGGTTCAGGTTAAAAATTCTCAAGCTCCTTTAAAAGTGGAATGGGATTAGTTATACTGAGTCAGTCATTCAGAAACAGCCTTAGGGTAGGGACAATAATTAGAACCATTCGCAGCAGATCCAATCTAGCACAGATCTCCACTTTAAAAGGCAGGGAGAGGAAGGAGTGGGGAACAGCCTCATGTTTCCAGAAATGAATTGTTCCATAAAGATCAAAAAGGAAAGGCATTTATTAAGGGAAGTTGCATCAGAATGTGAAAAAAACATTGAAGTATGAGCACAAAGAGGTTTGCTACTCTGAAGTAATAAGAACTATATTTGGCAATATATTGTAGTGGCTAAGCTGCCCTCCTCCAATGCTGAAGATAGGATTCAAGGCTTCATGCATGCTAGGCAAGTGCTCTACCACTGAGTTACATCCACAGTCTTATGTATTTATTTAGCAGAAATTCTCACTGATTTCTCCAGGCTAGCCATGAATTTATGATTCCCCTTCCTCAGCCTCCTGAATAGTGAGAATTTCTGACTTAACTCTGTGACAGTTTAGCATGATCCTGGTGATGAGTTACTGCACGAGTTACTGCACTTCTTTGAACCACAGGTTTCTCATCTGAATAAGGGGAGAAATAATAATGCTTACTTCATATTGTGGCTATCAGTGTTATATAGGCAAATACAAATAAAATTTCAGCAGCATTGTGAACTCTTAGTGGTTCCTATCATGTTTGTTTGGTAAGTTAGATTTTTTCTTTGAATTTAGTGAACAGCTGGTATTCTAGTAGTGCCATATGAATTCAAAGGAATGTTAGGCAATCTTTAAAATATTTTCTGCAATAGTGGAACGTTGCCACTTATGGATGGGAATATTTTGAGAGGTGACAGGGAAGGTTTTTGGACGTCATAGTTATGTGGGAGGAGGAAGTAAGGAAGTGACATATGGAGTAAGTGAGGATACCAGAGTTCAGGCTGGGTATGCAGGTCAGTTGTAGAGCACTTACTTAGCATTCCTGCAAACCTGGGTTCAATTTCTAGCACTACAAAAAAAGAAAATTACATGTTTATTTGGACAAACAGGAATACTTTATTTATAATGATCAGAACCCAGGACTAACTCTGTTAAACTTATAAAGAGATTGGAAGGCTTTTTTAATAGTTTTAATGTAAATTTTCTAGAAATGTAGCTATTATGAAGCAGATATGCTAGTACACACCCCACAATTCCAGCACTTAGGAGGCAGAGGCAGGAGGATCTCAAATGCAAGGCAATTATTGACAGTTAAAGCTGTCAATGTGATTGATTTAGGAACTGCCTAGAAGATTACTGAAGCACACTTACTTCTAGGTGTCTCTGGTGGGTTTTAAAGAGTCCTGAAATTGAGTACTATATATGCTCCCTGGCCCCTCCCTCTCTGGCACTGTTTTGCTTCCAGGCCACTGACCAGCTTTTGCTCTGCCACACCCTTGGCAGGTGTTCCTGCTTTGGAACCAGCTGGCCATGTACTGAATCCTTGAGACCCCTGAGTCAAACAAGTTGCTATTCCTTTAAATTGTGGGTGTCATGTAATTTGTCCTAGCAATAGGAAAACTGACTATCACAGCCAGCCTGGGCTACAGAGAAAGTTACAAGTTAAACACCAGGCTAAATTATACAGTGTTTTGCACAGAGGTGTGGAAACTTACTAATTTAAGATGATGCAGGGTACTTTAGAAGGTGTAGGGAGCAGCCTCATGTTTCCAAGAAAGAACTGTTCCACAGTTATTTTCAAAGTACCAAATCCCCATGGTAAACTTTTAGGCGTTATAACACGCTTTGGAAAACAGTTTGTATAGAGATTCTCTTAAACCATATCATATGATGGAACCCTCACTTGAAAGTACAAGTTGATGAAAAGAAGAAATTAAAATGTTTAGCAAATTAATTAAAGTTAATTAAAAAGTGTAATGAGTTTACATCATTTAAAAACTAGCAAAACAGAGGCTTCAACTTTATATCAAAAGATTTTCTTTATTTCATAAATTATGTAAAAAAACCCCAGGTAGTCCTATTCAGTTATAATAGTTAAATTTGAAAGCTGTTTGTGGAAAAACAGCATAATAAAGAATGTACTATCATGTATGGTAAATGAATAGAAAGAAGTCAGAATATTTGAAGTATTAAACTATTGTGCTTTCATCATCAATATAGACAAGCTAAATAAAGAAGTAGAATATAATTCTAGAAAGACTACAACATGAATATCCCTATTATAGAAAATAGTGAAATTCCTTTTTTTTTTGTTTTTGTCTTTATCTGTACTGAAGATTGAAAACAACAATAAAAAATGCAATGCTTGACATGTATTGAATTATTCCAGATTATTCTGAGA
This sequence comes from Hydrochoerus hydrochaeris, assembly GCA_004027455.1. Lineage (NCBI taxonomy): Eukaryota > Metazoa > Chordata > Mammalia > Rodentia > Hydrochaeridae > Hydrochoerus > Hydrochoerus hydrochaeris. The sequence goes on from PVLA01003349.1 coordinate 147,878, forward strand.
TTTCAAAATGTAAATTACTTACTGTGTAGGGTATCTTTTGTAAAATTTTAATATCTAGGTTATTTCCCATGTCATATATATTGTGTGCTTTCAGACCACAGTTTCTAGCACAAGTGGTATAAGAAGACTAATTTTAAGAACATATTTAGGACCAAGAATCAGCCATGCTGGGACCTGGAAGAGCCCACCAAGAAGCCAACTAGCCAGCCTTTCTGGCAAGCCATGTAGGGCCCAGGAAGAGAGAAGTCAGATAGTATATCCCGTGAGTAGACTGAGAATCAAGAACTCCCCGCTACCCCACAAGCAACTGGCTGATTTGGAGGGCAGACTGAGTTGATAGCAACCTAGGTACAAAAAGTAACTAAATGCTTGTATTGTTTGGTTGACTTTTCAGGCCTGGGACCGGCAGTCTGAGTATCTATTGGGAGGGAGGATAATAATATGCAGTATAGCAAATATGAAGGATTTCCTTCTCTCTTGTTTTTGAAATCCAATATTGTTCTCACTGTTTGGTTTTACTCCAATTGTTTTGCTTTATTTAATATTCTGTTTTGATTGGTTTTATTCTGTTTGGATTGGTTTTATTCTGTTTTGATTGGTTTTATTCTGTTTTGTTTTTGTTTGATTTTACTATATCTGATGGAATGGACAACTATTGTGAAGATAACAAGATATACTATGGTAGCCATTGCTGTTTTCCTATTATCCTGCTTCAAGGTTCTGTACCAATTTCACTTTTTTGCTTTGATTGGCTTTATTCTGTTTTGCAGATAATTTTAAGAACATATTTAGGACCATTAATTATCTTTAATTTTAAAGATAATTTTATTATCTTTAAAATTAAAAAAAGTTTAAAAAAGAACATACATAGGAAAACTTAATTACGAAGGTAAATCTACCATTAAAATATGAACAAAACCAAATAGATAATAGATTCTAACATCATATTTAGGATGCTTCTCTTTTTTTTTTTAATGTTAGGGGCTAAACTCAGGGCTACATGCATTCTAAGCACACATTCTACCCCTGAGCCACATACCCAGCCCAAAGCTTTTCTCATAGTGTAAAACATCTTTCAGAGCAAAAATAATATTTGATTTTATATTTTACCAAACTATTAAATTATTTCATTGAGGTTGTTTCTGGGAGAAAAACTATCATCATCCTAATTCAAGATTCAAATACATTTATGGTGAGTCACCTAGATATTATGTATCTTCTACTCTGCAGAACATGAAGTATAGCATGTGCCTATTATGTGTTCTAGCAAAAATATTTAATTTGAACCTTTACTTAAACCTTTACTTTAACATCTGTATTTGAAAAAAGAAAACAGAGAAGACAGTGGAACAAGCCAAATGATAATACATTTGTCTAAGTAAGTAGACAAACCAGAAAGTATGACATTCTTCAGAACAGTTTTCCTGTTCTGGAGTCAGATTCACAAAGAAACAAGTCATGTTCACAAACAAACAAACAAACAAACAAACTAAAAGAAGAGAGACTTGAGAGCTATGTTAATTGAGTTCAGTGTGTGATCCTGGGTTGAACACTGTTTTGAAAAAGCAGCTCCAAAGGGTATTTTGTGTGTGTGCATGTGTATACTGTACATTAAAAAAGTTCTAGGTTACAAAACAGCAGACATAGTAGGAATCAATTTCATAAAACAATAAACAACCAAAATAAATATACCTTTAAAGTGTTAAGCATACAAAAAAATTAATTGATTAATTTTTAACATGAGGTCACCCTATGTTGCCTAGGTTGGTTTTGAACTCCTGGGCTCAAGAAATCTTCCCACCTCAGCTTCCTGAGTTTCTGGGACTATTGGCCACTGCACCAGGCCAGTTTTTACATTTCTTGTCTGTATTTTCTAATTTTCTTCTTTTAACAGTATTTTCTGCAATGCAAATTCATTAATAAAGGACAATTAACAGCAAAAGAATACACATGATCCTTTGTGACATTTCCTCCCAGTTTACTGGGATGTACATACTTGTAAGGGAGCTTAGCAAAAGTTTAGTTTTACTAGGCTGTGATATTATGATTGAACATTTGTAAAATGCTTCTCCCCATGCCACTCCGGCCCCTCTATTCCTCTGTGAATCAAGAATTTCTGGGAGTCTTTCACAAGTTGCAAAGAGTAAACTCTTTTTCTTGTGTACTAAAGACACAGAGAAAAGAGGAGTTAGCCTCTTGCCTTCCTCCAGGAAATGGTGGATGGACCAGATTCTCTTCTTGACCCAGCTCAATGGTATAGCTAGCTCAGTGTTCTTTTCAGTATGTGATGGTCAATATTTTAGAGAGAAATACCAAAATGTCCCAGAAAATGTACTTGGTTTTTGAAAGAAATATAAGAAATGCTTCAAGTAGAAAATTTAGAGCACATGAAATTTTACTCATTTCTTATGAAATTTTAGGAAAATTATGGTACAATGCAATACTATCAGAATAGCATTTCTGGAAGCAAAATTAATAGCACATGCAACATGTTTCCATCTCTTTGTTTCTTTATGTATTCTTCCTATTTCTCTATTGAATGTGCTGCTATATTAATTTAAAAATATACAATACAATAAACACAAAACAAACCCACAGGTTGAACGCCTACATTATTTTGCAAATTTGGAGTATTGTGGAAACACTTTAATCGGAAAAAAATCATTCTAATAGCAACTGCCTATAATTTTATTAACAGAGTATCAGTATTAAGTCTTCCATATAATCTGTTTGTGATTTCAGGCTCCAAATTGGGCTTACTGCTGAGAACTTCATGTAACCCTGACAAACAAGAACAAGAAAGGCAGAAGAGCACATCCTTCTTCAGTGGTTGAGCCTGAGAACACAGAGAGGTTTGGAATATGCACAAAAGCAATTATGTGGATCAGCCCATGCATTAGTATATAAACATCTCTCCATCAAAGAGCTAGGTGAAAACAATAATTTCATCAATCCAACAGTTGTAAATTCTGCACTATTAAAAGAAGAAAAGGGAAAGGTAAGAGGGTACGTTGGTTCTGGGAAACTATGGTGTGTAATAAAATAAGGCACCAAAGCTGACAATGAAGAAATTCATTGTAGGAAAAGAGCTGAGAGACATTTTATTTATTTATTTTTTTGGTGCTAGGGATAAAACAATCTCCTGTTACCAGCATAAGTGGTCTATCACTGAGCCACACCCCAGCCCTCTATCCTATCCTTATAATAACACAAACATAACACTTATAATAATATGTAGCATTTTTGTTATTATTCTTTATCATACTATTTTCATTTGTTAATGGTAATCTTCAAGTTAGTTTAGTGTATGCAAGATTCTGTCTTTATTTCTCTTTTCATAGAAGAGAAAGCTGAGAAGTGAAAATCCTGGCAAACTGCCAAAGGTGGTAAAAATATTTAATGGGGAAATTAGAAGTGGGACATTACCCCTTCATTTTAAGCCAGCACATATGCTTATAGATTGGCATATTTCTGTCATTTTTTTCAGGATATGGTCGCCAGGAAATTATTTGTGAATTTTTTTCATTAAACATGTTGTTTATCTCTGCTTGTGGTTATATTTTTTTAATTGTCAAAGTATTTTATTTTCATAATTTCTTTTACTGCTGATAACATCTTATGAAAGAAAGCATGGGAGATACTACCTGAAAACATCTTTTAAAAATTCACAGTATTTAACATAACTCAGCATGAGCCCATCTAAAGTGTATTTATTTAGTCAAGAAAGATTGAGTGCCTACTATTGTCAGATTAACATTTACTATTTCCTTGGTTTTCATGCCAGCCCTGAAAGTAGATATACACATATTTCAGAAGAACTAACTTTTCGCAGGATCACATATATGGTAAAGCTAGAATTTGTATTCAGATTTATTTTATACCAAAAACCATAGGGTTTCTATTGCACCAAATCTGTATGTCAGAGTGGCTTCCCACAGCAGTGCTGTGGTTGTCTCCAAGGGCAAAAGGTAGCTCTAGTCATGGGGCATGAGTAAGGCAGCAAGAGGGAACCATGGAGCAGGTACTGGACATGCACTGATCTGATCATGTAGGTATGGGAGGTTAACAAGGGTGAACCAAGAATAATATGAACAAAGGAACACAGTGAAAAAGTCAGGGCATGTGCAGGGAACAAGTCTGAATAGAACCTAGGGTGAATAAAGGAAAAATGTACCAAGTTGGGAAATGTTTGAGTTCAGGTTATAAGGATCTGCACTGAAAGACAATGGGGAGCCTTTACTATTTGTCACTGGCTTAGAAACATGGGGCTGAAAATAAAACACACAGCTGTACACTTTCAATAGCACCTGGAGAAGAGAGGGAACTTTTTCCTAAAAGGAAACTTTCTTTTTAAACTGGCAGAGTAAGGAAATCCTTCTACATGACAAGCCAAAATTTAAATATAGATGTTCTTTGTATACCAAAAACAAACTCTCTGACCTTTCAGAGAGATAGAGATAAAGAGATAAAGGGATAATGTGAGAAAAATTAGCTAGAGGCTTTAAAAAACAGGCCAGAAAAGTTTTGTTCAGAGTATCATGCTTTAATTTGGATAAGCATAATTATATGTTTGCTTTGCTAGTTAACTTTTGGTTTTGAAATTCGAAAGCTCTATTTCTTTGGACTTCCTAACCATTCAGTGTTGAAGTGATCAGTTGTACCTATGCTGCACTTATTATACTCAGTCTGCCCAGTAGTTTATTTATGTTGGCAGTGTGTTTTATTGAAACACTGTTTTCCAGCTTCCTTTGCAGGTCCTTATGATCTCTTATTAAGTTTTTGGCCAGTGAAATCTAAGTAATTTTTTGGGCTGGGCCTTCCAGAGGTGGGTGTAATTTTTTTCCTTGCCAGAAAAATGGATTGGATAGTCAGATGTTATGGCCATAATATCTCTGTTAATGTACTTAGTGCCTTTGAACAGAACAGGAAGAGGCATCCATCCTTGCATTTGTGCCAGGAGAAATTCCTCCTCTGGGTACATACAGTCCCCTTGGAGCATACAGCCCCTATTTACTTCTTGATCAGGTGCTTTTGCAGTCAACAAACTACATAGCCATGTGGGGTAGTCTGGACAGCCATGTTGGACTATGCAGTGGGAAAGTAAATCATGCTCTAAATTCAGCAATGCCAGCTGGGTGCAGTAATGCATGCCTGTAATTCCAGCACTTGGAAGGCTGAGGATGATTGAGTCTTACCTGTACAACTTAGTGAGATTTTGTCTCCCCAAATAAATAAATACATAAATATGGGCTGGGGATGTAGCTCAATGCAAAAACCCTAGGTTAAATTCTAATACAAAGGGGTGGGAGAGAAAAGAGAGAGAGAGAGAGAGACAGACAGGCAGACAGAAAGACAGAGACACAAGGTCCCTATTGACCAGGGAGGTGTTACTCATCCCTGCAATGATGACTTCCAGATTCTTCTGAGAGACAAATAGAATTTAAGTACTGGTACATCTGATTATCTGATTTCTTTTTCTAAGTTTTTGAGACAAGGTCTCACTATGTAGCCCAGGCTGGCCTTGAACTTCCAGTGATCCTCCATACACAGGTAATTATAGTTATACGCCCACATGATTGTTCAGTTTATATATTACACAGCCATAGCTGGCAAAGAGGGGAGTGGGGTGCTGTGTTTGGACAGACTGCACCCACCCAGACAGGGAACATTTCCTAATTCATCACCACAAATGGGATGCCTCTTTTCAAAGACTAAGATTCAACCAATAACAATGCCTTATTGTAGTCTAGTTCTCTGAGTTCCAAACTTATTTTAACAGCAGTTAACTTTCTTTAAAATAACATGCCATACAGAAGTAGTTCAAACATTTTGGTTGTAGAAGTCAAACTCAAGTTACAGGAGAAAATATACTAGCTAATTTACTTACAATAATAGCAGTGGGTACAATGTGCTAAGGCAGATCTTGGTAGGGTGGTTAGAGAGTTTCAGGGAGGAAGTGATCGGATCCAGATTGTTATCACTAAGTGATTTCAAGAAGAGGACAAAAATGGGAAACAGCCTACTTTGCTGAGGAAATAGCTTGCACAGAGACATTTTAAGAGAGTATATCCTGTTTCAGAAATGATAAGTAGTTCATTAAATGCAGAGAGAGGTCGGTGGTTAAGTGGCTTCAGGTGAGGGTGGTTGGGATGCAGCTCAGTAGTAGTAGTAGGAGAACTTGCCTACTGTGCTCAAGGCCTGAGTTCAATCCCCAGTATTTCTCGTCCCATCCCCAAAGAGACAGATCATTAAGGGACATGTGCTTGTGAAGTGAGGTTTTATTTTACAAATTGTGGGAAGTTATTTATGGAGTAATAAGTAAAATGTTTTAAGGAGGATGTTGGGTTAACAGATTGGGATACACTATTAGGCAAAACACAAAAGATCATGCATAAAACTACATGCTGATGTATGATACGTTACTTTGGGGTGAAGGGAATAAAGAGAATAGTTTTTAAATTTATAAAATTTGTTCTTGTATTTTTATTAGTACACGTTTCCAGTGCATAATTACATTCATTATGGGAGGCTGGTACATAACCCATCTTAATTCTTTTTACTTCCTTTTCTTCTCCCCTCAAAAGAACATTTTAATAGACAGAATTGGTAGCTTTTGGTGAGGATGGAAGAGAAAGATTAAATATGACCTGATTTTTTTTTTTTTATCGGTACTGAGGATCGAACTCAAGACCCTGCGCTTGCAAGGCAGGTGCTTATGCCACTGAGCTAAATCTCCAGCCCCCTATGACCGGATTTTGCATCTATAACAGTTCATCATGGTTATATAATCTTTATTTAACATGGTAGTACCATTTTTAACAGCGGAGGGTCATGCGAGATCAGGAACAGATTTTAGAGTAGAGACAATGAGTTCAGCTTTAGAAATACTGACCTTGTGGAAATATCAAGAAAGAAATTTATAATAGAGATTTGAATGTGTGGGAAGAATGCTATTGACTTTACAGAGGTAGATTTGAGGGTCACAAGTACACACAAGAGAGTTAAAACTTGTAGCTGTGACCATCTAAGACTCACATGTATTTGGAGCTGACACTGAAAAACTTTTCACAGGAAAAGTTTGAGGTAAAGGGGTCCATTGTGGCTCCCATGGCACCAAGTGTCTTCTGATTACACGGTCAGTGCCTGAAATTGCCATTGTTAGTGATGTATTTTTAGGTTAAGATTGTATTTCTAGATAATTACCTCTTAAAAGTACCTTTGGGAGGAATTAGGCAGAGCAGCATAATGAGGAGAAAAACTGACTAGGTATTTAGAGACCAGCCATTGAGTACTTGGGTGATGCTCAGCAAGTCACTTTGCTTCAATTTCCTCATGTGGAAAATGATGTAGGACCAGTTCTTCAGTGCTTGGTAGATTATAATTCTATCAACAATAATGGTTTGTTGTAGCCTGGTTCAGTGATTTTCAAACTTACTGAGTAGCAGGTAGCCTTTGAAAAAAAAATCCTCCTGCAGGAATACAATGTATTAGGTTGCTTGGTTGCAGAAGCTCAGTTTAGGTTAAAAGCATGTATTAATTAATTTAGTTACATTATGTGAAAAGGTGCAGCTGGGATCCCAAGATGAGGGGAACCTGAGCCTGCTGCACTGCCATGAATTGCTCTTTATACATCTCATCTTTGTGGTGGTTTCATTCTATACAACACAGTATGTGGTCACTGGCCACTCAGACTTCCTTGGTGGCTCTACCACTGAAATTCCACCTAAAAATACTCTAGGAAAGAATTACTTGTTTTGGCTTGAGTCATATGCCTACCCTGGTAGCCAAGGTGAGAGATTCTCCTGAGCTGCATCTACCTCTGTAACAACTTGTGTATAGCAAAGGTAGGAATAGCTTCCTCAAAGGAGCACTATTTGAAGAAAAAAAGAAGGCAACTGGATGGATAACTAGATGGGCCATATGTAAGACAGATTTAAAAAAAGCCTTCTTGTTTAGGTTTCATATACCTGGTTCTCTCTGTGTACTCTAGGTGGCTTCCATAGCATCATTTTGAAAACTCCCATAGGATCTAAATGTTTAGGAATTAAGGTACTTGAGTTGAGGGGTATTGAAAGAGGTAGGAGGCAGGAGGAGACTAAGAAGACCATTTTCTGGACAACTGATGTATCATATGGCATGCCATTAGTAATGGCAGAAAGCAAGCATTCATCATTGGCTAAGATAATGGCATGACCCTTGACATCAAAACAGCATTTTGAAGAAAGGAATAAAGGGAAGAGTGGTAAAAGAGAATCAAAATGTCTAAAAAGGGGCAGAGGCAGTGAGCAAATGAGCAAGCACCTCTTTTGGATGAGCATCTAAATAAGAGATGCAGTTCAGTGAGGGGAGAGGAGAGAGTGAAAAGTGAAGGGAGGGTGAGAGAGCACGCGAGAGGGTTGGGAGGGAAAAAGGGAAAAGTTGAGGTGTAGTTCAGTAAAAAGTAGATGTCACTGAAAGTCTGGAGGCTTGTCAGGTCCAAGATGACCCTATAACTGTACAAACAGTAGTTTCTTTTACACTGAAGAATATGAGGAGCTGGGTATGATGGCAGAAGGATGGCAAGTTTGAGCTCAGTCAACTTAGTGAGACCCTGTCTCAAAATTAAAAAGAGAGAAAGGACTAGGGATATAGTTCAGTAAGAAGGACCTGGGTTCAGTCCCCAACACTGTCCCCCCAAAAATAAGAGATGAAAATACATTATTTTACTAATTACACCATATTGAATGTTTAATGTGACATCTTTCTTAAAATGTACCTATTAATTATAGGTTCTGCTAGCCTGGGGTTTAGGATATTCTCCCAACTTGGTACTGGCCCCAGAGAAACAGCCTGTCTCTCCAAGAGTAACTTCTGCGTTCTCCTTTTCATTCCAGAGATAAACTTCCCACTCCCTTTTGCAAGTGCACCGAGCCCTTTCCAATCCCAAGATTCCATAACCACCAAAGCCTCCACCTCCAGCCCCCAGTAAATCTTTCTGTCTCCTGTTTTACACAGGCAGATGCTCCTTCAGATCAGCTGTTAATATGTCACTTTGCCCACTTCCCAAACCTCTCCCCCAGCCAGAACTGATAAAAGTAGTCCCACTTCTTTGGTTTGAGAGCCTCTGTACTCCCTGTCCAATGAAGCTCTCCCATGCCCACATTAAAGGCTTCCTCTTTTATCTCTTTCATTTTCTTTGAGCTGCTTTAGATTGAGTGCCAAAAATAATCAATTAATATGAGTGTACAGTGAGATAAGTAAAATCAAATTTAATTAATTCACCGAATAGTAGTACTTTTCTTAAATATTGAAATAGTTGTCTTTCTAGCAAGCTGCTCAACAGAATTTTAGAAGAGACAAAGGACCCTGGCATGGTGGCATATACCTTTAATCCTAGTATTTGGGAGGCTGAGAAAGGAGGATCTAGAATTTAAGGATATCCAGGGATACACAGCAAGTTCAAGTGTAGGTTCAAGAGAACACAGCTAAAAGGAATCTTACAGGAACACCTACATGAGCTACCATGACAAACATGGTGTGATAAGATTTATTTAGATAAAATATTGCTTGCTAATTTTGAAAAGACAGGTAGTATCTAGAACCTCCAATACTTTTTTTTTAATGAGAGAGAATGAACTAATGTTGCAGTAATAGAGATAAACAAGTCTTTCAAAACACATTGTCCTTTCATATTGCTACTATTAAATCAACTTGGTCAAACTTTGCCCTACTTAAGCCAGAAGTTTCAATAGGATATATCACTTTTTAAAGGAGATTTTTGTTAAATTGTATTTTTATTGGCATAATTATGCATATTTACGGGATACATTTCAGTATATGTATGCATGCAATGATCACTTCTGGATAATTGACATATCTATCACCTTAAATATCATTAGTCATCAGTAAGAAGCAAATTAAACCACAATGAGACACCATTTCATCCCAGTTGAATGGCTATTATCAAAAGGACAAAGATAACAAATGTTGGTGAGAAATGTGGAGAAAAAGGAATCTTTACCCACTGTTGGTGGTAATATAAATTAGTGGAGTCTGACCTAGCAATCTCACTACTGGGTATATGTTCAAATGATTATAGAATGGTATGCCCAAGAAAGGTCTGTACTCCCATGTTTATTGCAGCACTATTCATAATAAAGAGATTTTCTATTACATTCTAATTAATGAAGAAAATTGCACTATCTGACAAAGAAAAAAACCTCCTGAAATGAGTCTTCAAAAGTAAGTTCTGCTGCCAATTCTATTGCAAACTTTAATTTATTATAAAGTTGTTTTTTAAAACATGACTAGGGCTGGGGATGCAGCTCAATGGTATAATGACTGTAAAGCTCTGGGGTCTATCTCCAGCACTAGATGTGTGGGTCTGGGAGGCAGGCTAAGTACTACTGTTTTGTTGCTGTTTTGAAGTGTCTTTCCAAGTCTTATGAGGCAATTAAAAACAACTGTCAAAGATTTAATTTCTCTATACTTTTTCATTGCCAACTATTTGAAAGTGATTTTCTCTCATGTTAATATGATTGCAAATGAGAAAACAGTTTATTGGATGATATATTAATACTAGTTGATACATAAAAATATTGTTTTGCTTTTGTTTTTAGTGACTTTACCCATTTGATTTGGCATTAAGAAAACATCTCTGGGAGTAGAGATTTAAACTTAACCTCAATTCAATTAACCTTTTTATAGTAACATCCATTATTATAAATGCTGTAAATTACCTTTCCCCTCAATGGACTGAAATGCATTTACTACTTAAAATTTAAGGCCAACAATGAACATCCTATACATAAATCTGACCTTTTGGGCCACCAAACCTCACATTTAATAGTTCTTTTTTAACATCCACAATGACCCTCTTTCCACCAGTCTTAGTGCTAAGCAGCTTGTGACAGTGGGTTGATGTCAAATGGCTCAAGTAAAAATGCCAGTGTTATAACTCTATCCTTTTAGACACTGTTATAATTATTTTGTGTCACCTTTCTTATTTTCATTTCTGGTTTGTTCTGTAAAATTTCCTGTTTATGTGTCAGCTTTCTGTACACGGATGACTTACAAGTACAGAGATTTTGTACCTCCAGTGCAGAACAGTGTCTGGAACACAGTACACCTGCTAAATGTTTTACTGTAGATTAGTAAAACACTAGGAATCTCTATCCACAGGCATTTGAATTTAAGTCTGTAAGAACAGCACAATACCTCCCTTTATTTTTTATTTTTACTTTTGCAGTGCTAGGGATGGAATCCAGGGCCTTACTCATCATAGGCAAACACTTTACCACTGTGACTTAACATTTTTTTACGGTATTTATTTCCCTTTTTCCTTCAACATTTGGTAGTATTTCCTCTGGGGGAAGTATTTGTGTCAAGAAAAATGCTTTGATAAGAAGCTATGGAAGCAGGTTCACTACTTGGAAGTGATTTGCTTGGCTTTTTTGCTTACTTTCATTTTATGTCAGCCTTGACTTAACAGTTGGGGAGGAATGAGTCTTTCAGGATTAAGACCTTTTTGACACCTTTTACTGTGGTGCAGGTTGTGGGGGGTGGCGCTGCCGGAGAGTGAAGTGGAAACAACCCAGGGGTAAAGCAAAGTAGCTTGCAGTGTTTTGGTCCTGAGGGGCTTCTTCACTCATTCATACTTCCTGGTAACACACTGGTGTCCTGGTAACACACTGGTGCAGCTGTTCTGCAATGGAGGACTTTTTAAATAGCTGTTCAGTTCTGACCGAATGACGATTTGCATTTGCATCTTTCCGTCCCCTGAACGATAACGGCATTCTGCCTGCAGTAATAGGGTCTAAAATGAACCGCAATCAGCACAAGGTGCTTAGTGTACTAAACAATAAACGCTCCCGCGGGAGAAACACCGCGATCCGCGCCAAGACACCCTTGACCTCCACGTAAGTATCCGAGCCAGGGGTGCGCACTGGGAGGCGGAAATTGTGAAAACGGCCTTGGGAGCCCCTATCCTTTCCTTTTTTTGGACCGAAACTGTCCCACAAAAGCAAAAACTAAACCACAGAAACTTAAAACTTCAAGGCCATATTCGCACAGAAAACGACAATCGTTTACGTTTCAATGTTTTCATTCTTTGGTTGGCTCCGACGGCGGGGTGTAATTTTATCGCGAGAAGGGAAACGAACAGGACCGGGCCACGCCGCACGTCACAGGTTTTTCTATTTACCTCCACACGCGGCCACAGATGTCACTCCTTGGGAAGCCCGCCGGAGACGCCGGGAGTGTCCCCTCGGCCACGTCCCCTCTCCCCGGGCTCTCGCTTGTCCCTGAGCCGCCCCGGACGCGCACAGTGCACAGCGCCAGGCCTGGGCAAGGCTCGGGCGACACGCCCTCGCAAGTGTCCTTCCCCGCGGACGACCCCTTGGACGCGGACTTTTTGACACCCTCCCAATCTTTACGTTGCTCGAGCGAGGAAAATAGAGTAAGAAAACAGCCAGGGGGACTGGGAAACAGGGATAGCACCCCCACGCCGCCCAGCGCGCACGCGCAGCAACCGCGGCGCGAAGGGCGGAGCCGATTTGGGAGTTCCGCCCCTATTCCCCGCCCCTTTCCGTCGTCCCGCCTCTCGGCTCGCGGAGCCACCGACTCCCGCCCGCCCCTCCACGTCAATCACCCTTCTCCTCCTCGCACTCTCTGCACCTTGTTCTTAGTCTCCACACCGATATCGCCGGACGCCTGTCCCGTCCTCCGGGGTGCGAACGTGTGTGAGTGAGCACGAAGCACCGCCAGCGGGCGTCCTTGCCCAGCTTCGGCCGCCACCGAGCCCCGCAGCGGCGCGCCCAGCGCCGGAGGCCGCGGCCAGGCTCCGTGGGGCGCTCGGGCAGCCGCCTCGACTCGCGTCCTCGCTGGGCCTCAGCCGGCGCCCCGAGCCCGGCCCGCTCTCCTCAGCCTCCGCCACCGCCGCCGCTGCGTTCCCCGCGGCCCGGTCCGGCCCGGCCTGCCGCCCGCGTTCCCTCCGGCCGGCCGGGCCGCTCCCCCCGCGGGCTGCCTGCATGTCTGTGCTGCCCTCAGCCCCGCCGCCGCCGCCGCCGCCGCCGCCTCCGCCGCCGCCCCCGCAGCCTCGCCGCCCCGCCGCCGCCGCCGCCGCCCGGAGCCCGGCGCGCTGGATGCAGGTGAGGGGCGCGCGAGGGACAGACGAGTGCGCGGGCGCCAGCCCCAGCCCTAGCCCTCAGGAACCTGCGCGCGCCGGCGGGAGTGAATTTGAGCTCCCCGCCGCGGGGACATGGCCGCGGCGGCAGGGCGCGCGGAGCGGGCTGAAGCGGAGCGTCCCTGCGCCTCCGGGTAGGCTCGGGAGCGCCGGGCGGCGAATCGCCCGGAGCCGAGGTGGGAGCGGGCCCGGTTCGGGCGGGGGTCTAGGGTCTGCGCGTCCGAACTCGGAGAGGTCGGGCCAGACCGGTGCGCTCTCTTCGGGCGCCCGGTGACAGCCGCGCCACGGGCCTGGCGGGCCCCTGGGAAGCGCGTCGGCCTGCAGCGCGGCCTACCCGCCTCAGGCCCGCGCAGGTGAGGTTCGGGGGCGGGACGCGCCGGTGGCCGCCGCCTTGGCCGCCTCCGCGTCCCCCGAGGCGAGGCGGGGGCTTCTGTTGACGTTGCGTCCGCCTACCTTCCCTGGCTGGCGAGGCGACTGGAGGGAAAGTGTATCAGAGCCGTAGATCTGGGGGTAGGGGGCATTCGGGTTCCTTTTCTCATACTTCCTTCAAGCTATGCGTGCAGGGACTGGGTAAATATTTTGGATTTTCGTTGCAAATACTTTATCGTTGGTAAGATGTCTCTTTCTTTCTTTCTTTCTTTCTTTCTTTCTTTCTTTCTTTCTTTCTTTCTTTCTTTCTTTCTTTCTTTCTTTCTTTCTTTCTTTCTTTCTTTCTTTTTTTGTATGAACGACGTTTTCCGTAGGGGGTGGAAGAAGAAAAGGGAAACTAGCTTTCCTGGCCTACGGTGTTGGTGGGATTGGATCGATTTCTTTGCGTTCGAAATTGTTTCGTCCTGCCTCCTAGGGGGCAAAAGAAGTCACGCTCTGAGCAGAGGTCTGCTAGAAAAGAGGAAGTTACCAGAGCTGTCATCTTCTGCCACTCACCAGCTGTTTACTGAGCTCTTGAGGAGGATTGTGCTCAGGAAGTTGAGCTTAGCTATCAGTACACGTTAGGAGCACAGTGCCACATTTTAGGAGATGTACGTTTACTGTTACTAGTTACCGTAATTGTCACTCAAGACAGTCACGTTTTCCTCATAGTCTCCAAAACCTAGCGCAAATAGCTTCTTCCTAGTGTGTGGAAAACTATTTTGAGAATACTGTAAGCAAAATGCAATTATAAAGATGAAATCTGCTGCCAATAGGCATACCATGCATTTTGGAACCAAATATAAATGGCAATTGGGTAATTATTTGCTGACTTACTTCACTTGCTTCAACTTTTTATCTAGTTAGTTCGTCTAGCTAGACCCTTACAATGAAGAAAGTCGTAAAACAGGTTTCATCCTTTTGGGACGTGCTCTATATATAAGGGCTAGGGATTGATCTTCGAGCCTGGTCTCACAAAGAAATAGTGATGCTGTTCCCTGAGGTGTGGGAGTAAGAGGAGGACCGAAGAGCTGTTTTCTGTTACCACTAATTCAGAGGTAGTTTGACACATGTAGTTTAATGGCAAAGAGATTTAAAGACCTCAGGACTCTCTTATGTCTTTTTTGTTAGCTGTTTGGCCATAGGCACAGTACTATATGTAGCATTCAGAAACCTTTACTTTCTTATCTGCAGGAGAAAGATAGTACCCTTTCAAGGGTTTGTCACTTGAGATTGAATCCAGGGTCTAGAAATGCTTAGGCAAGTGGTCTACTGAGTTAAATTCCCAGCTCTTGTCTTTTCCCCTCTCTCCACTCGAAATTGTGATCCTAACAATTTCATTCATGTTCATTGCTAGGCTTACAAGTGTGTGCCAAAGTACCTAGCTCCCAGCCCTTGTTTAAATTTTGTTTTGAGATACACTTCCCTAAATTGCCCAACCTGGCTATGAATTTGAAATCCTACCTCAGCCTGCGAAGCAGGGCAGTAACTCCATCCAGTGTTGTCCTGTTCTTCTGCTACCCCCATAATACATTTTTGTAAGGTTGTGAGAATAGAATAATGAAGTGTCTGAGACCTAGTTGATACTTATAGTTCTGCCTGCTACAGCCTTACGAATATTGAAAAGCATTCATAAGTATTAATTACCAAAAACAGTAGTAACTGAGTAAAAAACAATGTAGTAGGATTTACACTGGGAATATAGCTTAGCAATTGAGAATTGCCTGTCACGTATGAGACTCTTAAATTTCATTCTTTGACATTAAAAACAAACAAACAAAAAACCTGGCATGGTATGATGGCAAATGCCTGTAATCCCAGCACTTGGAAGGCTGGGGCAGGAAGATCACAAGTTCACAAGTTGACGGAGACCCTGTCTGGGAAAACCAACCAAACAAAAGAAACCAAGATAATGGAATAATTCAGAGTCTTTTAATATGTATACAGTAGATAAAAACAGTTTTACAGTGTTTTAAGTTCTTTTTCTGGACATCGGATTGTCATTAATGTAGCTCACTATTCTAGTTCATAGATAATAGTTGTAGTTCATATTTTTTCATACTTTACAATAGCCCATCAGTTTTATTACATAGGAATTTTTGCTGTGTAGCCCTGGGGAAAAAAATTTAAGGTAGGACGTACACATAATAAAATGAAGCAATGAAAAGGATCAAGGAACCAGAGTTTGTATAGAGACAGAAAATCAGTACCACAGTTCACATTGATTTTGGAAAACAAAACCTCTTAAAATGTTTTTGAGTAGAATCAAAAATGTTAGCAACTTCCTGTGTTTCATTTTTATTGTTTTGTATGGAGTAGTAAATGTATTCATTGAATTTTAAATGTATTGTCTGGAAAAAAAAGACATGGAGTACAAAGTAAAAGCTAACATAAAGGTTAATGAAAGTTTTTGTTTTTTCTTTTTCTTTTTCTTTTTTTGTTTGGTGAAGGCAAGGCAAAGAGAATGTTGAGAGGAGTTTTATTGGTTTGTTTGTAATGTCCCTGTTTAGAAATGTGAATATTCTTAATTAGGTGTTATATCATTGTTGTTTGTGTCAGCAATGATAAATTTTAAAACTTACTAGATTTTCCTAAGAGTAATATTCTGACACACTTGGTTTAATTTTTTAATATGGAAAAATTTTTGTGAAGTACTTCATTAGAATGTAAAGTACTGTGAAGTGTGTTGTGCGTATGTGTATCTTTTCAACGAACAGAGTAATCATCTGTCATGTGGTTGTATTTTAAAAAGCGTTATCTTAAATGATAACACTTAAAATATAAAAAAAAATTTTGTCCTTATTTATTAATTTTCATTAGACCCTGAATTATATAGTATTTAAAAAGCTTGCTGATATATATATTTATATATAAAATATAAGCTTGCATATATATATATATATACATATTGCATATCTTTTTTTTTTTTTACTTGGGAGAATTGGGGAAAACATTTTTTGGTAATCATGTAGACAGATGATTTTGAGCTACTTTATTTTTTTGGTACCAGGGATGGAACTCACAAACTCAAGGTACTTTTATTTAGACAGTGAAATTTACTAAAAGTGAAACTTCTCATGCAATCATTGTTTAAAGGAATTACAGTACAACAAAATAAAGGTAGCGAATTACTTAGGTTTTAATTTTTTTTTTTTTTTTTGTAGTAGGAACCCAGGACTTCTGCACTGAGCTACCTCTTTCAGCACTTGTTCTTTTAACTTTTTAAAAAAATTTTGAGGCAGGGTCTTGCTAAGTCACTAAGTTGCCTAGGTTGGACTCAAATTTAGGATCCTCCTACTTCAGTCTCTCAAAGAATGATGGGATTACAGCTGTGTACCACCATAAGTATGTTTTAAAATTTAATGCAATTTAAAGGGGATTTTAAACATTCTTTTTTTAAAAAATCCATTTTATTTCAGAGAGAAGAAAAGAAAAAATTTCAAAATAGCAACAGTGGTACATATGCATACATTGCACATTATCATACCCAAATCATTCACCTAGAGCACAAGACATCTGCTGTGTTGTCTGAACAATACCAGTACTAATTGTTCTCTTCAGTGAACTCAGAGAAATCAGTAGGATAACTACTTAACTACACACACACACACACACACACACACACAGATATGTTGTTTCTTTCAGCTTCTTACCTAGTGAGATAATATGATGTTTACATATATGTCTTATTTCATTTGAGTATGGTCTCAGGTTGCATTCATTTTCTTACAAATGTCTCCAGTTTATCCTTCTTTATGACTGAGTAGTACTCCACTGTATAAAAATACCACATATTTTTTATCCAGTCCTCAGTCAATGGGCATTTAGGTTGTTTCCAAGATCTAGGTATTACAAAGTGTGCCGCTATAAACATGGATGTACATATATTGCTGTGGTGTGATATTTTTAATTCCTTTGGGAAAATACCCAGAATGAGAATAGCTGGGTTGAATGGGACCTCTAATCCTAGTTTTTAGAGGAATCTCTACACTGATTTCTACAGCAGTTTGCAACAGTGCATTCCCACCACCAGTGGAGAAGGGTTCATTTTACCCTACAGCCCCTCCAGCATTTGCTTATTGGTTGATTTCTTAATGATAGCCATTCTTTATTGAGTGAGATGGAATCTCAGTATTGTTTTAAATTGTATCTCTCAAATGACCAATATTGTTGAACATATATTTATGTGCTGTTTGTATTTCTTCATCTGAGAAGTGTGTATTCATCTCAGATGCTCCTTTTTTGGATTGGGTCTTTAAATTTGGGCAAACTGATTTTTTTTTGAGTTCTTTATATATTCTCCATAGTAATCCTTTGAGATATAGCTGGCAAACATTGTCTCCCACGTTGTGGGTTGTCTGTGGATTGTCTCTTCACTCGGTGGTTTCTCTTGCTGTGTGAAAGCTTTTCAGTATAATGAGATCCCAGTTGTTGATTCTTTGTGATAGTTCCTGTGTAATTGGGGTTTTGTTCTTAAAATCTTTGCCTGTACCATTGTCTTCAAGAGTTTTACCTACTAAGTTTTCCAGCAGATTTAATGTTTCTGTTTTAATATTAAGATCTTTGATCCATGCCAATTTTAGCTTGCTGCATGGTCAAAGATATGGGTCCAATTTTAATCTTCGGAATGTGTAGAGCCAGTTTTCCAGCATCATTTATTATATAGGCTGTCTTCCAGTGAATATGTTTGGCATTTTTGTCAAAGATAAGGTGGCTTAAAGTGCCTGGAGTTGTTTCTGCATCTTCCAATCTGTCTCATTGATCTTCAGGTCTGGTTTTTTTTTTTTGTCAGTACCACACTGGTAACCCTTCTTTTTCAAAATTTCATGTTATAAATGTCTTTAACGAGAAGGAATTGGAATACTTGGAAATTTCTGCATTTATTACTTAGGGGAATGTTAATTAGGATAATAAATAACACCAGAATTCCAGTAGCTTAACACAGTTTTGCTTACCTGATGGTACAGTGCAGGTACTCCTGGGCAGCAGGCCTGTGGCTTCCCCCAAGGGGTAATTTAGAGACCTAGGCTCTTTTTGTTTTGTCATTGCACTATTCCAAGAGTCCTAGAGTCCTGGAGTCATGCCTGTTCCCTATAGATTATTTCTTATTTAGAACCTCTAAACTGAAAGTGACATCTGTCCAGATTTAAATTGTTACAGAACCTTATTTGAATGCATAGAGTGAGAAATGTAGTTCCTGCATAGTACACCTCTTGATGATTTCTGCTACAAAGGGCATTTCATGGTGTTATTTTATCTAGTAGCATATTTGTATGACATTTTGTCTAAAAAGTGAATTGTACTTGAGAGTTCCTTTCTATCTTTAGAGAGTAAATTGCAGAAGGGAAGGAAGTATGGAGGGAAGGTGAAAAGGAGGGGCAAAAGTGAATAGGGGAAGGGAAAACTGTTGTATAAGGGGCTTGGAAGACAAGTGAACTTCAGATATTTAAAGATAAGCTGTTTTGTAAACAACATTGTAGTTGGATCTGTATCATTTGGTGGGTGTCTTTATTATTCAGTTATTGATTGTGGTTTATTGGGTTCTGGCTGCTTGAGTTACTTTGTTCTTTGAGATCAGTAGGGTACAGTTCTTTATTTTTCTAGGAAACACATTTTAAAAACAATTTTCTTCGTTGGTGGGCAACAGCATTATTACTATTACCTTAAACTTTAAGGAATTATCACTTAGGTGAACTTTATCATGTTCTTGCAGTTTGCCGTTGCTGTTTTTATAATTCCAAAGCCATTAAAATTAATATATGTAATCCAGAAATAACAAAACTATCAAGTAAACAGTGAAGGCTTAATTATTAACTTGTGCGCATGCTTCTTGATAAAATACTACAACTTTCTTTAACTAACTTCACTAACACTGGCCTTGTAATACATTAAATGGATTTTACCTCTGGCCAGTTTTTCTTCTGCTGTACTGAGGATCCACTGAGCTATTTTCCCATCCCTTTTTATATTTTATTTTGAGGCAGGATCTAAACTGCCCATGCCAGACTCAAATTTACAACCCTGCTTTTACCTTCCTAGTAGCTGGGACTGCATAGGCAACCTTACTTGACTGGACAGTGTTGATTTTAATTGGATCACAGTTTATTCTCACATTGCCCAGGATTCTTGCAGTGTGAAACCTTAGTTTGGTATCACCTTTACTTGCTTTTAGGAATCTAAGGAATTTTAAGAGGGATCTCTAAGGGAGTTTGTTATCTGTCATTGTTACTCAAATAGAAAATTTTTGAGTAATCTGGTTAACTTTTCCGTGGTAAATATTTGTGATATTTTGAATCTTGAAAATTAAGTCTTGAAGACTATGTACTCATTATTACTATACCTAATTCTAAAGAAAAGTGTGAAGCCAGATACAGTGGTGCATACCTATAATCCTAGCATTTGGTAGACTAAGAAATATCACAAGTGTCAGCCAAAACCACATAACAGTATCTTGTTTTAAGAAAACAAAAACAAAAAAAATATGAAAGATGTAAAAGAAACCCTTGCAACGTGTATAGCTTGATGATAAAGCATATAATTTAGTTATGTCAAAATAGCAGCTGAACAAGTTTAAGCCACCAGTGTATAAACTATATATAGATTTTGAGAGTGAGGGTAACAAAATGGAAGGTCATGGGGTCACAGATTACTGCATAAAATGGTTGCCTTTTTTAAAAACAGCTTTTCTGAGAAATAATTCACATACTTAAAAAGTAACCTATATTGCTGAATGTGGTGTCACATGCAAGTAGTGACTGAGGCAGGAGTGTCTGGAATTTGAGGCCAGCCTGAGCAATTTAGGACATTGAGTACTGTCTTGGACACATACCTAGTGAGAACTTCTTTCAAACTCCCCTCCCCCAAATCACCACCACCAAAACCAATAAATGAAGAAACAAGTAACTCATTTAGAATGTACAGCTTAGTAATTTTTAGTATACTCAGAATTGTGTTTCTGTCACCTCTGTGTGTGTGTGTGTGTGTGTGTGTGTGTGTGTGTGTGAGACAGGGTCTTGGTATGTAGTTAAGGCTGGCCTTGAACTCACTATGTTATCTCATGCTGGATTCAAACTTGTGGCAGTCTTTCTGCCTCAGCCTCCCAAGTGCTGAGATTACAGGCATGCACTACTATGTTTGGCACAGTCAATTTAAAAAACTAATTTCCTGAAATGTCTTGTATCATTTGATTCACCACCATTCATTCCCCTATTCCCTTACTTCTACATAAAGTAATAGAAAACTTTCTCTGTAGCTTTGTCTATTTTAGGCATTTCATACAAATGAAGTACTGCTATCCAGTCTTTTGGGATGAAATTCTTTCACTTACTGTGTTTAAGGTTCATCTGGGTATTGTGGTGCTTGCCTTTAATTCTGCTACTTGGGAGACTGAGGCAAGAGTGAGACCCTGTTTTAAAAAGATAAAAAAACAAAAACAAATGAACAACAGCAAAAATCATCCATGTCATAGTGTGTAATAGTGCTTCATTCTTTCTATAGCTGAATAGTACATCCTTTTATGGATACACTGCATTTTGTTTATTAGCTGATGGATATTTGGTTATTGTATATCAATATTTGGTTTTTTGGCTATTGTATATCATGCTGCTGTGAGTATTCATGTATAAGTTTTAACTGTAAATGTGAAGGTTTACTACTGGACATTGTTATCCCATTGATTCATGTTGTTACTTTAATGCTAGCACTATCTTGAGTACTGTACCTAATTGAGAAGTGTAAGTCCTCCAACTTTTTCATTTCATTTTTCATTATTATTATTTTAATTAGGATCTTGCTTTGTAGTTCAGGGTGACCTTGAACTCACTATGTAGCCCAGGCTATCTTTGAACTTAAAGCAGTCTTGCTGTCTCAACCTCCTGACTATTGATTTTCTCAGAAACTTTTGTCCTCAGAAGTTAAAATGTAGACAAACTTGGAAAGTGGTAATAGAAATATTCTGGTGGATCTGTGCCTTGAACTGAGGGGCTTCACAATGAGCATTTATTTGTTTTTTAAAATTTTAAGACAGAGCCTTGTTAAATTGCCCAGGCTGGACTCAGTCTGGTGAGCCTCTTCTTCAGTCTTTCCAAGTGTTTGGATTACACATGTGAACCACCATACTGGTTTGCATGCTTTTCTCTAGAAAGATTGATAGTTTCTAATTTTTTAGTCCACTTTAAAATTTTGTTATACATAAAATGTATTGTTTTAAAGACTTAAGTAGTTTGTTATATGAAAGACTCATTCATACTGCATAGATGCTTGGTAATTTTAGGTGTACAATTATTGTTTTAATTTATTAACACTTGAAGTTGGTAACACAGAATTAGGGATAATCACCTCTCAGCCTTTTGGCTAAGATCAAGTGCAGAATTAAGGCTAAATGCTTTATATTCATTTTTATTTGGAGAGAACCTGCTCTTTAAACTTGTTTCTGTTTTTAATTTCACTGCACTGTCTCAATTGGCTTTGTTCGGTTGTTCTGTTGTATTTTATTACCTTCAAAATAATTTAAAGAAAAAATTTAAAAAAGATAAGAAAGTAACAAAATAAAACTCCCAACTCCACCAAAGCTGATCCATGGGGAATGGATGAGGAGAAACTAAAAAACAAAGCAACAGAATTATATAAGGTGATTAAAAAGTGAATAACAACAAAAAACAGATCAGTAAGGTACTGAGCAAGCTGAAACATGATATAACTAAACAGATAATGGACTTAAAAAGCAAAAGGAAGAAAAGAAAGTGCTCTAAAGGATATAACTGCATGTATGTTTAAGTGTGTAGGATTGATAATCATGTTGCTAAGTTTTTGTTGAATCATTGAGCAGAACTGTTTGCACCTGTTTGAATGTCTACTTTGTATGCTTTAATTTTGTAACTTAAACAACTATATCTGAGAAGACAATATGTAATTTATCAACTAGTGATTTCTTACTATTTTTTTGAAATTCTTTATTGTTTCTACCTTTTTTTCTGTTTTTTTCTCTTTAAATAAAATTAAAACAAAATAAACTTCTTTTTGTTTTTACATGTTACTTAGATTTCCTAAATGAATAACATAGATCAGACTTAGTTGATAAAGAGTAGAATATTGCTAAAAGAGCAGAAGTAAATTTAGGTTATGCCATCTTTAATGTCACTTTATTCAGATGTCATTATATCTATAGATATAAACCTATTGCTTTCTGATTGTAATGTTCATTATATTTAAATTAACCCCTCAAATTACCTACAAAGTGTATTCTGTAGCTTCATATGTAGTACAATCTTCTGTAACGTCTATGTGTGATTTTGTGAAACAACATAATATGAATTTTATACAGAATGGTAACTTGAAACACTAAGAATTTCAATCACCAAAAATAGATTTAACTTGGTAATACATATTTATTAGGCTTCTATGGACTACAAGCTATTGCATTTATAGTTCTAGAGAATAAAAAGGAATTTAGGATTTTGTGTTTGTGTGTGTGTGTTGTCTGGGGATTAATTAAAATTTGTTCATGATACGCACGTGCTCTAATGCTTAGTTATATTGCCAAGGAATAGTCTTTACTAGGTATGTAATCATTCTTAATGTACTGTTGAGTATCAAGAATGTGAAAAGCCACTCCCTCTCCATATAAATGTGTAATTTTAATTAGTTTTCATGAACATGTTGTGAGCTAGGTTGTAGTTCTCAGTCTGAAAAGGAGTTAAGAATGATTAAGTCTTTTACTTTCCTGTTCTTAGGATGTTCAGTTAACTATTCCATGTTTCCAGTTTCCTCATTTGCAACAGAGAGATAATAACAATCCTTATCTCATAGAGTTGTTTAATGATTAAATAATGTGTTAACTGTAAAGTGCAGCAGTACCTGGTATATCTGTAATAAATACTCCCCCCAAACTCCTCAGTGTATATTAGCTATTACTATTTCTTCTAATTAGGAAACATACAAGTTAATTAATTTGCCTAAGATTACAACAGGATGTTTCTCTCCAAAATGTGTTTTTTTTCCCCTTGAGATAGGGTCAGCAGCTCAGGCTGGCTTTGGGCTCACTTCATAGCCTAGGCTCGTCTTGAACTCACAGTAATCCTTTTGCCTCGGACTCCTGATCCTCCTGCCTCAGCTTCTCGAGTGCTGGGATTACAAGAGTGCTCCACCACACCCAGCTCCAAAATGTTTTTTATACTTACAGGGCATTTAAGTCTGGTTATAGCAAATACTTAAAGGCAAAATATGTCAAGTGACAAAGTAACATCAAGTGCTTTAACATAGAGAGTACATTTGGGTTTTGACCAACAGAGATGAGTAAGAGAGGAATTGAAGTTTGTTTTTCCTTTATGATGAAGAATTGAAAAGAAGAGAATAAATTGATAGATGACTGAAACATCTTCTTATCTGTCAGCTTCCGTTATTACATCTTTAACTTACTCGTTTATATACATTGTCATAAGAGAATTCCTTGTAGCATTCATTGTACATTACTTAAATTCCCTACTTAAAATGCTTCAATAGTAATACTAGTTATTGTTTTCAGAATGCCTATACTTATATATACTAAGGCAGTAGTCAGATTTTTCTGCAAAGAAACATACAATAAGTATTTTGGCTTTATGGATTATATTAGTTCTTCATTGCACATTTTGATTTTTGTTTTAATTTGTATGTGCCTGTGTGTGTACTGGGGATTGAAACTTGAACATTCTACCATGGAGCTACATTATCATCAGCCTTTAACATTTTTTTGAGACAGTCTACATGAGTTGCCCATTTTGGCCTTGAGCTTGTGATCCTCCTGCTTCTGTTTTCTGAATAGCTGAGATTGTACAAGCTTGTGCCACTGTGCTAAGCTTGTAATTATTTTGTTTTTTGACAATTGCTTACATATATAAATGTTATTGCCGGCAAATCAATAAGGAGTTTGCTGATCTGCGTGCTAGGAGGTTTGCATGAAATAACTCCTTTCTTGTTACAATCCTGGTAAAATTGATATTATCCTCTAAGTTGAGGATACTGCAGTTTAACAAATTTGATAAAAATCACATAATAAATGACAGATTCAGAATTCACCGGACTTCCTAAACCTGTGTACTTTTCAAGATATCTATAACTTCTTATTGTTTTTAGAATAAAATGCAAATTTCCTAGCATGATGATCTTTATTTGCTTACCCTTTATTTATTTATTATTTCATATATTTCCTAGCGTAGGCATAGTAAGTTACTTACAGCCTGGTCTATGCTTTACATGAACCTACAGTGTCTTACACTTTTTTAGCCCCTCACTGAGTTTAATAATCTCCCATGCTCTCTACTCTGGCAAACCTTACCTGACACTTCTAATTTTTGCATTATGATCCTTTTCTTTGTTCCTTTAGCATCCTGTGTATTGCTTTGTTAATATTTACCACATTATATTTACATGTGTAGTCTGGTTTCCATTACACTGCATGATTTTTAATGACAGATAATGTATGCTTCATCTTTATAACTTGTGTTTGACAACATAATAAGAACTTAATGTTTTGCATATGGTAGGGATTCAGTATATATTCATTAAATGAATAATCAAATGGCATTGCAAATTGGAAATTATATTAACAGGTATCTAGTTGTAGAAAGGTTGAATCCAGATTTAAGGTGAATTGGTAATTAATTTCTGGTTAACTTCCATGACTTAAATGGAAGCCAGTAAGGCAGGTTGGAGCATGATTATGTAGTAGTTTGAATACCTGGATAAAGAATTTTAAATCTGTCCTGGGATCAGTACAAACATTTGAACTGTATAACAGCAGAGTTTTTAATCTGTAAACTGGGATCTCTTATTAATATCTCCATTTTATCTTGTTATATTGCTTTACATATTTTGTAGAACATTTATTAATTGTAAACTTTTTTTATTAACAGACCCTCACATGTGGCTCAGAAATCTCATGATTATTAATACAGTTAAAGAAATTGGGAACCATTAATAATTTTGAGCAGGTCAGTGGCAGTTTGAAATTTATTTATTTTTGCAATCTTAAGGATCAGACCTAGAGCCTTTGCATGCTAGGTAATTGCTTTACCACTGAGAGAGGTATCCAACTAAACTCTGAAATTTATTCTTATTTATTTATTTGGCAGTACTGGGAATTGAACTTGGGGCCTGTTTCTTTTTTTCTCTTGGTAAAACAATTTCAAAATAAACTTAAAAAATGTTAAATAACTTCTAGTTTTTTCTCTATATAGTAATAATGACCATGGGTTACTGGTATTAGTGTTTAAAAATTGGTATCCTAGTGGTGCATACCTGTGATCCTAGCACTTGGGAAACTGAGCCAGGAGATGGTGAGTTTGATGCAAAATCGTGAGACTGTCTCAAAAAACCCAAATCAAACAACAAAAAACAAGTTATATTCCTTGGTTCTGGCCTATTATGCCTAATAGGTTGTATGTGTGCTGTTATTTCATGAGCTTCGAAACACAAAGAAGGGAAGTCTGTATTGGTTAGTTCAGAAGAAAGGTAATTAATTTTAAATAACAAAGCAGGAAGTTTGTGCCTCTGTGACCTTTATGAAGTTAGTGTTTTGACTAAAGTTGGCATTTTGACTGTAGGATTAAAATCTGGAAGATCATTATATTTATCGTTCTTCATTGCTTTTGTATCTAACTTGAAATCCAAGTTAAAGGTTCTGTTACTTTTGTGGGAAATGATGAACAATACTCTTTATTCTGCTGACAAAATCTGGGTATCTGTATTTTTCAGTGGCTGGTTTTTGCTTTTACGTAGGGTCTAACCTGTTCCTGGAACCAAGGTTGATTCAAATCCTTTGTAAGTTCCTATGTTCTTTAACCTTTTAAACAACTATTTTAGGAACTATTTAAAGTTGACACCTCCTCCCTTGAAACCTTTTCTCTTAGGTACAAAGCACTACCTTCTTGGCAGTCATTTGTATGAGGAGAGCCGATAGTTTTGTTAGGTATTTATTCAAGCCAATAAATTAAGGGTTAGTGTTTTGTTTAATGCTGTTTGGGATCAGGGTGAGTCAGCATTGGACCTGCTTTTCTTTTGAATGCTTTCATAATGAAGATGTTGGCACTTTAGAGCCCTTTCCTGGATAGACCTTTTTGCTCATGGAATTTTATCTGTCAGATAACTGAGATTTTTCTGTTTGTACTCTATACTGTTTTTATTGTACACTTGTAGATTTAGATATGGTTTTTCTCCACATTTTAAGCCTTCATTGTCAGGATGGTGGTCTATTTTAAGCAAACATAAATATATAGACATTTTATATATACTATATTCATCTAACATGGGAGCCGTGTACAGAAGTATGACACAGTGGCTATGATTACTCTCAGATTTTCATAGTTTAAAATTTTGTATTGAAGATTGAGCTTAAAATATTTTCTCAAGAAAAAGCTAAAGTAGTTAAAGTTATTCATTATGAAAAGGGATCGAAGGGGCCAGGGGTTTAGCTCAGTGGCATAAGTGCCTGCTTGGCAAACACAAGATCATGAGTTCAATCCCTGGTACCAAAAAGAAAAAAAAGAAAAAAAAAAAAAGAAAAGGGATCATTTGTTAAAGCTTTAGTTTTTGATACTATCCAGTTTAGTTTTCTAGTAATTGAAACCGAACAGTATCTTGAATTAGTGTCTAATTTTTTTGATCCAGTAGGTTCTTAGTTTTATATACCAGTGATTGCATATATAGACAAACATATTTGTGAAATTTTTGTCACTTCATTGATTTGATATACCACCAGGGAGGCAGAGCCCAAAATTGAAAGATGGGAAAAGGGAAAAGACAAATGATTGTGTATGAAGATTAGATTATTTCTTCAGTTTTTTTCCTCTAAATATAATTTTTCTAATGAATTTGTTATTTTGAGTGAAAAAACTTTCATAATTTTGTTTTTCATTATGTGGCTTATCTCAATGTGTCATTTTACAGGTGTCTTTGCAGCTTGTTTATATTTATGTCTGAATATAACTTATGTTATACTTTGTTTATAGTAGCAAAGATGTCATGTCTGGTGGGTTTAAAAAACTGTGGTACAGGATTGTTTACCCCTCTTTTGGGCTGCATAGCCAGTTGATTTAGGAGAAAACTTCTTTGGGATCTACTTGTTCTTGCTTAATAGTTGTAGGAGAGAATTTGCAGTATACTTAAATGTTTTAAAAATGTCGACACCCTTGTGAATACAGTATTCTTGCTTCAGTTTTTTCCTTTCCATTTAACTTTGGTAGTTGTCAATTATGTATAGTGGAAAAGAGAGAAATTAAAAAAAGAATTTGTAGCTAGGCATGGTGGTGAATGCCTGCACTCACCACAAGCAACACTTGGGTGGGTGAGGCAGGATGATTGGTGTGAGTTTGAGGTCAGCCTGGGCTGCATAGTGAGTTCAGCTTGGAATACACAGTGGGACTGTTTCAAAATAAAAAAGCAGATTTTTAGTAAAATAAAGTGACCTTTGATTATCAGTATGTTAAGGAGAATGCTGGAGAGCAAATGATTATCTGTTTATCTTTGAACATATGCCATAAATCTATGTGTGTCTTGATTATACAGTAACATCTTGAGTACATAAGAGGCTGGAAGCTTTATTCTGCATCTATAGCCCGCTCTCTCCCTACTTAAACTCCTCTATGGGTATATAATACTTGTTCACATTTCAGAAAAATAAACTTTTAAATCACCATGTTCTCTAGGTTAGTAGGTGTTGAGCGTATGATAATAAATAGAGTTTTGGTGCTGCAGTGCTGGATCTCCAGCCAAATAGTGATCTGTCATATTAGTCAGGGGTCTCCCTGTCTGTGGGGTTTCCAATTATACATAGGAAGAAAAGTAAGAATTGAATTTCCAGTGTAACATATAACACTTATTTTGAGTGGTTTTAAAATCAAGGGCTCTTAGGACTTTGTACTGTTCACCTCTCCTGCTTCTAAACGAGGTTTTTGAAAAGCAGTTTGCTGAAATTTCCAAAAATGTCTATTTTCCTTTCAGCAAAATTGTTTTAACATTTATCTATGTGTATCAATAGTTTATTCATTTTTATTGATGAATTCATTGTATAGTTAATATTTTTGCATTAGTCTGTTGTTAGATATTTGACTTGTTTCCAGTTGGTGTTATTACAGATGAAGCTGCTAAAAGCATTTAAATTCAGTTGAATCTTTAAATCAACTTTCCCTCCCTTCTCTCCTTCCCCACTCCCTTTCTTCCTCCCTTTCTTTCTTCTACCTTCTCTCCTCCCTTGCTAGGAGTAGAATACCTCAGTTATATGGTTTAGTTGTACAGGATGCTTAACATTTTAACAAAGTAAAAAATTGTTTTTCAGAGTCTTACTGTTTTGCATTTTCATGTGTAGTCCTATTTGTTCCATATTTTCATTTGATTAGTTTTAAAATTTTAAAAAAAATTTTAAAAAAGTTTTTTTTAATTTAAAAAAAAATTTTTTTTTTTATTGGTACCGGGGATCGAACTCACGACCACGTGCTTGCAAGGTAGGTGCTTATGCTGCTAAGCTAAATCCCCAGCCCCAGTTTTCAAAATTTTAACAATTCTATTAGGTGTGTGATAGTGTCTCATGGTGATTTAATTTTCATTTATCCAGGGACCATCAGTGTGTATGTGTTAATACAGTATTGACACAGGGATTGAACCTAGGGCCTTCATACTAAACTACAACCCCATCCCCCAGATGCCTTTTTTTTTTTTCCCTTTGAGACAGGACCTTGCTAAGTTGTTTCATTGTCTGGGCTGAACTGGAACTTGATATCCTCCTTTTTGTCATTTGCATTTATTGAGGTGATCATTACATTTTTAAGTCTATTGATAGGTGAATTACATTGATTTTTTTTTTGATGTTAAATCAGCTTTGCATTCCTGAAATAACTGTGACTTGTTACAGTGTATCATGTTATATATTGGTGGGTTTGATTTGCTGACATTTCCTTTTTTTTTTTGCAAAGTTAATTTTATCAGTACTCTTTTGCTATATATGTCACATTCATCATAGGAAATTTGTACCTGTACATAATATATCTTGATTCTTCTTTTTTCCCCCATTCACCTCTCATCCCTTCAACTGTTCTCCTTATTTGCAAACACTTTTCCATTTTTTCCTTCTCTTTTTTCTTTTTTCCTTCCTTCCCTTCCCCCTCCCATCCCCCTCGTCTTTTTTTTTTTTTTTGAAACAGGTTTTGAATATGTGATTCAGGCAGACCTTGAGCTTATATCATAGCCCAGGCTGGCTTTGAACTTTTGGTGATCCTCATGCCTCAACCTCTCTGGTGCTGGATTTTGGAGGCATCTGGCATGTTAAAAATGTTTTTGCATCTATGTTTCTGAGGTATTTTGTTTTCTCAGAGTATTTGTGTGGCTTTGGTATTAGAAATACTGATCACCTTAATTTATGGAAGAATTTATATGGCGTATGTATCCGTTCTTCCTTAAAGGCTAAAGCAAGTTTGAAATTATTGAAACACATGTAATCTTTTTCCTTTAATTTGTAAAATTTTAATTCTGTTCTCATATAATAGGATGTATACATTCTTATAAACAAACAACTTCTAGGTCTTAACATTTATTAAGTGAACCTCCTTGGGAGTGGAGTGGGAGATGTAAATTTTGTTAGGTATAGCATAGAGCAAATCAATATTTCATTTGAAGTTTTCAGTGAATTTGGGACAAGTTCTGGCTAAATTGCCAAGGTGGTTAACATATGTGATCCTCTTGCCTCAACCTCTCAAGTAACTATGATTATAAGCATGACCAACAGGTCCAGCCACTTTTTTCTTTGTTATATGCATGTGTGTGTGTGTGTGTGTGTGTGTGTGTGTGTGTGTGTCTGTGTGTGGTGTTGGAGATTGAATCCAGAGTCTTTAGGTTGAGCTATATCCTCAGACTCTTTTAAAATTTTTGTTTTTTTACTTTGAGACAGGGTCTTACTAAATTGCTAAGTTGCCCAGGCTGCCCTGGAACTTGTGACAGTCTTGCCTCATTCTCCCAGAGTTCTGTGTTTACAGGTTTGTTCTTATACACCTAGCTTAGAAAAATTGGTCAGCAAATGTATCCATATAATCTTCCCCTGTAGAAAGTTTACCTGTTAGATAGGCATGGTGGTACACACCACCTCAGAAGCCTAAGGCAGGACAATAGCAACTTTGAGGTTTGGAGGGGCAATCTAGGGAGATACTTTTTCAAAATACAGAACTAGAAAGAGGTGGGAATGTAGCTCAGTGGTAAAGGCACTTGCCTACCCTGTGCAAGGTCTTAGAAATCAAGCTTACCCAACTTGATGGTGATCGAGCCATTTCTATAGTTAGCTATATTGGCTATATTTTCTCATCACCCTCTTAAACACTCATCAATGACTGCTGATTTTTTTTTCCCCCCTTTTAGTGTTGAAGATTCATCTCAGGGCCTTTCTCACCAAAAGAATGGGCTTTACCACTAAGCTCTGTCTTCAACCCTTAGGATTGCTGTTTATTACTCAGAGGATGAAGTACCAAAATTCTTTTTCTTTTCCCAGTTTTCTGAGATGGGGTCTTGCTATGTAGGCTAGGCTGATCTTTGACCTGGTCTCAAATTTAGTATCTTCTGGCTTTAGCTTCTCGAGTGCTACAATTATGGGCATATACCACTATGTCTGTTTGAAGAACCATGTTTTGGAAGATTTTCTGTTTTTTCTTTTCCTCTTGTCTTCTGACTTTTCTAGGTCCCATGTGAAGTAGTAAGTATGGTATAGTGGGTAAGCT
This sequence comes from Hydrochoerus hydrochaeris, assembly GCA_004027455.1. Classification (NCBI taxonomy): domain Eukaryota; kingdom Metazoa; phylum Chordata; class Mammalia; order Rodentia; family Hydrochaeridae; genus Hydrochoerus; species Hydrochoerus hydrochaeris. The sequence goes on from PVLA01003349.1 coordinate 179,180, forward strand.
GAGACTGTAGAGGAAAATTGCCTGGGTTAACATGTTCTCAATGGTGTTGTAATTTGTATGTCTCACTGCTGAGCAGCTCTGAACCACTGGTGTATAACTGTCCCATCTAGTAGCATGAGAAAGTCCCATTGGGTGGTAGAAGCTGTCCATTGAGACAGACATGCATATACCACTGTTGGTTAAAGCTGGCAGAAACATGTATCTCACTGTGATACCTACTACCATGTAACCAAAGGTAAGTTTTAGAAGGTTTTGTACTTCTTTAAAATAGAAATAATGAATGTACCTCCAACTCAGAGTGATCAGGATTACTGAATTACTATGCATACAACATAATGGATGCTTGTCACATAGTTGGCTCTATATATACTTTGCATGTGTCTGCTTGGAAATTGTCAGGATGCCCAACGTTTGGGATAGCTGTCTGCTTCTGTTAGCACCTAGAGACAATTTCATTTGACCAGAATGTGGTCTTTGTGGAAGTACTTATGAATAATAGAATTCATAATTTATGACTTTTCAGTTTATTTTTGACATAATAATTTCTTTGCAGTAGTACTTGGTTTTATAAATGCTTCTTTAACATGTATTATATTCTAGACTCATGTTTAGACTTATTTATGCAAGAATTTTCAACCTTAGCAGTATTGCACAATTGGCATTTCAGGCCAGATATTTCTTGTTGTGGGGGACTGTTCTAAGCTTTGTAGTTGTTAGTGTGACTTTTACAGTATCTAATGGATACTTGTTGCTCCTTGCTTCCTTGAACAAGTTATAACCAGAAATATGTCTTTAGAAATTGCCAAATGTCTTTTGAAAGGCAGAGTTACATCAATTATATCTGCTTGAGAAATGCGTTTTTAAGACAGGGTCTCACTGTGTAGTTCAGGCTGGCCTTGAATTCGCGGTGAGCTTCCCTGTGTTTTTTTTATTTTTATTTTTTAAAGAGGATACCTCAATGTGTGCTGTGATGTGAGAATAATTCTCTTCTCTCTTTTACTCCTCCACCTCCCTCTTGCTCCTTTTCCTCATTCCTTTCTCTCCCCCTCCTTCTCTCTCTCTCTTCCCCTCTCCCCCTCTTCTTCTCCCCTGTCACACCCCTCCCTTTCTGTATAGATCTCATGGATTTAGGCAAGTTGTCAGTGGATAACAGTGGATAACAATACATCAAAGCTTTCTTTTTTTATGTTACTGTATTTTTGTTTTCAGGAGGAATGGTAGCTATTTAATGATTTTGTGCTCAGATTGTTGTGAGAACAAATACTCTTAAGAAAAGAAATTATTTTTGGATACTCTTACCCTTTGGCATTCATAAATGAGCTTTTCATTTTTTAGAAAAAAAAGAAGGTAACCCTGAGCATTTCATCTGAATTTTAAGTTTATTGAAAAGCTGATTTAATAGTGTTAAGTGGTTCTAGTAGTTATTAAACATGTTTTACAGTGTAATCTTTATTTTTTAGTGTGTTATTATCTTTTTAAGAAGAATACACTAAATTTTAAAAGTCTGTTGTTTCCTTTAGACACAAAATTTGCCTTACTGAAATATTTTTCAGAATAGCAAATGACTTTTAAGATTTTATGTGTATATGAATGGTTTATAGTAGAAAAATACTTTACTATCATTCCTTGTCAGGTTCATTATTTTTCTACCAGAATATGAAAAACACTATACAACAGATGAATAACCCTTAGAGAAATTATATACCATAATATAATTATGCAATCTTAGGCATATCGTAACAAAACATTTTACCAAAGCCTTATATGGTCTGCTTTTGATCAAGGAGAATATTGATATATAAGTGTACAGTGAGCAGTCTTTTTACATATTCATTAATTTGTGAATCTGTTGTTCTTGAATTACCTCCCCCTTATGTGACAGTATTTTTTTTCTCATTTTATTAGTGTTTTTTTTTTTTTTTTTACCATAGAAGATTATTCTGTTGTTTTGCAATGTCTTTTAGTAACTTAGGGCTTTCTGAATATTGATGACATGGCCTAAGTTATTATCAGAATACTACTGAGAAAAAGAAAATAAGAGGGAGTGAAGGAAGGAGGCACCTAGAATTGGTTTGTCATGTTTGTAATTAGACTCTATGGATGACATTTCATATTAGTAAAATATTCTGTAAGGAAGGGTCAGAAAGATACAAAGAGATTTTTGAAACTTTATCTTTGCTCACCTATACCATGGAATGAAATTCCTAGCCTTGTCAATTGTATTTTATTTTTGCACAAGTTTATGTTTTCAGCTATGCTTTGGAAAATATTCTGAATCTCATGGCTTTTCATCTTTCAAATAGCAGAAGTTTTAAACATTTATAAATCTTATCACAATAGCTTTTTTTAAATGAATGATGCTTTTGTGTTAATTTAAGAAATCATTGCCTAGTCTGAGGTCATTTTTGTCATTTTCTTCTAGCACTTTTACACTTTCTGGTTTTTCATTTAAGTTTATGATCCGTGTATGTTTGCTACTTTTACAAATGGATATTCTATTGTTCTACCTCCTCTGTTGGAAAGTCTTTTATTGTATTGAATTTCTTTTGTACCTTTGCTGAAAATATATTGGCTCATGTGTATGTAAGCCTATCTCTAGTAGTTCCTAAGTTCTTTTTCACTGAGTTATATGTGTGTTTTTCATCAGTACAAAGCATCTGGATTACTGCAATTTTTGGGAAGCCCTGAAATCAGATAATATACATATTTAAGTTTGTATCTTTTTCAAAAGGAAAAGTTTCCAAAAGAAATAGTTTTGGCTGTTGTAGATTGTTTTTCTTTCCATATGAATTTTAGAATCAGCTTATTGATTTCTATTTGGGGACATATACTGAACAGGTTGAAGATAACTTAAAAACTATGAGTTGCCAGCTGACAGAAATGTGAATGTGTATGTCGAAGGAAATAGAAGACAGATAGAAAATAAAAAAGAAACAAGGAAATGTCAGGATAAGATAGATAAATAGACAGGTGGATGGGGTTGGGGCATAGCTTAATGGTAGAGTCCAAACTTGGGCTTAATCCCCAGTGCTGCAGAAACAAAAAACCAAAACTGGTGTGTATTGACCTGTTATCTTAGTGCTATTCCCCAATAGAGGAATCAAAACTTGTTTGCCTGAAAACACTGTACTCTCAATCTGTACTTGATTGTTCAACAAATTATTTGTTATGCATCACTGTCTTCCTTTGTGATAAAATGTTTTATTTTTCTTTTAGTTGTTCTGTTCATTTTACTGTATCAACAATATAGACCAGTCATGATGGCGAACGTTTTAGATTTTCAAAGTAACAGACAGCCTGCTGCAGCACATGTACCATAGGTTTCCCACACTGATATAGACCAATTGAATTAATTATTTGATGAAAGGGAAAAATAGTAATAACAAGGAATTCCACAATTTTTTTAAATAAGATTTAAAAGTAAAATATTCTGAAACTTTTTTGAAGTAGAAGCATGAAGAGATAGCGTATGCTGCATGAGGCATATGCAGTTTCCATTGTGTTCATTATGGAAGAACTAGTGCTTGGTAGAGTCAATGACAGTAGTAGGGAAGCAATGACTATTTCTTGAATAAATGTTAAATTGGTCGGAAACATGAAAATCTAAAAATCTGTTTGTTATAAGCAATTTTGCCATCATAAAAAGGTTTTGTTTTTATTTAAAGTGGTCACAGATTGGAGATGTCAGGAAAACTTGAAGTTTTCTTTGATATTTGCATTATTTGTCATACATGAATTTCAGTTGCATATACAGAGACCAATGCTGTCTAGAGGCCTTTGGTTTGGAAGTGAAATGGAATTACTAATCAAATTATTATTTATTTTAGAATGTCCTTTAAGCTCTTCTGCTTCCTGTCATTAATTTTGGCAGTATGATTCTGCAGTATGCAGTGTAATTTGCTAGGCTGTTTATTTGTTTGTTATTAACTGGTGAGCCAATGCTAAATGTATTGGTAAGGTACCTTTTTAGGTAAAGTATAAATTTTATTTGCCTATTATACTGATTAATAGTTATGTATAGTTAAAAATAGATATTGATGATATAAAAATGTTGTACTTTACTGTTATTTTGCTTGATTAAACAAGCTAAAAGTAAATAGCATTAATAGTGCTGAATTACAGACTGAGATAAAATGATCTTAGAGTGGTGAGAAAGTAACTGTGATTTAGCAACATAAGGATGTCTTTACATACCCTGTAGAGGCTACCTTTTTAAATAAGCTATTCTAACAGTTTATTCTAATCTTTTGAAGGAAAGATGTGTTATTGTTATTCTTTATTTTCCTTGCCTGAAATATAAAACCTGAGATTTGCTGGGCATGGTGGTATAGGCCTGTCATCTTAACACCCAAGAGGCTGAGGTAGGAAGATTGCCTTGGGTTACATGGTGAGTTCAAGGCCATCCTGAATTATGTAGTGAAACCCTATGTCAGCTCTCCCCCTGACCCAAAAGAAAGAAATTAGAAACTCTTGGAAAAAACTAATCCAAAAACTTGCCTCAAGGACTAACAATGATCCCCAGCACCACGAAAACTTGCCTATCAATTGAAAAGATAAGGAAGAGAATTTGCTGCTAGGTATTCTAAAATAAAGCATTTCTGTTTCTTGGATGAAAGGTGTTCGTTACTTCCATTTTACACTTAGTCTTAGCCAAAAGGCCAAGAAGCAATCATCACTCCACTGTAAACCTGGTACAGTACTGGCTTGTATGTGAGCCTTTTAGATACTGTATTATCAGTGTAACATTTTGAGATTTATATTTGAATGATTATTCTATATTTTAAATTATTTTTAAATAGGTATTTGAGATATACTACAAAGTGGCATATTGATGTTGAGGACCTGAGGGGAAAATAGAGATGAGCAGAAGGATTTAATAATGCTAATTTCTTGCATTTGAGTTCTCTGCATTTTTAGTAGCACACTTGGTATTTGTCAGTAGCAATCACCAGAAGTATAGACTCAAACGAAGTTTTTAATTAACCCAAATGAAAAGTGTTTTAGCTTTAATCACATTATCCAAATACGAAATCCTTAAGAAGAATTAAATGTCTTGTATTTTTGTTGCATCCTAATAAAACCTGAGTTTTTGACTCCTAGTATGTCAGTATGAATATTATTTTTTTTTTGTAATGTAGCTATTGGTAAACATTTTGTGAAACTTTTTTAAAGAAGTGATTTTACAAATTTTAATTAGTTTATAACAATGGAAAAAATGGCAAATTTTAAAAGATGACAGTTGTTTTGTAAAGTAGCTTTCTCAGAGAATAGAGTTGGAGTGTTAGAAAAGATATTAATCTCCTATCCAAATACTTAAAATATTTGAGAAAGTTGAGCATGTGGATTAGTTTCTTCAAATTAATATTAGAAAAGCATTGGTGGTTAATTGGCTGTGAGATGTAAAAAGTAGGAGGAAAGTAGTGGATTTCAGGAATATAAAGCATATGGTCATTTTACAAATACATATTAAGTGTTCCTGTGTGACAGGAGCTGTATTGTCATATAAAAAGAACACCTCCACCCAGGAATAACATAGTTCCTTCATGATTTATAAACTATTTAGTGAGAACCATAAATAACATAGTTAAATTGGTTGATATTCTAATCTTATGCTCTAGTATTATAAAAACATTCTAAAATTTTTGAAACCTATATAGTTGCAAATTTAATAGTTTTTAATTTATCCTTATTGTAGGTAATGGATTTAGAATATCTTTGGGTCTGGAACAGCACTTTGATTCACCTTTAATCTTGATATAATCCTAGTGTGTAAAAATACCCAGAGAGACACATGCCCCTTACAGTGGACAGTAAAAATTCTAAAAATCTGGTTACTATTTTTTTTTTTATTTTCAGAATATTTTACATAGGTCAAATGGCAGAAGTCAAGTTTTCCCCCTGTGAAAAATGGTCACATTCTTTGTACTCTGTGAATTTATAAGACATAAAAAGAAAAATATAGTATTACTCAAACTGTGTAAGAATAAGATCGAGGGGCTTAATGTGGAAAGCTGGAAACTAATTACTATTATAAGATAAACACACCTGGAAAACTTTCACTTTTCCCCTTTTAAGTAAAGGACGGAAATGATTAATTTCGTTTCAAAATATGAGGGAAAATTATGGGAAATTTTGATTATGTGCTTATGAACTAGTTTGCTTTCTTGGTATATGATGAACTACTACTTTTATATTCTGTATAGGTAAAAAATATTCGGACCATTTATTCAGTGGTAGTGAACCTTTTAGAGCTTTTAATGATACAAACAGCCTGCTGCAGCATGTGTGCCATAGGTTCACTACTGCTGAATCCTGTATGAATTCTAAATTTAGGAAATAACTTGCAGATTCAGACTTTTGTTTTGGGATGTATGTGTTTGTGTGTGTTAAAGTATAGGCCAAGAGCTAACTATAGCACTGTGTGGCAATTTATGAATAGTATATGGGAATCCAGGTAGGATGAAGCCCATCATTTTTTGTAAATCCTACTATCAAAATCATTCTTATTTTGTACCACTTCAATGAGGTTATTTTTAGGGCCATTTGTCATCTGCATACATGGCACATTTGATTAGTTTTAAGTCTCAGTTGGTCATCATCAATGATTGCATTATAAAGAAGACTACATAGTACTAGTTTTGATTAGTGCAATGGCCATGGACTTAGCCAGTCTGGAAAGTAAAAAGGAGGGATGTTAACAGTTACCTCAGGAAAATAGACATAAGTCAAGCCTGGCGAAGAATTTATACAGTCATTCTAAATTAGGATATTTTTGAGACAAGTAACAGAAAACACAACTCAAATTACTTTAGTAAGGGAAATAATGTGTGTTGTGTTGGTTGAAAGTGCTACAGATGTGATTCATTGAGGTCTCTAGTTTCTCTTGTTTTTTAGACTGCTTTCTCTGGCATCCTTCCTTTATAGTTATTGCATGGCTGCCTACAGTAATCTGGGCTATATTCTTTTTCATTTATGATCAACAGGGAAAAGCCTGCTTCTCCAGTAAACATAGAGGAGTCTTGAAGTCTTGTGATTTTTTTAGATACCTTTGAACTAATCACTGTCAAGGGGAATGTCATGCTGATTAGGTTGTTTGTGTATTACAGAGGGAAAGAAAATAGAAAAACTTGATTCTCTTAGACTAGTTTGAGTCCACCAAGAAACTCATTTTAAGATCGGTCTATCAGGGAAAACAGTGTTAACTAAATGCAGGGGAATCAGTCCTAACATGTACTACTAAGTCTAAAGCCTCTGTTTTTTTTTTTTTTTTTTCATTTTCTTTTAGCCACCTGTTAATTTCTTCAACAACTTATTATACTGCAGATGATGTGTTTTTAAGAGACAATTTGTGTCACAAAATGACTTGCTATCTGGTAACAGAAAAGAAAAAGAAACTTGTCTCATTTTCTCTTTCTTTCTCTATAAGATTATAATAATTGTTGGTCTTTTTTTTTTTTTTTATCCACAGACTAATAGGGATGCCAAAGGAAAAATATGATCCTCCAGATCCTCGCAGAATTTATACCATCATGTCAGCAGAGGAGGTAGCCAATGGGAAAAAGTCTCACTGGGCAGAATTAGAAATCTCGGGTGAGTGGAATCTAAAGCATTTGATCTGGGATGTAATGAGAAATGAACAAGAGTATTATTATATTTTTGTAAGTTTTTAGTTGGATGGACTAAATGAAAACAAAGATCCTGAGATACAAATATTTATCTTTTTAAATCTGTTATTAGAAAAAAGAAAATTGAATTTACTCCTCAATAGCTATATGAAAAGTAACATTCCCTCTTTGAGATTTTGTATCCTCTACCTTTCATTATTATTCTTATCAAAATCTGTTTGCTATAAAGTTAAAATACCACTTTACTTTTGTACAATGTATAAGATGATTTTTATGTAATTATTTTGTATAATATTGTATGTAAGATAGATAACATCCTATTTTGTGAAAGCTAAGACTAGATGATTTGCTTGAACTTAAATAGCTAATCAGTGGTAAAAATCAGGACTCGGACACAGGTCTTTTTATTTAATGCAACTTCTGCCTCTGGTATCACAACTTGATTTGTGGTTGCTTATTTGAATATGTTGCATTTAATGTAAAATCTTAAACCAAAATTTTTAGTCTTTGTTAGTCTTTAACTTCTTTAAAGCAGAGGAAAAATGTCTCCTTTGAGGATACAGTGGCTTTCCTGAAGGCTAATCTAAAGTTAGTTTTAAGTCATAGTGATTATTCTTATTTATTTAAGGTCTTTAGTTTAACCTAGGCCCTGAATATAGATAAACTTTGCACTAATAATTTTGTAAGGAGTATGAGTTAAAGATGAAATCAAGACCATTCTTTCACAAAGATTCAATCCAGCCCCATCATGTACGACTGTAAGAGTCTATATTTTACCACCATTCATTCATTCAGTCATTCATTCTTTTTTTTTTATTTGTTTTTATTTATTTTTATTTTTTAAGACAGGGTCTTGCTAAGTAGTTCTGGCTGACCTTGAACTCCCTATGTAGCCCAGGCTGGCCTCTAGATCATGGCAACCCTCCTGCCTCAGTCTCCTGAGTTCTGTGATTACAGCTAGCTTGTCAAAACTCATTTAATATGTAGAGGGCCCACAAGAAACAGTGATTATTAGGTCAAAGTGTTGTGAAATAAAGTCAGGACAAGGTGTGTATGGAAGCAATCATATGGCCTTAAGTACAAAATTAAAATGCCAAAGATGCAGTATCACTTTATTTACAGTTTCTTGTATATTTTTATTTGTTTATTTTCTTTGAGACAGGGTCTCACTATGTAGTTCAGGCTGGCCTTGAACTTACACTGATCTTCCTGCCTTAGCCTCATGAGTGCTGGGACTACAGGCATATGCTACCATCCCTGGCTGCTTCTACGTTTTAATCTTGGAAGTCAGTTTTTGTTGTGGGCCCAGGTTTTTATGCTTTAATATTTTGCCTTTTAGGTAGAGTGCGGAGCTTAAGTACATCACTTTGGTCCTTGACACACTTGACAGCGCTGCACCTAAATGACAATTACCTTAGTCGCATCCCACCTGATATTGCCAAGCTTCATAATCTGGTTTACCTGGATCTGTCATCCAATAAACTCAGAAGTTTACCAGCAGAACTAGGAAACATGGTGTCTCTCAGGTGAGGAAATATTACAGACAAATTCTAAATTTACCAAATAAGAAAATTATGGGATGTTACTGTTTTTAGAGCAGGATTTCTGTGTCTGTGACAATCAAATGTTGTAAACTCTGTTCTCACAGTTCTTGAGTTGGTCTCCCTTGAATATTTCCTTTGAATTTGGAGATTCCTATCATCAGTTTTGACAGATTGGAGGTAGAATAAGGTTAAGAGTCTCATCTTTGGCTTCAGCTCTGATAGGACTAATCAGAAATAATTGGGAAAATATGCTTGTAATCCAAGCTTATAGGAATATATCTCTATTATATGACAATGTGTATTTATATTTTATTTTACTGTTCATTAAGAAAACTTTAAAACCTGATAAAATGGATTTGTTTCTAGTTCAAGATTTAAAAAAACCTTCATAGTATAAAATATTACATAACATATAACATAACATATTGGAAACATATAAGACCATATATGTTTCCAATGAAAACAGGAAGTTCCTTTCTGCATTATCTGTTAAGCAGTAAATAAACTTTACCATCCCTTTACTGGTTTGTTTTAGAATTTTTGATCATCTATTAATGGAAGTGGTCTTTATTTTTTTCTTTAGTCTCCTCAGAATTTCTACAGTCATAAACTTAGACCTTACTTATGCTATCCTTTTCTTATATGTTCTTTGTTGTGCTTTAATATTTATGTTCTGTGTCTGATTGTTGATGAGAATTCTTTGTCTTTTTATGTTCACTTTTTTTTTTTTTTTTTTTTGGTACTGGGAATCAAACTGATGACCTTGCACTTACTAGGCAGATGCTTATGCAGCTGAGCTAAATCCCCAGCCCCTCATGTTCCCTACTATATTATACTTTCTTGATGCACTTTCTCTTGCCCTCTCTTCTTCCTCCCTTTTCTTTTCTCCCTTTATTCCTCGCTGCTCCCACCTTTTCTCCCTTTTCTTTCCTTTTGTCTTTTCTCATTTGTAACTCTATCTTCCTGCCTTCTCAGTACAGGGGATTGAACCCAGGACTTTCAGTAATGAGCTATATCTCCATCTCTTTTTTTTTTTTAATTTTGAGAAAGGGTCTTGCTAAGTCACTAAGTTGCCTATGCTGGATTTGAACTCGTGGTTCTCCTACTTCAGCCTCCCAGAGTACTTGATGTTGTTTGGTGTTAAAATTGCAGATGTGTGCCACCATGTCCAGTATTTTTTTTTTTTTTTTGAGACAAGGTATTGAGCTCAAGCTGGTTTTGAAGTTCGTTCCTCTGCCTCACCTTCCCAAGTGCTGCAGTTATAACCATGGGCCACCATACCCAACTCACTGCTTGTTCTTTATTAATTTCGTTTTTGTATATTTTTCTGTTTTCATACTGTTTTGAAATGAGTAGTGTTACAATCAGTTATAAAAAGATGCAGATCATTAGGCTAATTATACCATAGTTTAATCTTAAAGTTTATGTAAAAATTTACTGTTTTCTATAAATTAAATTAGGCTCAAGTTTGCTTATTGTCTTTGGATTCTAATATGTCACTTTGATTTTCATCTGGTAGAATTCTGGGTGGGAGAGCAAAGAGGGTGGAGTTAGATTGAAAATGATGAAACTTCCTTATCTCTAACTTTAATCTGTGCTTAGAGGATAAGTAAATAAAAAAAATTGTTAAAAATTGGGGCAATTATACATTCTCTAGTACCTTAACACTATAATATAGTTTTATAGTATCTTAATACTGTATAGTATACAGCAGTTTTAATCAGTATAAAGAAATCATTTGAATCTAACCATCATTCATATTAGAAGAAAGTTATAATGGCAAATACATACATTAATAAATCTTTTGGTATATTAAAACAATTGTTTTTTTTAAACAGGGAATTGCTTTTAAATCACAATATGTTACGGGTTTTGCCTTATGAACTTGGTCGGCTCTTCCAGCTACAAACTCTAGGTTTGAAAGGTGAGTGAATTTTTCTAGTTAAAGATGTAGTTCTAACACTCAGTACATAGAAGTTGGAGCTCTTTACCATTTTGTTTACTGTTTAGTTTTTCAAGAATGCAGCTATACTTGATAGAAAAATAGTTCTTTGGGTATCAAATTGAGCAAGATTCTAGTATGTTGTCATCAGCTTAAGAAATTAATAGGGGAACTTTAGTGTTTTTCTTTTGTATTATAATTATAAACACATTGTAAAAATTATGAGTTTCTCTGTGTAAAGGAGATATTTTAAATTATTTAGCATAGTAGTTCTCCCTTTCTTTGAAGAGGACTTTTTTGGGGGTACTGGCAATCAAACTCATGACTTTGCACTTGCCAGGCTGGCACCATGCCACTTAGCTATATCCTTGGCCCACTTCAAAGAGCACTTAATAATAGGATAAAATCTTAGACCGCATACCCCATTTTAACTTTTAATTCAGTAGATAGGGTAGCATTGGCATATTACATGATTACAGAAGGAAACATAATTGTAAAAATTAGCTATACTTAGTGTAATTATTATAAATCAAAAATGCATGTTCCTCTGAGTGGTTGCATTTTGCTCAGTTTAGGATGAAAGCTACACTCAATTTATGTAAATACTGAAATTTGTATAATTTTCTGTAATGTCAAAGCATATGAAAGAGTGTTTTTCGATAGTAAAAGATATTTTCTGTGCTCTGTAATGAGTATCACTCAAGCTTTACTTTATATACTTTCAGGTATTTTAGTTTTCTTCCTCAATGACTATCTATAAAAATGTTCTATTTGCGTTTTCTTTCTTTCCTCATGTATTAATTAGTTTTCCTGTGCTGAGACACAATGAGCATACCCACAAACTTAATGGAGAGATTTAATTTGGCTCATAGTTTCAAAAGAGTCAGTGAATGGTTGGCTTCACAGCAGAAACAACATGGTGGAGGAAAGCTACTAGTTCATGGTAGTCTGGAAGCAGAGCAGGGGAAGAGTGAAAGGAAGGAGCCAGGGACCATATATAGTACCCAAGTGACCTAGTCACACATGCTCAGAAGGCTCTCAAATCAAGAAAGCTGACTGTCCACTTTAATCATCACTCTTGCCTCCCTTCCTCCCTTTAGGATCAAACCTAGGGCCTTCTACAATGGTGTGCAGGTGCTGTACCACTGAGCTGTGCTCTCAGATCATTTGAGTTTTCTTCTATAATGGGAGGATTAATAGTAAAGTTTCAGTAAGAATAGAAAGCAAGCTGATAATACTGGACAAAATGATGGAAATGATATTAGGCTTCCTTTTACAGTCTCATAAATTAGGTAATTATATAAATAGCCTGAATGTTGCGTATGGTTTATCGGTAGGTGTTTTTTTTTGATAGTTTTTATATAATGTATAAAGAAGGAAATATTTAAAATATATATCTAAAGTGTTTTCTAAAACATTTTAATTTAAAATATAAAACATTTTAATTTTCCTGAGAACCTAAGGCATTTAGAATTTAAATGAAATGCTGGGACATTTCATCTTATTTTTATAGGCTAACTCTTATATAGGTGAAACAGCCCACCTGGAGATAAGAGTGGGGCAAGCATTTTCCTCTTTATTATAAAATGATGGAAGGGTTATTTATTTGTAATCTGAGATTCATGAAGTATGAAATTAATATTTTCCAATTGATCTTAATAGATTACAATTATTTGTCTTTATTGAGAATTCTCCTTTTCTCCCTCTTTCCAGTGGAACTCAAGGCTTTCACACAGAGCTGCATCCCAGTCCTTTTTATTTTAAGACAGGATGTGATTTTATAAGTTGAAGTTGGACTTGAACTTACAGTCATGCCTCAGGCTCCCAGAGTGCTAGAATTACAGGGATGTACCACCACACCTGGTTCCCTGGTGTCTCTTAACATGAATCAAAATACCTATTGTCTTTTTGTTGGTACTGATGGGTAGCACATCAGTGATAAATCAATAGTTTATGGTTGAACCCGTCACACTTACACATTATACCAGGCATATCATTGGAAAAGTAAGTGTTGGTATTTTTTTAGTTTTGCAAATCTGTTTTGTGTTATCCCATATAGAAAGATTTGTTCCTAGAAAATATAGAATAAATACCACTGAATGGATTATTCCAGGTATATTATGTCTCCTCAGTCTTCTATTGTGTTGCTGGTTAAAGTATTAATCTTAAAACTACTGTTTTTGTTGGCCTTCGACTGTAGTGCCATTTTTGTCTACTAAAATACATCCATTAAAATATCTCTTCTTAGATACTGTCTCTGTTAAGTTAGAAAACAGCTCTGCTTCACCAACTGTAACTGAGCTTTGTTCATGCTTATAGATAAATCACTTTTCATTGATTCTATTTTGAATATAGGCTGAATAATGTTTCAGAGTTCAGGTATTTTACTTGTGTATACATAAGGAGATCTCTTGGTTGTGAGACTCAAATATAAACCGAGAATTCATTTATGTTTTATTACACTGTTTACACATAGGTGAAAGGTAGCATTATATGATATCTTTAGTGTGCTTGCATTTTGACTGTGCTAAAAAGCTTTGAATTTGGAAACATTTCTGACTTTCAGATTAAGACTGTTCAACGTGTACTTCTATTTTTTTTGTGTGTGTCTTGGAGAATGTTTAGTTTTCAGTCAGTATCACTTTGTATTCATTTGATCATGACCTTGAGATCATAAACAATCCAGTAAGTTGGAAGTGGTCTCTTAAAGAACAAAAATGTGTTAATTTATGGAAGAAAGGACATAAATAAAAGTAATTCTCAGCTGGATATGGTAGTGTGCATACCTGTAATCCCATCACCCCTGTATGCTAAGGCAGGAAAATCTCAAGGTTGAGATTAGCCTGGGCAATTTTTAACTTGGAAAGATGCTATCTCAGAATAAAAAGAGGTCTGGAAATGTAGCTCAATGGAAAGGCCCTGGGTTCAATTCCAAGTATCAGAAAAAAATTCTCATACAGTTATTAAAAAATAATTTAAAATTCATATCCTGAGATGTAACATCTTTTCTCTGACATAGGAGCCAATGTGATGTTCTTACAATTAAATGTTAATGTTTCCTCATAAATTATGTTGGATCTCGACAATTTGAAAAAATTCTGTCTTGTCTCTTTGACTGTACTATTGGAAGACTGTTGTATATATAAATTTGATTTATTTTAGAGATTGGAATTATGTATGTATTTGTTAAAAATGTCTTAATTTTTACAGAAATGGACTCTTGACTTGCTTTTTATTCAGCACTTTATGATTTAACCATGTTGTTACATACCTGTAATTATGCTTCATTTATGTAATTGTGATATTCTGTTAAGTGAGTGTACTATAATGTATCCTACTATTGATATTTACATTGTCTTCCTGCCCCCAACCTCTGGCTACTATAAGTAGTATAGTTATGGACATTCTAGTGTATGTCTTTTGATACAGTTCATAGAAGTGAAATGGAATTACTGGTTTGTGTAACCCTGCAACCTTAGCTTTATTAGGTAATGTCATAAGCTTTCATAAAGTAGTTTTACTAGCCTATACATCCAAAATAATATAGTTTACATTTTCTATTGTTGGTAGAGTCAGATATTTTTAAGTTTTGTGAATTACTGAATATGAAGTAGTTTTAAGTTATACTGTTAACATTTTAATTCCTCATTGCTAAAATTGAACATTTAAAAAATCTTTTTTATGTATTTATTGGTCATTAATATTTGATCTGTGAAGTTATTATTCATTGCTTTTGTTCAGTTTATTTAAGAGAAAAAGAGACACAAAAGAAAAACAAAAAGGAAAATAGATAAATAACAATAACAACAGACCCAAAACAATAACAGTGTAGGTTTTCAAAACAGGAAGGTAGGAATTTAACAGTGGTTGTTATATCGCATAGTTACCTTCAGAAAGATTGCTTAGATTAACAGATATAGACATGTAAAATTGATCTAATCATATGACTGTTAACTATTCTTTTCCAAGAACTAGTACCATTATGAATAATTTTTTCCACTTTGAGCAGTTTCATACCCTTTCACAATATTTATTGAAGATTTTGGATCTTATTTACTCTTTCAGTTTCTTACACTAGGGTGACAATACATTATTTGCACAAGTGATTTTGATTTATTTCACTTATGAGTATGGTGTCAAGTTGCATCTATTTACCTGTAAAAGCCTTACTGTGATCCTTTATAGCTGAGTAGTACTCCATTGTATAAAGATACCACATCTTTTTTTATCGATTCCTTAGTTGATGGGCATTTGGGTTATTTCCAAGATTTAACTATTACATATTGTGCTACTATAAATATGGGTGCACATATATCTGTGGTATGATGTTTTCAGTTCTTCTGGGAAAATGCCCAGAAGTAGGATAGCTAGGTCAAATGAAATCTCTAATCGTAGCTTTTTGAGGAATCTCCACACTGATTTCTACAATGGTTGTACCAGTCTACACTCCCACCAACAGTGGAGAACAGTTCTTTTTTCCCCACAGCCTCTTCAACATTTGTTATTTCTTGATCTTAGCCATTCTTTCTGGAGTAAGATGGAACCTCATTGTTGTTTTAATTTGTATTTCTTGAATGGCCGCCATTTTTTCATATATTTATTTGCCATTTGTATTTCTTTATCTGAGAAGTGTGTATTCATCTCAGATGCCCAGTTTTAGATTGGGTCTTTGAATTTGGGGGACTTGATTTTTTTTTCTTTTAATTCTTTATATGTTCTAGATAGTCCTTTGTCTGAGGGACAGTTGGCTAAGATATTTTTCCAATTTATGGGTTTCCTTTCCACTCTGTTGGAGATTTTTTTTGACATGCAAAAACTTTTTAATAAGATGGGATCACAGTTATTGATTCTGGGAAGTATTTCCCTTGCAGTCTGATTTTTGTTCATGAATTCTCTGCTATCCTTATGTCTTCAAGATTTCTACCTACTTTGTCCTCCTGAGCATATAGTGTTTCTGTGTTAATGTTTAGATCTTTGATCCATTTTGACTTTAATTTAGTGCATGATGATAAATATGGGTCTAGTGTTAGTTTTCAGCATATGGAAAGCCAGTTTATCCAGCACTACTTTTTAAGGGAGGTTTTTTTTTCCCAGTGAACATGTTTGGGCCCTTTGTCAAAAATGAGGTGGCTGAGTGTGTTTGTAGTTGTGGTTGTATCTTCTAATCTATTCCATTGATCTTTAGGTCTGTTTTTATTCTAGTACCATGCTGATTTTATCACAGTAGCTTTGTAGTATAACTTTGAGTCAGGAATTGTGATGCCTCCTGCCTTGTCTTTGTTGCCCAAAATTACCTTTGCTATTCTAAGTCTCTTCTGGTTCCAGATGAGTTTTAGAAATGATTTCTCCAGATCTGTGAGGTATGCTAATGGTATTTTGATTGGAATTGCATTAAATCTGTATAACAATTTTGGGAGAATGGCCATTTTCACAGTGTTTGTTCTTCCTGTCCATTAAAGGGAATGTTTTTCCATTTTTTTGAAGCTCTTTGACTTCCTTTTTCAGAGTAATATAATGTTCAATTTATAGATATTTTACTTGCTTTGTTTGATTACTATTTCATTTTTTTGGAAAAAGTTGTGGTTTCTCATATTTCTCTCTCAGTGAGTCTATTGTTTGTGTACAGGAATGCTTTTGAATTTTGAGTGTTGACTTTGTATCCAGGTACATTACTGATTTTGGTTATTACATCTAGAAGTCTTTTAATGGAGTTTTAGGGGTCTTCTATGTATATTATTGTATCATCTGTGAATAACGATAGTTTAAATTCTTCCTTCCTATGCATATTTCTTTTATTTCTCTCTCTTGTCTAATTGCTCTAATGTTTACAGAACTATCTTGAATAGGAGTGGTGATAATGGACATCCTTGTCTTTTTCCTGATTTAGTTTGGGAGTTTTCAGTTTTTGTCCATTTAGTTACATGTTGGTGTTGATTAATCATATATGGCTTTATCAGATTGAGGTAAAGACCATCTATTCTGATTTTCTTTAGGGTCTTTTTTTTAATCATGAATGAGTTGGATGTTGTCAAAAGCTTTTTCTGTATCTATTTTTAAAAATTTTTTATTTAAAGAGAAAAGAATCATGGCAAGTATAAAAATAATACAGAATTTCAAAAAAAGATAAACAGTAAGAAATCTCTGTTCATAAATTACATATTGTTCTCTTAGAAATAGTTGTTCAAGTTACAAAATTCAGACATGCAAAGTATATATTCAAACAGTGAGATTGTAAACAGCTATGCATACATGAGTCTCTACATGTATTTCTATCCTTTCTGTATTAGAGGGAAAAACAAAACATAGCAAAACAAATTCTTATAAAAACATGAAACCAAAAAGTCATATAAAAGCACAGTACAAGGTGATTTACAGTGGTTACTGTGTTGTCTCTTATAATCTTCAATAGAATGGTCTATATCACCAGGCATAACTGAATATAACAGTATCATTGAATATAGCAGTACATAACAACATTAGTAAAAATAAAACACTGTATACAGTATAAAACTTCAAAAGCAAGTAATAAACCAGAGTGGGTATCCTAGTGAATCTTGTCATCTTCAGTGTAGTTGCCTATAGTCTCAGACTTGATACTATCAATCATAACAGCTTTGAATAAAATCTGTCAATACAAAACAGCAATCTAACAAACCAGATTCAATTAAGATCAGTTATGGTAAAACAGTGCAATTTATACAGAGCTTTAGATTAAGTTAGTAGGAAATTAAGGATGATTACCATACGCTATCCTGCTATTTTCAGGATAACTGTCTGTGCCCTCAAATCTAGTACAAGTAGACAAACTGGAACAGAATATAATCCATCTAAGCAGAGTGGTGTGAGTAATGTGGGTTTTAAATCCTGGTACACTATTAAGAATATCCTCTGCTTTCTTTTTTTAGACTATTCCACCCCTTTCACTCCCATAGGATGCTGCGCATTTTGGGTCCCACCAACTCCCTCAGTTTTTAGATTGGTGGGGGCAACCTGCTTTTTACAAGTGGTTCCGAACCTTCTCACTCCTGAACTTGATCTTAAGTTGTATTCCTTTACCTACAAAAGCCTCAAGGTTTTCCTTTGTCATAGCTGAGTAGTTCTCTACTGCACATAACTATCCTGTCTTTCCAATCTATGTGCAGGTGGTGGTTGAGTTGCTTCTATTTCTCTCTGGCTCCCTATCACATAGAGCATTGTTTTCTCATATTTGATTTTCGGTCCATAAACCCTCTCTCAGATTGATTATATTTCCTATACAGAGCATCTCAATGGACCCTACCTCCTGATCTACTCTGCCTTTTTTTTTTTAGTGTATCAAGGCCATCTTATGTTAGAGATTATAGCCAACCTTCTCTGCCTCATTTCTGCTCTGCTATTTTTCTGCCTTTGTTTGTATAGTTTTCTCCTTCATTCTACTGCCTGCCCCACTCATGGAGGGCTTTCTGCTGCTGTTCCTAAAATCCTGGTATTTGTTTTTTTTTTTCTCTCTCTCTAGAATGTCCTTCAGTATTCTCTGTAGGGTTGGATTGATGGTCACAAATTCCTCCAGTTCCTCTTTGTCATGGAAGCATCTTGTTTCTCCATTAATTTCTAGTGACAGCTTTGCAGGGTACGTCAATCTGGGCTGGAGGTTATTTTCTTTCAGGGCTTGGAATATTTCACTCCAAGCTCTTCTTGATCTGATGGTCTGTGTGGAGAAGTCAGCTGTGATCCTGATGGGCTTACCTTTATAGGTAATCTGTTTCTTTTCTCTTGATAGCTTTTAATATTGTTTTTATATTGAATTTCTGGTATCTTGATTATTATATGTGTGGGTGTAGCTCTGTTTTGGTTGTAGGTGGCTGGAGTTCTATATGCCTCACATAACCAAGTATCATTTTCTTTTCTCATGCTTGGGAAGTTTTCCTTAATTATTTCCGTGAATAGCCTTTGTAATTCATCTATATGTATTCCTGCTTCTTCATTCACGTTTCTTTTTCTTAAATTATAGATTCTCTTGTCGTCTTCTAGCCTTTGTATTGTTATTGCCTGTTTCCTTGTTATTTTTAAGAGATCTTTCCTTCCATGATCACACATTGCAAACTTGTCTTCAAGTTTTGATAGTCTATCCTTAGTTTCTTTCAAGCAGTTTTGTCAGTTTTCAATGGAATTTTTAATTTCCTGGTAATCTGGTTCTGGTTCATGCAGTCTAGATTTTCTTTATTCTTTTTTTTTTTTTTAAGTGGTACCGGGGATTGAACTCATGATTGTGTGCTTGCAAGGCAGGTGCTTATGCCACTGAGCTAAAACCCCAGCCCTTCTTTATATTCTTTATTGAATGCGTCTCTCCTTTTTTTGTGTTCCTCCCTTCTTCCGTGTCTTCTTGAGAGGTGCTTAGCATTTCTTTTATTGCTCTACTTATATCTCACTTTACCTGACTTAATATTTCAGTTTGAGCTTATCTGCAAGGTTCCAAAGATATCTCTTTTTTTTTGTACCAGGGATTGAACTCATGTCCTCATGCTTGCCAGGCAGGTACTTAAGTGACTGAGCTAAATCCCCAGCCCAAAGGTATCTCTTAGTGTCCATTGAAGCCATGTCTGATGTTGCATGTTTGCTGCCCTCAGTCTCTTCAGTTTTTCCCTCTCCTGGATCAGTGCTCTCAGGGTTTTGGGCTAGGGCCTTTTTCTTGTTTCTTTCTCTTGTCATGTTTTTGGTTTCTTCCATACAGGTATATAGTGGAGGTCTCAGCCCCTTTCCTTGTTGGCTATGGTTCTTCTGAAGCATGCTGGTGAGGGATTTCTGCCCTCTCCTGTTTGCTCTTGTCACTGAGATGTAATCAGCAGCTGCGTATGCTGGCCCCTCCCCACTGGGCCAGTCAAACTTCAGGGGCCTTCGCCAGGTTAGTGTGTGCTAGGCACAGGGAATCGGTTTGGGATGGCTTATTGGGTCCCAGCCAGGGGTGTGACCCAGGCAAAGCAAATCCCACAAATCTGCTCTGGGGAGGGAGCAACCAAGTGAAGTCACTGTTGTTCCTAATCCAGGCTCCTCCTGCTGGATTCCAACACATCGCCCATTTGGTCATGCCCTTCCCATGGTGGGAGGGTCTTATTCCCAGCACTGACCATGGATTAATGAAGGTCCCTTTGCCAGCTCTGTTTTCCATTGGGCTCACCAACCCCTGACTTCAGCACGGCTGTGGCTCCTGTGAGTTGTGGCGGGAATGAGTTTGGGCGACTCTGCCGATTGCGGCTGGCGCGAGTTCAGGCGGCTTAGCAGATCGTAATGAAAGCGCTATGTCCGCTAATTTTAGTTGTTCCAATTGTATCCCTGAGACTGCATGTTTGACAAGCTTTTTTCATTTTAATTTCTTCCTTTGTGAAGAGGCTTCGTCTCCCTCTGTCTGGATCTCTCCAGGATATTGTATTCTGGCATATGAGTTGTTTCTCCCCAGAGACTCTGTATTTTGTTGCTCACTGATAGGCCATCTTTAGCTCCTCTCTTTTCTGCATCTATTGATGATCATGTGATTCTTATCTTTGGCTCTGTTGATACGGTGTATTACATTTATTGATTTGCGTATGTTGAACTACCCCTGCATTTCTGGACTGAACCCCACTCAATCATGGTGTACAATCTTCTTAATGAGTTGTTGCATTCTATTTGCTAGTATTTTATTGAGGAGTTTTGTATCCATGTATGTTAGGGAGATTGGCCTATAGTTTTTTGGTTGGGTCTTTGTCTGATTTTGGTATCAGAATAGCACATGTTTCCAAGAATGAATTAGGGAGACTTGCTTCCCTTTCAGATTTCTTAAGAGTTTGAGAGTGTTAGCATTAAGTCATCCCTAAATTTCTTGTAGAATTCAGCTGTGAATACATCAGGACCTGGGCTTTTCTTCGTTGGTAAGGTTCTATTTACATTTTTGATTTTATTAACTGTAATTGGGTTATTCAGCAGTTTTATATTTTCTTGATCCAACTTTGGTGATTCATGTTTCTAGGAATCTGTCCATTTCTTTTGAGCTATTGAACCTATGAGATGAAAAGTTTTCAAAGTAGATATTGATGATCTGTATTTCTCCTGTGTCTCTTGTGATTTCATCCTTTCTTATCGTGTGGATTTGAGTTTTTTCTTTCCTTTTTTTGATAAGGTTGGCTAGGTGTTTATCAATTTTATTTATTCTTTCAAAGAACCAGCTCTTTGATTCATTAATTCTTTGCTTCAATTGCATTAATTTCTTCTCTGATCTTTATAGTTTCCTCCCTTCCTTGAGCTTTGGGCTTGACTTGCTGTTCTTTTTCTAGAAGTTTGAGATGTAGTATTAGGTTGTTTATTTATATTTGTTGCATTTCCTGATGTGGGAGCTTACTCCTGTAAATTTCCCTCTGAATACTGCTTTCATTGTGTCCCACAGGTTCTGGTAAATTATATGTGCATTTTTGTTTGATTGTAGATATTGTTTAATGTCTTCTTTAATTTGTTCTGTGACCTATTGGTTGTTTAAGAGAGTGGTGTTTAATTTCCATGTATATATAGGGTTCTTTCATTTCAAATTTTTTTTTTTTTTTGTATTGGTGATTGAACTCACAAACTTGTGCTTGCCAGGCAGGTGCCTACACCACTGAACTAAATCCCCAGCCCTTGTATGGGGTTCTTGTGGGGTTGTCATTAATTTCAAATTTTACTGCACTATGGTCAGATAATATGCATGGAATTATTTCATTTCCTTTGCATTTACTTAAGCATGTTCTGTGGGCTAGTATATGATCTGTTTTAGAGAATGATCTATGTGCAGCTGAGAAGAATGTGTATTCTGATGATGTTGGATGGAACACTCAGATCACACCTACGGGGTCCATTTATTCACAAGTTTATTCTGTTTTGTTATTTCTTTGCTAAGTTTTTGTTTCTTTGATCTGTCTCTTTGTGATGATGGGGGGTGTTAAGGTCTCCTATTTAACTGTATTATTATTTGATTTTTTGTGCCTATTAAGATTTGTCTCACATAGTTGGGTGCTCTCATATTGGTGCATATATATTTATGATTGTAATTTCTTCCTCTGTAAGTTTCCCCCTAACAAGTATGTAGTGACCGTCTTTATTTCTTTGATTCTTCTTTGTTTGAGGTTCACATTGTCTGCAAACAGAATCTACCCCTGCTGTTTTTTGGGTTCCTATTGCATGGTGTATTGTTTTCCATTCTTTGACTTTTAGTCTGTGAATTTCCTTTTGAATTAAATGTGTTTGTTGTACACAGCATATTGTTGAATTTTGTTTCTTCATCAGCTCTGCCAGTCTGTTTCTTTTTATTGGTGAGTTCAGACCATTTACATTAATAGATATAACAGATAAGCACTGATAAGCCCAGACTTATCCCTGTCATGTTATGTTTCTGTTGTTGGTTTTCTACTTTTTCTGTTTGTTTGCACTGCTTAGTGGTTTCCTTCTGCTGCTATTCTTGGAATTGTTGTTATCTTTATCTTTTTCTAGAGTATCTTTCGGTAGTCTTTGTAATGTTGGTTTGGTGGTCATGAATTTCTTTACTTGCTCTTTGTTGTGGAACTGTCTTATTTCTCCATCAATTTTCAAAGATAGTTTTGCAGGGTACATCAATCTGGGTTGAAAATTGTTTTCTTTCAGGACTTAAAATACTTCACTCCAAACTCTTATTGACCTAAAAGTTTGTGTAGAGAAGTCTGCCATGGTCTGATAGGCTTTCCTTCAAAGGTGATCTCTTTCTTTTCTCTGATAGCTTTTATTATTCTATTCTTGTGTTGAATTTCTGATATTCTAATTGTTATATGTCTGGGTGAATATTTATTTTGGTTATGGCTAATTTGGATTCTGTATGCCTCATTTATGTGAATATCATTCTTTTCCCATGTTTGGAAAATTTTCTCCTACTCTGTAAAGTCTTTGTATGTCATTTGTGTTCACCCCTGTTTTTTCACTGACATCTGTCAGTCTTACATTGTTTTGCTTTGCATCATCGTGCAGCTGTTGAATTGTTTCCTGGTTCTTTGATATTTTTAAGAGATCTTTTCTTTTGTGAGCATAAGCTTCTGTCCTGTCTTCAAGGTTTGAGAGTCTATCATCAGCTTCATTCAGGCATTTTTGCCAACTTTTAATGAAATTTTAAATTTTCTGAATATCCCTTTGAATCTGTTTCATGCATTCTAATTCTTATATTGTTTATTCAAAGTTTCCATCATTTTCTTATGTCCCTCTATTTTTTTTTAATGTAGGTCTTCTTAAGATATATTCAACACTTCTTTCATAATATTTGCTATTTCTTTTTTTTTTTTTTACCTGGGAGATTATTTCTGCTATGATTTCCTCTATAGTTTCATGGTGGTGTTTCTTTGCTTCAGTTGCTGTCCTTTCAGAAAGTTCAGTTGTACGACTTCTAGTGTCTTCCATCTTAGTGTCTCCTGGGTTTGTTCTCAACTGGAGGACTGAGACTGCATCTGACTCTTCATTTTCCGCTGTGACCCATATGGCTTGGCAGATACCCTGCTGATAGATTGCACTGGAATGCTGCACTAGGTAGAGCTTCAATCCTCAAATATCCCCGTTGCCAGCTGGGGTACACCCCTGAGATATGGCACCAGAGCCTTGAGCTGTGTGACCTGAGAGGCTGGCAAGGCATCCCCCAATGGTTTACCCTGGGTTGCACTGGGAGGCTAGATTTGGTAGAGCTATCTTCCATGCAGCTAGCAGGGATGCACCCCTAAGGTGTGGCCCCAGGGCTTTGTTGCTGGTTGGGTGGATTTCAGGACCTCAGAGACCTAGGTGGCTAGCAGGGGCACATCCCTGGAGTGTGGCACCAGTGGGTCCTTGTACCTGGTTGGGAGGAGTTCAGAGCCTCTAGACTACATGGCTAGCCTAGACATAGCTCTCAAATATTGTACCAAGGCTTTGGTTCTAGCTGGGTGGAATCTTTTGCCTAATTTCAGTTGCATTATTTTGTGTCTTTTTTTTTTTTTTTATTTGGCACTGAGAATCAAACTCAGGACCTCACACTTAGCAAGCATGTGCTGTGCCACTGAGCTTTATCCCTGGCTTGCGTCTATTGTTAATAAGTTTTCTCACATTGTGTGACTTTTCTTTTTTAGTTTTCTTTATGGTATCTTTAGTTCATTTTAAAAATCTTTTATTTTAAAATTAGTGTGTTTTCTAAGCATACTATAAAAGTTTTAAAGTATTGGCTCTTTATAATTCTTTAATTCATTTGGTGTTGATTTGCAGCTATATTATACAGATCTGTTTTGGTAGAGATCTAATATTTATGTCCTATGGGTAACCAGTTGTCTCAGTATCATTTATTGAATAGACTTGCCTTTTCCCACTTAGCAGTAAAATCACCCCTCTCAGTTGTTATTTATTTGTGTGTGTGTGTGTGTGTGTGTGTGTGTGTGTGTTTCGAGATAGAGTCTTGCTATGGACTTCTGGCTGGTCTTCAACTCACTGTGCAGCCCAGACTGGCCTTCAACATGCAGCAGTCCTCCTGCCTCAGCCTTCTAAGTGCTGGGTTTATAGGTGTGCTGCACCACATGAGACAAATCTCTTATTCTGCTATGTCTAGTCTGCTTTTGAGATCTCAGTCTTATTCTTCTGTCAGTTTGTCTAATACTGCACCAATTACTATGGTAATTATTTTTATGACTTTATATCAAGATGTATCTCCTTTGAGACATCCTCTCACTTTTTTCTGTAGCAGTATTTTGATAGTTTTGTTTCCTTAGCTCTTCCTTATAGCTAAGAAATGGCTCATTTAGTTTTGCACACACAAAAAAATCATGTGTTGCAACTTTAGAGTTGGGTTGCTTCTCTGGACTATTTGAGGGAGCATTGACTTTCTTAATTAAATATTTCTATTCAAGAATTGGGCTACCTTTAATTTTTTTAGATCATATTTAATGTCTAAATGTTACAACTTCCTGCACACTGATTAAACACATTTTTTGTTTTATTTTGTTTTGTTTGTTTTTCCTTTCAAAACCATGATTTTTTGTTTTAAAATACTCATTTGCTGGTAGGGTTTTTTCTTGTTTTGCAACATCAAGGATTGAACCAAGTGGTCATGCGTGATATGTAATTGCTCTATCATTGAGTCCTACCTCTCACCCTTGTTAGTTTTTAAAAATGATCTCATAGTAACGCTTCTTAGCAAACATCTCATTGTTTCTAAAAATTTGAAAATTCTTTGCAAAGGCTTTGTTGCAGATAATCACGTCATCTCCTGTGATAGTTTTGATTTTTCCTTTCAAATTATTATATATAAAGTCTGCCAAAAACTGTATACATACTTCAGGAAAAGAAAAACTTGTATAAGTATTTTAATACTAAATTTACTGAGACATCATGAAATTAATACAAGTTATCTTTAATCTCTGCAATTACAACCAGTGCTCAAAGTGGTGGCCATTGTCTTCCAGACATTTATTAGTATGGCAGACTGCTGCTTGGGCATCCTTGGTCATCAAGATTGCTGCACATAATTTTTAAATTTCTTCTCTTTTTTTGTTGGTACTGGGGATTGAAATCACAGCCTCATGCTTGCCAGGCAGGTGCTTGTGCCTGTGAGCTAGGGCTGGCAGTGTAGTGGGTTTTATGTGATACATGACATCCTTTAGTCCCACATAGGAGGCTAATATAGTCTGTTGAAAAACGATCATACAATTTTTCTTTTCTTGAAGTTTGTATACATTTTTTGATGGACTCTAGTTAATTTCTTCAATGTACTGACTTGAATATTTCATATGGTATTACTTTAGAATTATTAATTCCAGGCTGGCTTTAATTGTTTCTAATTTTAAAGAATGCTTCTAATATTTATTTCATTGTGGTCAAAGAAGAAACAATTTTGATTTTTTCAAATTTGAAACAAAACTTGTTTTGTGGCATGAAATATGGTCTATACCTGAGAATGTTCCATGCACTAATGAGAACAGTGTACATTGTAGAGCTTTTGGATGAAATGCTCTGTTAAATGTCTGTTAAATCCATTTGGTGTGTAAATATTTGCTGATTTTTTTCCTTTGGATGATCTATCCATTAGTGAATATAAACTATTGACATTTTCAGCTATTATTGTATTAGAGTCTCTTTCTTTATGTCTATCAGTACTTCCGTCATGTATTTGTGTGGTCCACTCTTTTGTGTACATGTATTTATAATCGTTATGCTCTTGTTGAATTGTTCCTCTTATCTTTATATAAAGATCTTGTTTCCTTTTACAGTTTTTGGCTTAAAGTCTATTTGATATTAACACAACTTCTCATGCTTTTTGGTTTCTATTTCCATGCAAAATCTTAAACTTTTTGGATATGCTTGTAATTTTCATCAAGTTTTTCCTATTCTTTTTTGTGTTTACCTTCTAGACCTCCTGTTATACATGTTAGTTTTCTTGATGGTATCCAGTAGATCTCTGAAACTGTTCATATTTCATTTGCTTTGTTCCTTGTGGTCTTTAACCTTAACTGACCTATTTTCAAGTTCAGTGGTCCTTTTTTTTGTTGTTTTTTTTACCTGCTCAAGACTATTTTTGAGCACTTCTAGAGGTTGTTGTCATAGTACATTGTTGTTTTCTACATTATAATTTATGTTTGGTTTCTTTTTAGAATTCTTTTTTTGATATTGTCCATTTGGGGAGAAAGCATTCTCATACTTGTTTATAATTCTTAAAACAATTAAAAATTCAAACAGGTACTCTTCTATTTACGATGGAATTATATACTGATAGCTCTATAGAAATTTAGAAGGATAATTACTATACCTAAACTTTTGCACATGATACTTTACTAGTAGAGAGCACTGTAGAGTATTATTTTGTGTACTCTTGTGCTCATGAATTTGGGACCTACAGCTTGCTTCCTCATTTTAAGAGAGTATCTTATCATATTCTGTCAACCTGGTAAATGATCAGAATTTGAAGTATGGTTCTACTGAATGGAAGTTTTAAAACATGTTTAAAACTATTTATTTATTTTTATTAGTACATGTTTGTAGTAATAATGAATACATCCATCGTGGGGAGTTGGTACATACATATAATGCATCTTAGTTCATTTTTATCTACTCTCCCTCTATCTCTAAATTTCCTTTGCATCTCTTTCCAATTTTCTTTCATTTTGTTATTTATTTATATTTTTGGTTTCTCATATAAGAGAAACCATGCTATATTTAAGCTTGTGTTTCTGATTTATTTCACTTCGCTACAGGAATACTGTTGATTTTTCTTTGCTGAGTTTTGTATCCTGTTATTGCTTACTTTAGTTATTTAAGGAGTCTCTTGGTGAAACTTCTTGGGTCTTCTATGTAAAGGATTTTGTCATTTGCAGAAATAATTTGATTTCTTCCCTT
Organism: Hydrochoerus hydrochaeris; assembly: GCA_004027455.1. Taxonomy (NCBI): domain Eukaryota; kingdom Metazoa; phylum Chordata; class Mammalia; order Rodentia; family Hydrochaeridae; genus Hydrochoerus; species Hydrochoerus hydrochaeris. The sequence goes on from PVLA01003349.1 coordinate 206,638, forward strand.
CCTAAAGTTATCCTTCTTATTTCTTTCTCTTGCCTGATTGCTATGGCTAGTGTCAGAAGTTGTATGTCAAAAAGAAGAGTGATAATGTATTGGGAACTGATCAAGCTCCAGATTTTAAAGATAAATATATAGAAAAGGATGGGAAAATGACAGTGTAAGTATGGTTTGTGGGGAGTCCAGGAAGGTCAGAACTCTTGCAGCTAAGACAAAGATTCCTGTGGATCACTCTTACTTATTGGGTCCATACCAGTTCAGGGAGAGGGGCGATGTGCAGGAACTGGACATCACGTCTGAGGCAAGAGCCCACAAAAATGAGCAGGCCTTGTGACACAAAGGATTAAAACCATTCTAAGCAGTAAATCTTGCTAATTGAGAGAACAGTAGTATCTCCCAGGTTGGCAGTTACGTTCTGGAATAGTGAGAGCCCATCTCCTCTGTTGTCTAAGCTGTGGTGTTACATTGTCTTCAGAGTAGTATGGTCAGAAAGTTATACACAGCCTAGTCCACCAGAATAGTGGACATTCTTGTTCCTGATTTTACATAGAATATTTTCAGCTTCTTTCCTTGTAATATGATGTTGGCTGCTGGTTTTTCATGAATAGCTTTATCAAATTTAATTATCAGATTGAGGTATGGTCCCTCTATATCTGTTTTCATCAGAGTTTTATCATGAATGGTTGTTGGATTTTGTTAAAAAGTTTTTAATGTGTCTCTTGATATTATCATGTATTTTTTTTTTTTTGTCCTTGCATCTGTTTAAGTGGTATATAACATTTATTGACTTCTTTGTGTTGAATCATCCTTACTTCCCTGGGATGAATTCTACTTGATCATGATGTATGATCCGTTTGATGATTTGTTGTAATCTGTTTGCCAGTATCTTATTGAGGATTTTTGCATCTCTGTTCATTAAAGAGATTGGCCTGTGGTCTTCTTATTTATTTGGATTTTTGTTTGGTTTTGGGATCAGACTGATGCTGGCTTCCAGGAATGAGTTTGGAAGCATTTCTCCCTTTGAATTTCATTAGAGCTTGAGAAGTATGGATGTTGCAACATCCTTCAGAATGTTGTAGAATTCAGTGAATCCATTAGGTCCTGGGCTTATTTTTGTAGGTTTTTAATTACTATGAGTTTCATTGCTTGATATTGGATTGTTCAGAATTTTTACATCTTTTTGGTTCAGTTTTGATAATTTGCATGTGTCTAGGAATCTGTCCATTTCTTCAAGATTTTCAAATTTGGTGGAGTACAATTTTTTTATAGTATAGTAGTTACTAACAATCTTCTGGATTTTGATGGTATCTTCTCTGATTTAGTCTTTTTCATCACTATCTTGATTAATGGGGATCTTTTCTCTCCTTTTGTAAGTTTGGCTAAGGGTTTTATTTTTTCAGAGAACTTGCTGTTCAATTTATTGATTATTATTATTATTTAGTTTCAGTTTTATTAATTTGCTCTGACCTTTATGATTTCCCTTGTACTAGGCTTGACCATAAACTGTTGGGTTTTTTGGTCAAGTATCTTGAGGTTCATCATTGCTGTGCTTTTCTAATATAAGCATTGACTGCAATAAATTTCCTTTTTAGGACTGTTTTTATTGTGTCCCATAAGATCTAGTGTTTTGTACTGGCATTGTAACTTGAGTCTAGGAATTGTTTAATTTCTTCCATGGTCCATTGAGTTTTCAGGAATATGTTATTAAGTTTCTAGATGTTTATAAATTCTCTGATATTTCTTTTGTGATTGATTTCTAGCATCAGTGCACTGTGATCTAATAGTATACATGAGGTACTTTAGATGTTTTTATTTTTATTTAAGCAGGCTCTGTGGACTAGTATGTGGTCTCTTTTGGAAAATGTTCTGTGTGCTGCTGAGAAGAATGTATATTCTGTTGTAATAGGATAGAACACTAGATACCTGTTCTAGTATGGTTCAGCTCAGATGTTTGTCAGTTTTGTTGTTCTTCTTGTAAAAGTGTGGTATAGAGGTCACTCACTGTAACTATTGTTTAGTTGATCTTTTATGTCCAACAGTTACTTGTTTTATAAAATTAGGTATTGCAATATTTGACATGTATATATTTATAATTGTTATCTCTTCCTGTTGGAATTTTCCCTTTACTAATATTGTAGTGACCTTTTTTGCTTTTTCTGATCAGTTTAGATTTGACGTGATTTTGAGAATAAGATTGCAACTCTTGTTTTCTGTCTTGGTCTATGAAATACTATTATTTTCCATCCTTTGATTTTTAGTCTATGAATATCTTTTTTGGTACGAGTTTCTTTAATGCATTAGAATGTTGGATTCTGTTTTTTGATTCAATCTGCCAGTGTATTTTTCATTTGGGGAGTTGGGGTCATTAATGTTGACTGTTATTACTGAAAGGTGTGTATTTATTGCTGGTATTTTTTTTTTCTGTTGGTGACTCTTGCTTTAACGTCTTTTTTAATCTTTAGTCTTGCTTGATGTATTCATCTGATTTTTTTTGGCTTTGTTGGCTTTGTTGTCTTTGTCCAGGATATTCTTGATTACTTTCTGGAATGTTGATTTGTTTTTCATGTATCTCTTAAGTTTTTCATTAGATCTAGATTGCATGTATCTTTTTGTTTTTAGAATGTCATTTAATTTATGATCTACATACACCTTGTTTTCAGCTTCAGGCACTTTTATCTTCTATTGATCAAATCTGCTAGTATGGTTTCTATTGAATTTTTCATATCTTATTTTTCCTTACTTTCTTTTCATAATTTCTAGTTTTCTACCAAATTAGTCATTCATATCTTGTATAGTCTTGGTTAACTCAGTTACTTTATTCTTTATTTTTATAAGCTTATTAAACATTTGTTAGCAAAATACTTTCTCTGTTTAGTAAAAACCTCTTAAGTTCACTAAACATCTTATGAAATTGCTTGACTATATCTTCTTAGAGCTGTTCAGACATTTTCACTATTTATGCTTTAGTTCTTCACCTGTAACATCTTCACCTTAATTTCCAGGAGATCAGCCTTTGAGTGGGTAAAGAGGAATAAGGATTTTCAGGGCTATCTTATTGCCATGCTTTCTGATACTTCTGTTGTACTACAAGTTGAAGATCTGATAGGGTAGAGAAACTCTATCCCTACTGTGTAGATCTCTTTAGTTACAGTCTGTCTCCCTGTGATGTGTGTTTCTTTTGGGTTATATTTTTATATTTATATTCCTCTTCAACATTCTCCGTATACTTGCGGGTCTTCTTAGTGTCCAGTCTTCTGGGGATTGATCTCCAGTCACTACACAGAAGATGGATCACAAAATAAATATATATATTTTAGTTCATGGGCCATTTAATTAATATTTCCTTTATTTATCCCTCCTCTTTCTCCCACTCTATGGCTTATACCTCTCTGTCCTACCAACTCTTCTGTAGATACTAGCAGTAGTCAACCAAAGCCTTTTAGATGCGTAAGGCTTCAGACAGCACTGAGAAAACGTGTTTATAGTAGTTTCACAGTAATATTGATTACACAAAGATAGTTCATTTATTGTACTGACATGCACTAAAAACCAATTAATAGCAACAACTAAGCCTTTATTTACAATAGCAAAGAAATGGACCACAATAATAGAGTCAGAAACAAGTCAGTTATTTCTGTTGTATCACATGTGAGCACATGCTTGTGTGTACTGAGGCCTTTCCTGCTGTGAAGGGCCAATGAATGGTACAATTTCTGCCCTGGGGCTGTATTCATTCTAGGGGCTTTTCATGTCCATTCCCTCTGTGTGCCTCATGCTTTTATGTCTGCCTATCTCTGTGACCTTTTAGCTTATGATGTGCTCTTGATCCCTCTATTGCAGAAACCCCTGCATTCATATACCCTTGTGGTGTGGTAGCAATTAAAATCTCCTTTTTTCTTTACTCAAAGAGCCCTGTGTCCACACATCCCAGGGGCATGGTAACCATTGGAAGCCAGGCATATCCATGATCACATTGGCATTTGGGGAAAGCAAACATAGCACCAGGTTCTGAGGTAGTGAGGGGGTGGGTAAAGCAGTTTGCTGGATTTAAAATGTCATGACTTTCAGACTGAGCCCCCCAGAAAAGCATTTGTGACCAGCTTGGGGTTTCTTGCATGGAGTGAGACTGCCTTGTCCTTCATGGCCTGAGCTCATTGCTGTTTAAACTTACAAAGAGTCTGAGACTAGCATCCCCCTCTCTGCAGCTGCTTCTTGTGGTCAGCTCCCATGCAGTCACTGTGGTAGGGTGGCTCCAGAAATCCTGAAGTATAGTTGTTCTTTAACTTCTGATTTCCACAGTAGCTTCATCTTAAACAATTAACTCCTTCCCCAAATGACTCCTTAATGAGTCACTCCCAATATGGCTGCCTAGCATTGTATCTTATTTTCATCTCTCTCCTGTAATGCAGAAGTCACTTTCTGGGTAAAATCCCACAGTGTATTTGTAGCTTGCAATAATGGTAGGCTGTTCTAGGGCTAGTTTGTTATTTTTCCCTAGGACCACCAATGTTGGGGTTTACCTTGTGTTTGCAGACAGGGTCTTTTCCTTAGGAGCCCAGGATAGTGTTCTAGACTGTTTTGTTCTTTTTTTCTGTGTTGTCTTCAGTTTCTGTGTAATTTCTAGTTTTCCTGTCTGCTGTTTCCCAATACCCAGAGCTCTTGTTCCTTTTCTTTTTACTAACTTTTACAGGGTGTGGATTTCAGGTCCAGGAAAGTGTGTGATTTGCCACCAGTCTTCACTCTGCTATTTTCTCTCCTTTTGATGGGGGGCACAGTACTGGGGCGTTTCCCTTATAATTGAAAGACAAGACAGAAATGTATATTGTGAAACAATACTACTTTTCTAAATTGATTTTATTGTATTTAACCTATTACTGACATTTAAAGATGTATGAATTTAAAGAAATACACTTCAAGATTTAGTCATGAAAAATAACTTAAAATAACTTAAAACCCTGGGGCGTTTCCCTGAACTGCATTCTAGCATCCTTTTCCCCTTTTTTGAAACAGGGTCTTATTAGTTTCCTAGGTTCTAGTTTTTAATTCATTGCTTGCAGAACTCATTCTGTGTTCTTCACATGTTACTACTTAGCTAATAATTCAGATAATGATTAGACAGATTTCTTTGTATGTCTGGAACCAGTAAATCTCCCATTCTTTGCCAAGAGACTGTGTTTGGGGCACACCTTCAGTGCCAAGCCAGGAAGTTTACAACTCTCCCTTATCTTCCCTTCCTACTTGGGCATAATTTCAAGGTCAGATAGAGGTGAGAGCTAACACTATTTTTAGGTCTTTCCCAAGCAAGGCATAACTCTCTGTATAATGTTCTAAATTGCCAGAAATATGGCAAATGTTTTCAGAGTCTCTGAAGATACCTCATTCCCAAGCTTTTAATTTTCATCTTTTTGGTTTATCTGTTATTTGTCCCAACTGTTATATAACTCACATTGCTACAGTATAAATGTTTGCCTGTGAAGGTTTCCTCAGACATTCCTTCAGCCTCCTGCTCCAAGGAGAATTCTTCCAGCATTGGACAAGAGTTGAAGAGTCACTACCCAGGTCAGATTATGATTACTCTCTGGGATGGAGGCTTTGAAAGAGTTCCAGCTTGGTTTTGGTTGTTTATCTGGCTTCAAAGCTGCCCTGGCAATGTGAGATCACAAGTAAAAACTCTACAAATCATTATTTTTAACAAGAATCTACATTTTTTTCTTAATTCTTCTTGGGTGTTCAGAGCTCTCAGCAATAACCTTGCATTTCTTAAATATAGGGATGTGTTTTGAGAAATGCGTTGTTAAGCAGTTTCATCATTGTGTGTTCATCAAAACATGTACTTACACAAACCTGAATAATGTAGATCAGTCACTCAACATGCTCTTTTGATGTAATCAAGAGATACAGTAAACATGAGATGTGTCAAGCTGCTGCTGATGTAACAGGGCATAGTGTTTTGAAGTATTATGTTCTGAGACAATGATAAAGAGTATAGGATAGTAGGGGCTGGGGATTTAGCTCAGTGGTCCAAGCACTTGTCTGGTAAGCACGAGGTTGTAAGTTTGATCCCTGGTACCAAAAAAAAGAAAAAATTACTATAGGATAGTAAATACGAAAACCAGTAATATACTTGTTTGTTATCAAAAGTCATGCCCTGTACATAATGGTATGTATTGTATACTTTTATACAAGTTTGAATTGTCATTGTTTTATTACTACAAACACTAGAAAAATTTTAATCTTATGGGACTACCATTATATCTGCACTCTCTGGTTGATGAAGTGTCATACCTTCAATGGCAGGTGATTTTTGAGTTTTTACCAGGTTTTGTTTTTGCTCTTACAGGGTGGCAAATGTTTGAAGGTCCTTACTCTGCTATTTTTCCCGACTTTATAAATCCTTTGGCTTTTGCTTATGCTTTGGTAATTTTTGTCTTTCAAGGAATTTGTTCATTTTTTCTGAGCCATTGAATTTATGGGCATAGAATTTTTATTTTCTCCCACAGTTCACTAACTCATTGGGAAATAGGTTTTGTTTTCACTTGAAATATTTTTCTTTTTAAGATAACCTCTTCTTTATGACATCACATGTTCTTTCTTGTTCAGGGTATTTGCATTTCAGAAATTTAATCTTTAAAGATAAATGTCCCATTTACAGTGTTGCTTCAAAATTGACTAAGATTACTCGTGTGTGTGTGTGTGTGTGTGTGTGTTTGATGAGCCCAAATTTTCTAGGTTCATAATATAAATAATCAAATTGGAGAGAAAAATTTTAAGTTATTTTTCATGACTAAATCTTGAAGTGTATTTCTTTAAATTCATACATCTTTAAATGTCAGTAATAGGTTAAATACAATAAAATCAATTTAGAAAAGTAGTATTGTTTCACAATATACATTTCTGTCTTGTCTTTCAATTATAAGTCTGATGGGTTTTATTTTTATCTTTTAGGCAATCCTTTGTCACAGGATATTCTCAACTTGTACCAGGACCCAGATGGAACCCGAAAGCTACTGAATTTCATGCTTGACAATCTTGCAGGTAACTAATAATGATAAAGCAGTAAATCCTATAGATGTCATTATTGGTGAATATGTCACAGATTGCTTTTATACCCACTTATAAGTTTGCTATTTTTGCTTTTGGTATATCCCATAATAGCAGAACATTCTTTACATTTACTGAGTGATTTCTGTTTAGTAAAAAATATATTAGGAGCTTTAGTTAACATTATCTTGTTCAGTTTTTCTAATAACCTAAATTTTATAGATTTGTACTCACATTTTACAGATGCAAATTTGGAGATTGACAGAGTAGTCATTTACATACAGCTAATTAATGCCAAAGCTATGAACTCAAGATTTTCTTGCTCTTGGTCACAAAGATGTATAGTTACTATCTTTTGATTTGAATTTGGTGCAGATTATGGTTTTGTGTGATTGTAGGCTAATACAGGCTAGGCTAAGGCATGGTGTTTGTTAGGTTAAGTGTATTAAATGCATTTTTGACTTAGGATATTTTCAGCTTCATGATAATCAGTACCTAATAGCATTGTAAATCATGGAGCATCTGTAGATTTATTTATTGTGCATTTGTAGAAATTTTGCAAGCATGCTTTTAAACTAAGAATGCCAGAGTTGTGGGACTGAAATAGTCATGTTGCAAATGCAAGTTGCCTTATGTACAAAGGCTATTAAATATTTTACTTAAACATTTTTTTTGTTATTGTTTAAGCATTTAAAATATGTGTAAGTGTAGAGGTACTGCTGAATTCAGGTGTTTTTGTTGGTATAAAGTCTTTTTGAGATACAGAATTTGGAAAGAGTCTTATGTTTCTATCAAGGAGCCATTGTCACAATGTTTTGGCTATACTCTGAATTTCTATAATGAAAGACAGCTTTCCTTTCATACAGAAAAGTAAGGTTTGCGATTAGAAAAAACCATTTAATGGCATCTAAAATGTTTTTTGGCTAAAAGACTTAAAGTTGATCGGTAGAGAAATAGCAAATTTGTTACACAGAAGTCTTTTAGTAAGGAATTAGGAATATGTGAAAGTTTAATTTATACATAATATGTGTGTGCTATTTCCAATGTACATTAAAATATCTCTGTCTGTAGAGAGCTCTTTAAATAAGCAGTGTGTAAGTTTTAAGGAATTCTTTGTGTTTTAGACATAAGCTCTTTAATGGTATGTATGTTGTACATATGTTGTCCTATGCTGTTTTTTCTGTCTTTAGATGAACAGAAGAAATTTTACTTCAACTTAATGATGTCCTCTTTAAGAATTTTTCCATACCACATTAATGTGTCCTTTTTTCTTTTGAAAAGAATAAAACAAAATGGAGTCAGTCAAAACAAAAGGATGGACATAGTGCATGACTTAAAACCAAAATACAAGATGATCAACAGTGGTTACCATAATGCCTCTTATTATCTTCAAAAGAATTGGCCACATCATCAGGCATAATAAAATTGAACAAAACAGTTCAATTTTATTTGTACATAACAAAACCAATAAAAACAAAACATTGGAGACATTATAGGAATTCAAAAGAAGATAATAGTCAAACCAGAATGGGTATCATAGTGAATCTTATTGTCTTCATAGTAGTTGCCTACACCTTCAGACTTTATGCTATCAAACAAAACAGATTCGAATAACATCAGTCAAAACAAGACAGTGAAAGCAATACAGGGCTTCAAGTTAATAGGAAATGAAAAATGATTACCATAGTATATCCTGCTATCTTTGGAATAGCTGTCCATGCCATCAAATCTAGTATAAGTAGACAAACTGGAACAGAATAAAACCAAACTAAACAGAGCGATGAAAACAATACGGGTTTCAGATCATGATGCAAGATTAACAGTGGCCACTGCCTTCCCTCTTTAGACAATTTCCCCTTTAACTTTCACAGGGTACTTTGTACATTTTGTATCCCACTAACTCCTTTAGTTTTTAAATTAGGGAGACAACCCCACTATTCACCTAAGTGATTCTGAACCTTTTTACCACTGAGCATGATCTCAAGTTGTATCCATTTACCTACAAGAACCTCGTTTTCCTTCCTTATAGCTGAGTAGTTCTCCATTGTATAAGAGTATCATGTTTTTTCATAGGCAAGCTACCTCTACTTTTTTCTGCTTTCCTGTCACATAGAGCATTGTTTTCTCATCTTCCCCCCCCCCCAACCCTCATCTTTGACTTTCAGTCTATGCACTCTCTTTCAGGTTAATTATATTTCTTATATACAGCATATTGATGGACCCTATCTCCTGATCCACTATGCCGGTTTTTCTTTTTATTGGTGCATTGAGGCCATCCATATTAGTGATTATGGCCAACCTCCTCTGCCTCATCTCTGCCATGCTATTTTTCTGCCATTGGTTGTCTACTTTTCCCCTTCATTCTGTTGTCTGCCCCATTCAGTGAGCCTCCTCTGCCACTGTTCCTGAAATCATGGTCTTTTTTCTCTCTCTCTAGAATGTCCTTCAGTATTTTTTATAGGGTTGATTTGGTGGTCATGAACTCCCCCATTTCCTCTTTGTCATGGAAGCATCTTGTTTCTCCATTAATTTTGAGATATATAGTTTTGCAGGGTATATCAGTCTGGGTTGGAGGTTATTTTCTTTCAGAACTTGGAGTACTTCACTCCAAGCTCTTGATTTGATGGTTTGTGTCGAGAAGTCTGTCATGATTCTGATGTGTTTTCCTTTATAGGTGATCTGTTTCTTTTCTCTGATAGCTTTAAATATTCTGTTCTTGAGTTGAATTTCTGGGATCTTGCTTATTATATGTCTGGGTGTAGATCTAGTTGGTTATAGCTGAATAGAGTTCTGTATGTCTCACTTACCTGAGTATCATTTCCTTTTCCTATGCTTGGGAAGTTTTCTTTAATTATTTCTATCAATAGCCTTTGTATTTCATTTGTGTTTACCTCTGCTTCTTCACTCACATTTTTTATTCTTTAGTTATAGATCCTCTTGTCACCTTCTAGCTTTTGTGTTGTTATTTCCTGGTTCCTTGTTATTTTTAAGAGATCTTTCCTTTTGTGATCGCAAGTTTCAAACCTGTCTTCAAGGTTTGATAGTCTATCTTTAGTTTTTTTCAGGCAGTTTTGCCAGCTTTCAATGGAGTTTTCAATTTCCTGGTAAGCTCTTTGAATCTGTTTCATGGATTCTAAGTCTTTTTTATGTTCTTCATTGAAGGTTTCCCTCCTTTTTCTGTGCTTCTCTATTCTTCCATCTGTGTCTTTTTTAGAAGTGCTAAGTAATTCTTTAATTATATTTCTTATATCTTCCTTTATTTGTAATAGTATTTCTGTTTTAAGTTGTTTTATAGTTTCATGAAGTTGTTTCTTTATGTCAGTTGCTGTTACTTGAGCAACTGCAGGTGTGTGATTCTGGATCTCTTCTGTGTTTACATCTCCTGGACCAGTACTGCTTGGGTTGGAGGCTGAGACTGCCTTTTGCTTCTTCCTCTTATCATGTTCCTGGTTTCTAACAGACAAATGGGTAGTGCGGACCCCTAGCACTACTTGTATTGGTTATAATTACTCTGAAGCGTTTTGGTTAGGGATTTCTGCTGTTTGCTGTGTTTCCCAATCTGCTGGTGACTACTGGAATATAAACAGGGGCAGGGCAGGCTGCCCCCTCCTTCTTGAGCTGGTTAACCACAGGGAGTCTTCAAGTTTGTGTGTGCTGGGAGGGCGGGGTTGGTTAGGGATAGCTTTAGAGAAACCTCTGCGCTGGCTACTGGACCGCGCACAGGGGTGGCACTCAGTCCAAGCAATTTTCACCAGTCTGCTCTGTACCAGGAGTGGCTGAATGAAGCCAGCTGTAGTTTTGGTTCTGGGCTTATCCTGTGTGACTTCAAAATGGTGCCCAGCCAATCACCTACTCCTGCCGGAGGACTGAGTCCCCTACACTCACCACCAGCCAGTGCAGTTGTCTGGTCTGCTGTTCCCCTCTGCCACTATGTCTCCCTGCTGAGGCCTTCAGGCTTACAAGCTCATAGTGCGTCTCTGGATTCCAGCTCATAGTGCGTCTCTGGATTCCAGTGGCGCTTCTCACACAGTGGGACTGGCTGTGGTGAAAGCGCCTTTGGCTACCATCT
>PVLA01003350.1:0-135295 GCA_004027455.1 Hydrochoerus hydrochaeris
CCCCCCCCCATTTAAAAAAATATCTTTTGCTGTTGCCAAGAAGAAAGCCTAGTGTTTACTATCAAGGATATGTGAATTAAAATACCAGCGTTTTCTGAGTTGTAATTTGCTGGCATTATATTAGCAGAGTTCACTACTACCTGCGAGAAAGTTCCTCCCAGAAATGGCCTTAGTTCTTCTAAAGGCCTGATCCACCTCTCCAATTTGTGCCCACAAAGCAACACGTACCAGGATTTGGCCACTTAGTATTCAGACAGTGTCGAGATTCGAGTAAAAAGCCTATATTCCAAATGCTGGATGCACGGTTGCCAGACCAAGCCCAGTCAACAGTTCAGGTCCCAGTTAGATTATGAGAAAGGCGTGGGGCAAAACATGCCGACCCGTCTTGTCAATGAAGCAGCCGCGATAAAAGGAATTACTCCATAAATGCCAACTTGGGAGGCTTTAATAAATGCAGAGACTGTGCTCTTTCCAGCTGCCCCAAGTTGACTATAAAAGCTGGTTAGGATTGTGAGCATTAATGCTTTCTTCCTCCTCCACCTCCTCCTCTTCCTCCCTCTCCTCCTTTGTCTTCTTTTAAATGCAAAGTATCTCTCCAAGGATTGAGGAAGGAACAATTCCTCTGTATTTCCACAGTTTTGCGAAGAGACACAAGGTTAGCAGGTCACGTGATTACTACTAGACCTATCAGATGCAATGGGGGAAATGCATATATGTTAATGTGCAGCTCCGTCAATGTCAGTTTTATTTGATTCATGATATACACAAAGCTGGCACGCAATTGTAACGGATGAGGTAATGTCCTTTTTAATTTAGAAAGTCTTAAGCTGTCCACTCTAACTCGTAGTATCATCTTTGCAGTTGTCTCCTGAGACTTTGTGTAAACATAAATAATGTCTCCCATGCAGTTGAAAGGGAATTGTTAAAGATGACATTGGTCAGCATGAGATTTCTCCCCACTTTGATTTTTTTTTCAATTGCCAGATATAATTTACATGACTGTCATATTTGAGTCATGCCTCCAATTAATATGTCCAAGGATTTTTGAACTGAGTTAAACACAGAAATAAAGATTTGAAATGGATGGGCTGCTAATGTTTTCCTGTTGGTCCCAGGGAAAAAAATAAAGACAAATTAGATTCTCTAGTGATTTGTAAATAGAAATAAAAGTAAAGTTAAAGAAATATATAATACTAGATAAACAAAAAACTTCTCATTTTCCATAGGCATACTAGTTTTTGGTGATGGTTTTCTATCTTTTAAAGATAAGCAAGCTTCCAGGCATATCTGTTATCTCAGTATGATCAGAATAATATTTTATTGTCACTTTATCATACATCTTTGTAGAGCAACGTTATTAAATCTGAATTTTCTTAATCATATAAATTTGATGATTTCAAGGGTTCATATTTCTTTTTCCAACAATATTCCTTTAAAAATGTAGCCTGGTAGGTATAAACAAACGTACTTTCCACTTTTAAATAAACTTTATTTTCCTGTGGATAAATTATGTTTTATGACCCAACCATGGTTTAGGGAAGAAAATGTGTGTCTTTCCCTATTGAAAGTGACTACTGGGAGAGGGTCCTCCCCCCCAGGAAGTCTGGAGTTTGTGGAATTGAGTTAAATAGTGAAGAATCTGCTTATTATTCTGTGACCATATGTTTAAAGGGCTGCTCACAGAAATCAAAGTATTCTTCATGGAGAGCTCCAGTTAAGGGGACATTTTGAATTCATAAAAGAACTTCACAGTTTGAAAAGAATGCATAGCATTATGTATTGACACCCCACCACCATAGACAAAGAGACACAATTTAATAATAGAGAATTGTGCTGGTGAGATTTTTCTTTTTCTTGCTAATTGGTTACTTTAACTGACATTGTCTGCGAGTATAATGGACATCATTATTCTTAACAGTTCTGTGTTGCCAGATGATATGTACAGACATGATGCAGTCCATTTTAATTATTTCATTTTGCTAGATATTTTTTCCCTCCATGTAATTCAGTGGTGAATGCAGATAGCACTCCCCCCCACACCCCGCCACTTTGGCAGACTATGCTGGATAACATTAGTTTTTAAAATATCAGAATGAAAAGGGCATTTCTCACCAACTGCTGTCTCCTCCCCTGTTTGCCCACTAGGTATGACTATGTGGAAGTCATCGATGGAGAAAACGAAAATGGACGCTTATGGGGAAAGTTTTGTGGGAAGATTGCTCCTTCCCCTGTAGTATCTTCAGGACAATTTCTCTTCATCAAATTTGTCTCTGACTATGAAACACATGGTGCAGGATTTTCCATTCGTTATGAAATTTTCAAGCGAGGTGAGTGAGAAACATTCAGAAGAACAAGTGTGATTGAATGATCATTAAAAATTATTGGATTTCCCAAGAGATAGGAATTATGCTTTCACCTTCCATAAAGAGCTATATACTCCCATTGCAAAAAAATATCAGAAAATACTTCTAATGCTTTTAGTATAAAAATACATACATGACATCCCTATGAGCAGATAATTATGTGTGTATACATGTTCTTGCACTGAGAGCTGCTTGACTTGGTAGATAAATCCTATTCTACATGTATGGGTACATACCAACATATATACATCCACTTGCTTCTTGCATATAGTGCTGTCAAAGACAAAAATGGTCAGAAAAGAAGCTGGGAATAGCCTTTCATTTTCTGTCCAATAAAACCTTGGTTTGCAAGCATGATTTGTTCTGGAAACATACTTGTAATCTAAAGCACTTGTAGCTCCGGTTGAATTTCCTCAGAAGAAAAAAATGAAAACTCAGGTGCTTTGTTCCATAATTCAAAATATTCACATAAAAGTGATTACAATGTTGTAAAATAATACAAAATAATATAGAAAATACAAAATATAAAGAAAAAGAATAACCTGCACTTACCTTGGAAAACCTTGGTAGCTGGTGTGAGAGAGACGAGAGAGGAGAGTTATTATATGGCAGGACTTTCACTGTCACTAACAGAATCAGTGTTATCTATTGGTTTGATGGAATCTTTTCCTTTTTGTGCAACTTTAACAAGGACCCTCTCCAGTGACCCTTGCTTGTACCTTTTTTTGAGCATTTTGAGAACACACAGCATTGCACTTTCAACAGCTTCATTACTTCTGCTGCTAAAGCCTTATTTGGGTGGTACTTTTCTACAGAATTTTGCAGTTTTCCATAATGTTAGACTAATCTCATTTGAAGTATGGATTCCTCCACCTTTTTCTCTCCTCCCCTGCAGGTGAGATCTCTTCCTTAACATCTTGCTGTTGGGAGACAGTCACCCACAATGCTGAAGCAAGAGCGGGGGTGAACAATGGCTCAGTTGTGCTCATGTGATATTCAGGATCACACACTACTTGTCTTGCAAGACCTTGCTTATCTATTAAGTGAAGACTTAATAGAAATGTTTGCTCTTCTTACAGAACACTTGCAGAATAAGTTACAGTCCAAAGTTTTACTATATTTCCCAGAGACAGGAGCATGGATGAAAGAGAGGAGAGTGACCACCTGGTCCTAGGTCACTAAGTACCAGACATGATCAAAACATTTGGTGAATATTTTTTAAAAATTTATGTATTATGGTACAAGATACCTTGGCATTAATTTCCCTCAAAGTACTCCCTCCTGCTTCAAGTACATTTATTCTCTCATTCTTACGGCTTTCTGAAGCAGTTCTGGAAGTCCTCTTTCGTGACTGACTTTAGGGTTGCACTGTAAAGGCTGCCTCACTTTCCTGAAGCAGTTCAAAAGGTTTGCCTGTCGTGGTGATTTTGACTTTGTGGAAGAGCCAGAATTTTCACAGTGCCAGGTCCGGTGATGAAGGTGGATGAGAACACACCTTAATGTTTTTACGACCCTGCCTTTTTGTCAGATGGCACGGGGTGGTGGCTTTCACCAAATTTCGAGCATATCTTGTAAAGACACTCAAGAAAGAAAACTTCCCAAGCTGCTTCAGAAAGTGGCAGGAATGATGAGCCAAGTATTCAAAGCAAGGGGGGAGGTTTTGAGGTGGATTAGTGGCCATGAGTCTCTTATTGTAATAATATTTTTAAAAACAATATACGTATTCATCATATATTTTGATCATACATCATATTCTTCATCTTCCTCCCAAATGAGCTCAGCTTCTTGTGTTTCTATTAGTCTCAAATGTGCCATAATTTCCCTGTCCTGGTGTCCAGCACCATCCATGGGGTTTAAAGCCTTCCATTTGCTCTCTCCTCCACTCCCTACATGGACACGGCTTGCAGTTCTATTTAATTTTCATCCGGAGGTCTCAGTGAGCTTCCTTTCCATGCCCACTGCCACTAACTTAATAGGCTCAAACTGGGGTTCTCTTCATGCTGTTTAGTCTTACACAGGGCTTCTCTAACGGGCCTCCAACCAGGTCTTCCAGATGCCTACAGTGGGTCTCCATCACCTGTTGGGTAAACTCTCAATCCCCGCTCGCAGCTGGACATCAAGCTGTGGTGCTCTTGACTCTGTCCACCAGAGCTCTCACAGACCCCCACCCCAACCCCAGTCTGGCCTCCGGCCTCAGCATGATACACTGGGTAAAGCCCAGCAGACTTACACTTTCCACTGGCTCCTGGTATATATGCATAGAGCTTCGGTTTCTGCCTCTAAAAAAATGGAGAATAGTACCCAACATTGGCTTGTTGGAAAAATCAGATGAGATGGAGAACACGTAGCCAGTGTCTGATACTGACAATGTATTCAGTAGACGAGAGTGTCACAGGGATTATGAACAAAGTTGATGCCTTCAAAATTCAGAGCTCTTGCTCTCTTCCAGAATGTACTTGACATCCTTGGAAACTTGACTGTAAATATACTCTTCATGGGATGTTCCTCCTATTTAATCTGCATTTTACTCTATGCATACACTCAAGATATCCCCGATATATGTGTCTGCTGTGCACAGTAAATGGAAAGTGTGTATGTGCAGTACACTTGTATACATTCAGATAGTCCACACATGGAGTGTTTTCTTATTTTATTCCATGTATGTTTTATTTCACAATTAAATTAGTAGCACTTGAAAATAGCAAAAGAAAGTATCTTTTCTTCTCACTGCACATACTGCATGAAAATTATTAATAAAATACATTTAAGCATATCTGTAGGTCATGGATCTTTTTCCTCAGAGGTCATTCAATGATGTTATAGAAACTGTGACTCTGTATTCTTTTGAAAATATAGCACTTCTTGCAGGGTCCAGAAATTTCAAGTTTCCTCAAAACACACAAATTATATTAATCAGAGTTTAATTCACCAAGAAATTGATCTTTTATCTGTTGGCCTTGAGGTTTTAAGCAAAGCCACAATTCTCAGAGACACTGGGCCATTTTTGAGTCCCCGTGGCTGAAAGTGCAGACAGACCATCTTGCCTCGTACCCTCCAAGCCAGTCTCAGTCTCTTCTGTTTCTCCCGAGTTACCCTGGACCTCCCTCGTTCTCTTCCCAATGATCCCACTTTTTCTTCTGTCTGGTCTCTCTGATACCGAAACTGTGGGTCACCTACCCAATAATTGTTCCCATTCACCCAAGGCAATTTCTGTAGGAGACCTATCTCTCACCTGTCACTCTCCTTGTCCTTCCCCTGACGCTGGGTGCTAGGAGAGGCTGTGGCAGTTTTTCTGGGTCTCAGAGTGGGCCAGGGGGACCATTTATGGAGACCAAGATTGCCCACTGGATCTGCACTGTGTGACTAAGAGTCTGTATGTTTCATAATAATACCAAAGTGTTATCCAGCGATTACTACCATCAGTCCCCACTGTCATTAACAACTGTGTGGCATTCATGTAGCTGCACAAAAAACTCTCAGTTTTGTGCAACACATCAAAAGCCCTGTATTTATTTGTTGGCTTCTAAAGTCGCCCCCTCTCTGTAGTCCATTTATTGTTTGGCTCACAAGGCTGCTGCCTGCAACACTGCTCACCTCAAGAGCTCAGCACAAACCCCTAACCCCAGTCTCCCTTCTGTCCTTTCTGGAGGAGGCACCTAGTCAACTGTGGATGCAATAGTGACAACAGAAAACATTAAAACAGTAAGACAAACTTTAGTGACTAATGGAGAAAAATAGGAAATTATAAGGTCTTTAAATAGGAAGAGTTTGTGTTTCTTTTTTCAAGTCCTCAACTATTTGTCTTATGCACACATTTGAGAATCAGAAAGGTTAAGAGGCCACGTGAGGTCCCACAGTAAGACAGTGGCAGAGGCAGGGCTGGAACTCAGCTCCTGGTGCTCAGCGGTTTTCTGTTACCTCACCCTGTGGGACACACACACACACACACATTCACACACTTTGTCTAGACATTTGAGCAAATGTCTTGGGGTTGCCTCCAAGAACATGGGACGTGGCTAGGCACGGGGGCCTATGGAAATGTGTTCAGTTTTTGTTTTTATCTCTCCATTGAATCTGAATCTCACCTGGACAAGTGTATCTTTTTACAAAAGGAAAATCAGTACCTGAACTGAGGTTTGCTGTTTGCTCTCTCTTTTGGAACCTGGCTGAACCATTTCTCCCCAGGAATGAAGTCAAAGATGTCCAGGGTCTCTGTCCCTATATTTGAGAAATAAAATTCTAAAGCATCCCCAAAATATAATATGCAAAATATATGTATATGTTTTAATATAAATATAAATATTCCCTGTGAATTAATGACTCCAACTGGCATAGTCACTGGGTTCTCAGAAGCCCCCACAGTAATTCAAATATGAATTTGAAAACTTTGCCTGGAACTGAGCTGACTTTTTTAAAATGCAACACACTAGTAACTTTTTAACCAGAATCAAACAAATAATCTGAGCAAACTGTGGTGGAGTGTGAACCACAGCCAAGGTTCAACAGTCTTTTAAACCTCTGTGGGAAAGTTACCATGCCCACCTAAGAAGTCCTGTTTCTTGACTCTCCTGTGCCGCACAACCCAACGTGTATGCAGCGAGGAAGCAATTGGTTTGTTTTCTCAGCAGTTTTCCAGGTGCACTGAGATAGAGATTCAGCTTCCTGACCTGAGCCGCCAAACACAGACCTGCTAGTTACATTTAATCTGTATTACACCTAATAGGTTACTGTGACTGCCAACATACTGGAAGAAGGTTCTGTGAGGAATAATTTCTGCACACCACCTGACTCAGAACTGAATCCTCATGTGACACTGCAGGAGTCCATCCTGTCTCCCTGCAGGTGACAGTGAGACGGTGATCAGGAAAGGAACTGTTGAGTCAGACATCCCCAGATTTGAGGGTGAGATTAGAAGGGTCAGTTAGTTCATCTCTGATTCACGGAGAGTTTCAGTGTAGCTATCTGAAAATCACAGCACTGCTGGTGGTAAGGAGGGCAGTGCTGATACCCTCCTGTCGGTGTAGATGGGCAGGTTTTCATTTGTGTACTAGACACCACTTATTCGACACTAGATTCTGTGAACTGAAATTGTGCTCATTCGTGCAGCTATGCAGTCGACCCACCACATGTGCATGAGTGTTCCTGGTCATTGCACAAAACACTATGATTTGTGAAGTCTTGATAGTATCGAATAGTCATTAAAAGTGGACCTTACCAATGTGTGTGTGTGTGTGTGTGTGCGCGCCTGCACATCCGCTAACGAGCAACGACACAATGCTGTGGCTGATGATTTGGGAAAGGTTGGCATGCCAGCCTTGATATCAGATGACTCCCACCGCCATGACCTGTAATCACGTTTTATCGAACCCTCACTGAGAGCCACGCGCACTGGCACACCTGTGTCAACACCATTCGGAATGACTCACTCGCCCTGGGTACAGTACGAATTACCTTTCACATCTAGTTTGTCAAAGAGGCATAGGTCACATCTGGCACAGTTACTTAGTCACCGGTGTAGGAATCTGAAACCCAAACTCCCTCCACTGAATTCTCTCCCTCGGCTTTGTAAATGTTCTATTTCACCAATAAAGGGCTGTCAGATTCAAGATTCAGAGATTTAAGTTTGAAGGGGCTATAATTATTTCTCTAGAGCTCTGTCGAGATTTCTGCAGCTTATTCATTGTTCCCACATGATTTTATATTTGTCATTTTTTCCTCCTGCAACAGCAGAAGTCTTTAAATTGCTCCACACAAATGCAAAACTCAGGTGAACCCAATAAATCTGAATTTGACTTGCCATACCTATCACTAACATGAAAAGCTGAGTAATGCCTGATTAGGACAGTGATTACGGTGGTGAACTTTTATTAGAAAAATATTCTTTCTCCGCCTTGGTTATGTGTCAGTAAAGTTATTTCAGTGGAATTTTCATTCTCTCCTTTTTTCTTTTACTCATAGGTCCTGAATGTTCCCAGAACTACACATCATCCACTGGGGTGATAAAGTCCCCTGGATTCCCTGAAAAATACCCTAACAGCCTTGAATGTACTTATATTATCTTTGCACCAAAGATGTCCGAGATTATCCTGGAATTTGAAAGCTTTGACCTGGAGATTGACTCAAATATTCCATCGGGGATGGCTTGTCGCTATGACCGGCTGGAATTCTGGGATGGATTCCCTGGCGGTAAGAACTAACAACAGCAAGAAGCATCTATGAGGAGGTACCTAGGGGAAGGGCTCAGGATCCACTTACAAAAGTCGTGGTATTTACATAATTTTTTTAAAAAAAGATAGCTCAGAAGGGCAAGGGAGAACAAAGTGAAATGGTAACTCTGTAGAAAAAGGGTGAAATATTTGAGGTCAGGAAGACCTCTGTAATTATCTAATGCAATGCCTTCATTTCATAGATAAGAAAGCCGGCCATGAAAAGTTGTTATACAAGGTTTTTTAAAGCTATTTTTGAGATAGATTTTGGAACAACACATACTTTTCCTAACCAAATTTTTTTTTCATTCACTGACCTTCCTCCCGGTCATTTATTCATAGACTGTCAAAAGTTAGGACCTTAAGAGGTCACGTAAGTCAAACCACTCATTTTACAAAAGTATTGACTAAGGACTGGAAAAGTTGAGTAACTTTTAATTATTTTTAAAATTTAGGGAAAGAATGTGATTGTTTTGGCATTCTTAATTTAGACAAATTCCTTGTTTGCTCTCTGTGGAATTTTAATCTTTGGCAACTGGACTCAACTCAACACTGAATATAATTTATATTCTTTGTTCCTATTATTCTAACTAATTAAAACAACTAAAAATGTTTATAAAATACCTGTCACGTACCAGGCCCTTTTCTAGCCACGGGGTAAGCAAAACAGTCAAAGATGTTGGCCCTTGTGGAGTTTATGTTAGGCAGAGAAGTAAGACCATACACAGAGCACACTACAGATAAACTAATTATGTGCATCGGATGCTAGAAGGTGACAAGTGTTATTAACAAATCAAAAAGAAAGAAAGAAAAAAGGAAGAAAAAACAGAGATGGAGAGAAGGAGAGCAAAAAGAGGGAGAGATGGAAGGAAGAAAGAGTCTAGCAGAGAAAGAAATGAAAACTAGAGAGGTGGAGTTAGGGGTGAAAATTCTATAGGGTGGTCAGGTTGGACAGATAAAGGCAGTGACATGTGAGCAGAGGTTTGAGGAAAGGGAGGAAATAGCCATGTAGACACCAAAAGGAAAGTTTTCCATCCAGCCCTGGTGAATTAGAAGGTGAATGGCAAAAGAACACACCCACCTGAACAGAAGGAGGTGATCTCAAATGATTCGCTGCAGCTACATTTCTTGTCTTATGTCTAGTCTGGTTTCATATTAAGATTTCTCTAGAGGATGTGCAATCCACAGATCAGAGAGGACAACTGGGAAGCTCTTGGTGGTCATGGAGTTAGAGATGTGTAACCATCTCCTAAGCAGCACCACGAACTATTCCCAAATTTGAGGAAAGCATGGTTATAAACTGCAAACAAAGAACAAGCTATGAAGAAGAATGTTGTAGTCTTTGAAACATTATCAAAACCAGTCATTTCACCAGTAAAAAGCAAGAGTAGAAAACTGGTTGCAGAATAACCTTATATTGTTATTGGGCTTAACGGGTGAATGAACAGTCATTTAATATCTCTTTCTCTCTTTTACCATATCAGTGGGGCTATGATGATCTGATCAAAACTCCTTCATTAAGTAATGAGATTTTTCCCAAACACAGTGTTGATGGATTTACAAATATTCAATCCAATAATTAGAAAAACAATATTATAATAATGTTGCAACAATAGTTAGATCATTTAATAATGGGTTTATTTGTTTGCAATCCAAATTTGCAGCTTTCCTTTCTAAAACTTGCATTTAAACTGACATCTGAAGAAGAGGTCCAATCAACAAACTTATTTAGAATACTTTCAGAAAAAAGCACATTGTTATTAGTGTCAAGGCTCTTTCAAAGTAGTAATTTTCTGGCTCTAGAAAATCACTGTGTTGAAGCAAAGGACAATTAACAATAAGAGTTTTCAGCCTTGCAATCTGTCCATGTTTTGAACTATATGTTTGACTTATTCCCAGGAAAAACCGAGTTTGAACTCTAAAGAAGTGTTTGTGTGTTTGTTAATATGTACCTGGCTTCTTCAGCCTCCACCAGCAAAATAGTTCTCTTTTTTTAGTTGAAATGAGTATCTGAATCTCCCCAAGTTTTCTGTCAGTGGCACTAGAAACATTTTTGTCATAATAATCCAACACATCCAGTTCCTCTGCCAACAAAATTGCTTTTAGTCTTTGATATCTTTTCCAAAAACAGCAAGCAGAAGGCACGGAAGGCTTTTTAACCATTAAGTAATTTTGTGTTGCATTTTATCATAAACATTGAATTAAATGACTAAGTAATTGAAAGCCATCCACTGACTCACACTAACTTTGAAGAGAAGCAGTTTATTCCAAAACACAAAATCCAACACATGCATATTGTGAATCACACATCTTTACCTTTCACTGTCTTTGATGTTCTGTGAATTTGAAAATAGTAACCCTGTTGGTGGTGAAACTTCGCACATAGTTCAGGGCAAAAGTGCACCAGGCTCGAGACATGGTAGATAACACAGCACATCTGTGCTGAGGGACGGAGCCGGGTGTAAACCGTGGGTTCTCATCATCGGGCACAAATGCACCCAGCTCTGTGTGCAGGCAATGAGAAGAGCCTGGATCTGGCGCGGTACCTACATCCCCAACATTATCCATCACCTTGGGAACAAGTCTTACAAACTCTCAAACAAGAGGAGTTTTTGAAATTTAGTTTTACTTTGGCATCAACCTTCTAAAACCATAAAGACAGATACAAATGTGCAATTTGGGGGTAGGGAGTAAGTAACAAAGCTTATTTTTATTACTCCAGATTTTTCCACCAAAAGATTTGTTAATTTAAGAAAGCATTGATGACCTATCTCTTACCTTTCAAATGGTTACCTTTTTTATCTACTCACAATACCTCACTCTCTAAGTCAATCTTTTACTTACCATGTTGTTGCGCTTTTTTTCCACATAAAAAAGTGGTAGAAAACCAAATTGTCTTGATTGTGAGGTACGGTTGTAATTATAGGACTGATTAACAGAAAAATACACAGAACTATATAGTTGCCATTTCCTGTGGCAGGTGTATCTTTTTAAACATCACAAATGCTGTGTTACTTCATGCCTGACCACATCCAATCATTACAGACCTATTCTGCCCCCAAAAGATAGCCCAGCATATCTTGCTTACTTAAAATTCCTCAGTAATTCAATTTTTGAATTATATTTCTGGTTTTTGTGATGGTTTTCATTCATCTCTTTGGCCTTTGGGTCTGTAATAACAAAAAGAGGAAATCCAATAGCTGTATTCATGTAAATACACAAATGAACACACACAGGAGACACAAGAGTGCTTCACCCACTCTGGTTCAGATCAATATTGCATTAGCTTGCTAGGCTGAGGTCTCGCTGTTGTTCAGGAAAATTCAATGCCTCTTTGTATTATGTCTCAGAAACCTTTCACTCTTGTATCTTAAGGGCTCCTAAAGAGAGTTGCATTCCGCTGACCGCTGACCGGGGGCCTGTTCTAAAGGACAGAAGGCAGATTTCCCCAGCATGTCTTACACATTATAAACCAGTGAGTCATGGAGACTCTCTAAATTATGAGTCTGCATTAGACAAGTTCTCTTCTGTTTCCTTTTTCAAAGAGACTCCCCACCCTGCCCACCCTCCCCAGGGGAACTGGGTGGCCATGGAGGGGGAGGACCAGCCACCAGCAGTGGCAGCTCCCCTAGCCAGTGTATATTCTTGGGAAGGTCAGCGGCTGCAGTGACCAGAGAGTAAGCCCCAGGCTTCGGGCTGTAAAAGTTTGCCCACAATCTAAAGGGGAGATTCTGAAACCACACAAATGGAATTTAAATGAGGGGGAACATGGGAGTGTATGAATGGACTTCAAGCTTCCGCTTTATAACTGCAGATCAGAAATGGGATACTTTTGCCTTTTTTTTTTTTTTTAGGAAAGGAAAGACCTAACGTTTTGGTCTAACAAGATATTTTCATGCATATGTTATGGGCAAATAGAGTTCTGTGGGAAAGAAAAAAAGATGTTGAATTAGTGATAGGGCCACATCGAGAATGAAGAGAATCTGGAAGAGAATTAGCCCTTGTGGAAGAATCTGAGGTCAAGCTTAAGCTAAAGAGAAGCAAGAAGCAGTGAGGAGTTTCTTCTTCTGGGGGTGGTTGTCTGGTGCCTGGGGAGTCTAATTTAACAACATTGTCTCACCCTAATACGAAGTGTGTGCCCGTGACTATGTGATTTTCCTAGATAATCCACATTGATTTCCCTCCCTTTGACAGCCCCCGTGTTCTCTCCATGATAAATCGGTCTTCACACACAGCCTTTGGTTTCCAGAGAATGAGGGAAAGTCTTTGAATTTCACTCAGATTAATCACTTTGAATCCACAGACTTTATCAGGTATTTGAAGTAACTCATTTTGCCAAAGATCTGCACACTCTAAACAGTAAGGTGCTCCGATTATCTGCCTAGTGAACACTCAGCTTGTGTGTGGGCTTCCTATCTGCGGTCACACTGGAAACATCTTCTGGTCCCTGTCAGCAGCCTTGTGCTTTCAAGTGCCATACACAGGACTTGGAGCACCTCATTCCCCTGAAGGACTGTCCCCCCAGGGAAAGGTCTGCCCACTGTCTGCCTTCAATGAATCAATAACTCTTAGTTGAAAAGCATGAATTCAGGATCTGGGGTAGAGGAAAACAGTCCACACCAGATTGTCCTTCTAACTCCAAACCATCTGGCACATTTTTAACATATGTGCAATGAAAAAAAGAAAGAAAGAAAAAACCAAAAATAAGAGAAAAGGAACCTCCCTCTCTCTGTGGCTCTGTTTCTCTCTCTCTCTCTCTCTCTCTCTCTCTCTCTCTCTCTCTCTCTCTCTCACTGCTGATCTGGAGAGAGATTTAGAAGGCAGCTTACAATGGTTCACAGCCAACATTTGTCTAAAGAATTTCAACAAAGGTGTGGCCAGTTTAAGCCAAATAACCATTTGACTTCAATACAAAACAGTGTTCCTGATCTCTCGCTGCCTTGGGTATAGTTTTCTTCTGTTGTGCACAGCCAAGCATCTGCCTTGGCCCATTTCTTGGCCACAAGGATATAATGCGATGTATTGGAAGAGAAAATCTGAGACAGCGGTCAGGAAAATGCATTTGCTGTTCATTTTGTTTGTAATGCACCATTATGTAGAAGTCATTGGTGTCTACAGTCTGTACATTTTCTATTGTTACACCTATGGTATTCAGTAGGCGTCAGACACAGTCCTGAGTAGAACATGAGACCTTGCTCTTTGTCCAAAGCTGTGATGTTCATCTAATTTGGAATTCAGGGACTGAAAGATGGAACAAGGAAGGAAGTTGGGGGTTACACAATTCTGGGGTGGACTTCTTTCCTGGTGCTCTTCCCAGGACTCAGGGCTCCCCCTAATCCCTTGTAGGAGCAGGAGAAGGAAGGAGAGGCAACTCAGGAAGCTCGGGGACCTGCCAAGTTGCAGCCTTTCAGTACCGGGCTGTATGAGAAGTGTGGCTCAGGAGATGAGAGCTAAGATGCCAGTTGACGACCCAAACCTCATTCTTCACAATTGAAGCAAGCATTTCGATTCTGTTCTGAAAACAACCCTGCTCTCTGGGGATCATGGCTATGCCTGTCACTGCCCTTCTGAGTACACTTTAAAATTCTCTCCACAAACCCCATCCAATACGTTCATTGCAAGCCAGTTAACTAGGGAAGCCTTGCTTTGGGTTAGAATAGACTTCTGGGTTCCACTGGGACCCATACTTGTAAATGGTTATTTTTACATCTGCTCTAGAAGAAAAGACATTTTGACATTCCCTGTGTGTTTGCCTTTCCAGTTGGCCCTTACATCGGACGTTTCTGTGGACAGAAAATACCAGGTCAGATCCGTTCTTCATCAGGCATTCTCTCCATGGTTTTCTATACCGACAGTGCAATAGCCAAAGAAGGCTTCTCAGCCAACTACAGCATCTTGCAAAGCAGTGTCTCAGAAGGTCAGTGTTACTCATCTTGCAAAGCCCTGTGGTAAATACTCCCTGTTATTCCAATTCATGCACCTGTGGCCACATGCAACACTGAAGAAATGTTTTGTGAAGTGGTGTGTGGAGTGTTTGTTTTTCGCTTTTAAATTTCTTTTTTTAATGAATAGCAACAGAAAAAGCTATTTGGTGTGCTTTCTTCCTAAAACCGTGGCTGCGACTCTGAAATCATTGAAGGAGGTGGGAAATAGGCACATAATGACATAGGGCCCAGAACCCTCCCTGACACCCTCAAAGCATCACAGGCAGAGAATCATAAAAGCAGCCTGGGGTCAGAGCACTCACACAGAACAGACAGTGTGTGTGTTTTGGTCGTGGAGGAACCTGGGGGAAGCCATTCTGTCTCCCTTTCTTACCTGAGTCAAAGTGGATATTCATGAAAAGAAGCATGTTTCAGTTTTTGTTAAGACCTTTCCATCAAACACAGAGAGTAATGGATTTTTATAACCTATTAAAATACTCAACCAACTCAACCCCTTTGTCAAAGTTGAGTGGTTTCCAGCTCTTCTAAGAGCTGAAGAAAAAAAAAGCCTAAAATGACAAAGAATACCCGTGTATTTGTGTGTTTCATATCAGTTCTAGTTGACAGGTTGTGTGGTGACTTATTGGCAGGACACGGGGTGTTTGGGGACCCATCCTACGGATTCTAGCACCTCCTCTACAGAGCTCACCAGGAAGTAAGATGGGCAACAGTAAAAGGTTACTTTGACTAATTAATTTTTGTAATTTTTGTGTCTGTAAATAATGTTTCTGTTACAAATAACAAGCCCAAGCTATGGGAAACCAATGAAACAAAACCTTTTATTATGTCACAAAACTTCATCTGGTAAGACAGGGAATTCAGAAAAATATGAAATTTTGACTAGCTGAGTGTGTTTGCTTTCTATTGCTGTAATAAATACCCGAGAGAATCAACTGAAAAGATAGGAAGTTTATTTAGGCTGGCAGTTTTGCAAGCTCCAGACTGACCAGTTGGTAGTTACTCTGGGCCTCCAGGGGGGCCGCAGCTCACGGCGGGAACTCATGGTGTAGCCAAGCGGCTCACTCCATGGCCAGAAAGTACAAGAGAGGAAGATGAAACAGGGTCCCACAGTCTCCTTCTCAAGACATGTTCCCAGAACCTAAAGCCCTCTCACTAAGCCCCACCCCTGAAGGGTTCTACCAATTCCCAACAGTGCCACCAGAGGGAGCAAGCCCTAATATGCGAACCTTTGTGGGACACCTAAAATCCCAACTGTGGCACTGAGATTTTCTGGATAGTTGAGGGTCTTCTATTTAACTTCTAAAGCTTTTTTTTTCACTTTGGGTTAATGTTTTTCTAAAATTGATCATTCACGTCTCACTATCACCACGCCAACTATGGTGGGCCCAATGGAGCACTGTGTGATTCGTGGTTGTCATTGTGAGTGAGCATTGCTGTCCTATGCTGTAAAAACGTGGTGCTCTTTGGGCCATGGAACACTGCAGCTTAGCCCTGATGAATCTAATAAACTAGATTAAAGATGTTAGTAATTGTGACCAGTCCAGAAAGGCATTTTTGGTCTCAATTGCAAGATAACCTGAAAGGGAATTAATATCTATTATCTAGTAGACATAAATTGAGAATAGGCACAGAGCCTCTTTCAGTGCTGTTAAGTATTAGAGGAATAGCACAATACTGAAATTTTATTTAAATGTATTTTTTTTTTTTTGTATACTCATCATACTCACGGAGTCACTCAACCTTGGAGATAAACCAGAATTTCCACCATTTCTAACTTCTAATAGTATTTTTCTCAATCTAGGCCTGCTAGTCACTGTGATGACAATCATAGCCTTATTTTTAAATAATACCAGAAAAATGCAAGTATCAGTGCCACATTTCAGCAAGTTCCTTCCTGGCTTCTTTGATAAAACTTTGAATGGATGAATTCTTATTTTGCCAGACTTGGAAGAAAGGCATCTCTTGGGTCCCCGTGTTTTCGATAATCCAAACTTCATGTTTCCTGCCAGATTTCAAGTGTATGGAACCTCTGGGCATGGAATCAGGAGAGATTCATTCCGACAGGATCAAGGCCTCTTCCCAGTACAGCACCAGCTGGTCTGCAGAGCGCTCTCGCCTGCACTACGCTGAGAATGGATGGACGCCTGGGGAAGATTCCTACCGAGAGTGGATACAGGTATGTGGCACAAGACCTGGCATCGCTAGAGGTGAAGGGGATTTGGGTCATCCGGAAAGGCTGATGTATAGAACCGTGCTGTGAAAACCGCCTTCAGCAAAAAAGAGCACTGGGTATAATCTTTAAAGCACAGTTGCTCACTGTGCAGCGGGGGAAGAGAGGCACAGACAGCCCCGCCTGAACATCCCGTCTTCTCAGGCCCTTGTGCGCCACTCTTCAAAGAACTGGAGGACAGATGGCTCACTTTGATAATGACTAAAAGATCAGATTTTCCCAACAACTACACATTCCCAAACATATGCTTCCTACTTTGATATACTCCAGTTTCCTTGATGAAATCCATGAATTCTGTGTGTAGACATGCGTGAAATCATCATTTCCAAGTATAGTGTGTTTGGGTCAGAAAAAGGGAAAGAAAGCTTGGGATGTATTTTCCATACAGGTCTACATAGTGCGTACCCAAGAGGGGGTTTAGTTAAGAGTTCTGGCCTCTGTCAGCTGTGTCCTTACACGTGGACATGTGTGGAATGCACATATTTGTGTCCTCATTAGGGATGTGGCTTCTGTTTTTCTTACTTGGCTCTGACATCCCCTTCCTCCTCTAGCTGTACACCAGATTATTCCTGCTTAGTCTCCCCAGCCTCTGCACTGTCATCCACAACTTTCTAGTGGTCTCCTGCCCCTCCTCACCCCAGCACCATTCCCAAAGCCCATTCCTGCCCACTTTTGATGCTCAGATGTTTGCACCCAAGGCTTGGATGCATACCTTCCTGAGTTTTTCACCTATTGCTAAATGAAATATCTATATCTGAATAGTCAGGTGAGACTGCAGATAAATTAGCCAAAGAGTTGTTTGCTGAAGGATCCAGGTTTCCTTTTCAGGAGAGTAGGTAAAACCTGTCTTACATCTATTGCCAGAAATATAAAAAATGACTAATTCCTGGGGAGAGTTTCTAAGCAAGAAAAAAACCCAAGATGATTTATTCTCTCCTTTCCACGTCTACCTCTGTCTCAGTCATTTGAGCACAAATACCAGATTTTGTTTTACTTTGGAAAGGTCAATATTAGTTTAACATACACTTAAAGTGAAATAGCCTATTACAGGAGACTGAACTCATGCTAACCTCTAAATGATAACAGTGAGAAATGTGGAGAGGGTGAGAAAAGATGAGACTTTTACCTTGGGATTGCTAGATCTAGCTCCAGATTAAGCCAGAAATGAAATGAGTTTGCCTGTGTCAAAATAGCTCTTGGTAACTTGTTTTTCCACATCCCCAAACCAACAAGCAGTTCAATATGATTGACAGATGTGCCTCTAGAGAAAAGCTTACATTTTGCAGTGCTAAGCGTGTTTGCACGGTAATGTAGTCCTATTCTTGGTAATTCAGAGAGCACTCAGTAATGTAGGGCCAGTGGTCTTGCAAGAGTTCTGAAATTGCAATGATAGCAATTCTTCTATGCAAGGCAATTCTGTGTCTGTAGAACTGGGAGACTAAACGGGCTCTCACAAAGCATTTGTCAGCAGAACAGGATTTTACATCATTCTTCAGGATTGGATGCAGTTTGAAATTTATGCAGGTAAAAAAAAAAATTCACATCATCCAACCCTTTCTGTCAAGGAATAGCACGGTAAGGAGAAGCAGGATCGTCCACCACCCCACCCCCACCCAAGGAAGGGGATTAATTCTTGCTCATGCTATTCCATCACTGGGCCAACTGGAGAGCTTCTCTACATGGTCTCACCCTGGACCCAGGCTGAGGAAGTGATGCTGTCCTCAAGGCAGAAGGAGGAAGAGCACACACGGTACTATCACCCACGTTTCAGTGCTGTAGCAAACTACCCAGCCACACTCAACCCCAGGATAGCTGGCAGTATTAGAGTCCTGCACTGGCAGCTGGGAGAGGGCCAGACGTCATTGTGAGCATCATGAATAATGATTATGCCATGCAAGAATCACGCACCATTTGTGGAATGCATATCAGATAGCACAACCTGTACTGTATATATGACTTTTTTTTTTTTTTGAGACAGGATCTAACTAGATAGTTCAAGCTGGCCCCAGAACACACTATGTAGCCCTGGCTGGCTTTGAGCTCACAGTGATTCTCATGCCTCAGCCTCCCAAGTGCTGGGATTTCAGGTATACGATTTCAGGTGTGCACCACCACACCCAGCTTCATATTTTTATTTTTATTTAACCTTTGCCACAGTCCTGGGAAGAAGGTACAATTATCTCATTTTAAAATGAAGATTCCAGGTTTGAAAGAAATTTCAAAATGCTCGAGCAAGGTCACAGTAACCAGACTTTGAGACAAGGTCTGTTGTAATCCAGCACCTGCTTTGTCACTTTCCAGTGTTCAGAGTCTTTGCAATTCATTATCAAATTTGTAAATTCAAATCTATCCTATAAACCCCAAGCCCCTCCCTCCCCACCATGCCTTGAGCTGAGGAGGTTCACATTGGGATGGGGTGGGTGCTGACTGTGAATCTAGGATTCAGGGATCTTGTTCCTCAATCCTCTGAAAGGTGACTGTCACCAAAGCTTAGTTTCTTCTCACCTTGAGGTCAAATTATCTTTTTCTCCCTTCAGAGCTCAGGGAGCTCATTTACATACTCAGAGTGTCTGTGCGAATGGTGGGAACCATTATCATCCACTGACCACCTAATTATGAAAAATGTCATGTGTGCTCAGCTTTTCTGAAGCTCCTTGGAAGGGCTTGTCTGGTTGTTTTCACTGGATAAATGTTTTATAAATTAACCAACAAGTGCAGCATGACTGAGGCTGAGAACAAGAGCACATACCTCTAATCATAGGAACGTCAGCATATACCCATCGCTATTTTTATGCACCTAAGTTTGCAGATGGCATTTGTTTTCTTTTTCAGCTTTTCCCCATTTTGCATGAAACCTACCCCACAAAACATGTTGCTGTAGCAACAGCAAGGACAAATTCTTCCATGTGCTACATTAATAAGGCAACTTTGGAAGTTGACTTTCCTTCAAGACAGGAACAGTCTTTGGTTCTCATTGTTTTCCTAGGAAATTACTGAGTGACATAAAAAAACAATGCATCATTAGTGGTGGATGCAAACGTCCACACTGGCGCTTCCTGTGAGATCTGCTGTCTGCCAGGAAACTTAAAAACAAGTCAAGGAGCCCTTTGGTCAGAAGAAACAGAAGGGAAGTCCCAGTCTGAAGGTTTGCACACAGCCACATCCTGCTCAGAAGGCCACTTAATAGCCCAAGCAGCTAAAAATTCTCAATTGTTAGTGAACAGAGTTAATCACACTATGAAATTTGCTCCTTTTTTTCCCCCAGAATATTCCATTGTATATTCTGTGTTCTCAGACTGCTTATCTTATTATAATTTAATCTGTTCTTCCTTTGTTTCTAGTCAATCAGAGAAAAGACTCAGTGTATATGTGGTGCAATAAAAATTCTTACAAGTGTGTCATTAGAGCTCACACATTAAATTCATTGAAACTGAGCTTCTTTTCCTATAAAATAAGATAATGTAACTTTAAGTCCCTTCAAGTTTTTAGCAGGCCATGATGCTATGAATCTCAGTGAAATTCAAACTCTAATTTTCTTTTCTTCTCTTACAAAGTGCATAAATACTAAATCTGTTTGGGAAGACATGTCCTCATAGATCCTAAATGTAGCCACTCACACACAAAGCAGAATTTAATACGTTAATTACTCCAATGTTTTATTAATGATAGTGTTCACCACACTGTAAACAGATTTATCCTTCCAGCTTTAATTAAAGCTCTTGGGAGCACTTTCCTCACAACAACTGTGACTTTTCCCTGATTAAAATGCCAGGAGACAGAAAAAAAAGGTACGAGATACAATGCCTGGGTGGGATATGAACTTTGTTGATCTGGAGAAGTAAAAGTGGCACCAGTGACTAATCAATTAGCACACTGTCCAGTGACTTCAGAAACAGAATTATTTGACTAACCCACTCAGGCTGAAATGCCACTCTTCTCTAAATTTGAGGGCATTGTTCTTTTGTGGGAGAAAAAAATGGGTACTAGATTATTTATGTTTCCACTTACTCCAAAGGGGCAGAAAGCTGCTGACTTCTCAGCCGCATCCTATTTGGTTAGGTAAATCAGCCCTGTTATGGAGTATTCACACAGAAGAGAGAAACGTACCCAGAAAAACATCTGTAAGAAAGCACCGCAGAGCCTCTGAAGCAAACACCCTCTTTCTCTATTGCACTTTCTAGTTCAGATGTTCATTCTGAGCTTTGAAGAGAAGGAAAGTTCCAGAAGTAAGGGACTAGAGCTAACCATTTGAGGAAACTTGTTTCCATGTTTTCCTTTTGCCTGATATATATTAAAATCTGTATTTTCTCCCTGAAGGAACTCTGAATGCAGTAACAGAAGCCTTGATGCACGTAGGGAGATAGGTGGAACTGAAAGAAACACACCCCGCGACCCCCTTTCCAACAACATTGTCAAAGAAATGAACTACCCTCCATAGAGATTCAGCCTCGGAACTGGTCCAATCCAAGTAGACCTCAGTATGTCACGTGATTTCAAAATTACTTGTGAGGTGTGTCCTCACAGTACAGTTTAATGTTTACAACACTTTCCTCTGTAAAGACACCATTTTTTTACACAAATTTTGAGGTTTAGAAGGTAAAATAAGTAGCCCAGAGATTCTTACTCTAGGAGACAGTGGAGATCCAGAGAAGTTACAATGGTTCACCAAAGTCACAACTTGGAGAAAAGGTATAACTGGTGGGAAATCTCAGTGCCACACATTTGACGTGGACTTCAGCCCTCGTGCTCAGGAAGCAAGGCCGGGGCCCTGAGTGAGAGGTCCAGACTGAAGCCAGCTGTGCGATCACCTCTCACGGTTGGACCCAGCAGAGCCGTGGTAGAGCTCTTGGCCATTCTATTTGGGCTTCTCACTGCCTGCCCTGTGACTGAGGTGTGCCGAAAAGATACTCTCCTGCTATTGGACAAAGATGATGAAGCCTAGAAAGATTTTTTGTTGTTGTTGTTTTATTTGTTTTGTTTTGTTTTGCTTTGGTCTTTTTGAGACAGGGTCTTGCTCTACCGTTCAAGCTGGTCTCGAAACTTGCAATCCCGAATGCTGGGATTACAGATGTGCACCACCATGCCTGGCTCTGGTCTCCTCTGTGGATCACAGAGGACACTCCTGGACCTCAATGCCAGGGTCTGTCCTTTGGTCAAGGGGCTTCTGTATATTTCCGTAATGTCCCCACCCCGAGTTGAGGGTCTCTGATACTGGCAACAGCCACGAAGGCTCTGTCACAGTAGAAGACTGCAGTCGTCAGGATTTGTTGAGATTGCAGAACAGAGATAATTTGAAAGAGTGAACTTGATTTTGAGGGCTAGGGAGGGACAGGCTTGACCTCCTTTAGTGCCAAATGGAGTGAAATTCTCATAACATTATAACAATATTATTGTACATTTTTATCATATTTTAGGTGAGAAAGAGAGTGCTTGCTTATTGGATTAAAAGAATTTTTTCCACTTGAAATCCTGTTTTTAATCTTCAAAGTACTTGGTAAAATGAAAGTAGAAAGTAACTTATCTTAAAGCTATAGAATGTCATTTAACAAGTTTCATATAGTATTTTCTTTTTTTCTACTCTTTCTAGATTAATCATTTGTTTTCTTATATTAATGTGTCTAATGTGGGACAGATATCATCTGTGAAGTTTTTATTTTTTCACAAAATTGCCTGTTTCTGACAGGGCTGGACTCTGAAATGCTATATTCAAAATCAGTTCCATCGACTAAATCTACTAATCCGGAGCATATATAAGGCCAGGTTACACTGATTGTAAATACTCCATGTTTATAAACCAGACACTTTAGAAGGTGCATTAACTCATTCAGATCATTAGCAAATTGCTGAAATTACAATAAAATAATACTTTATATATCTGTAACTACAGAACTGACAAAAATAGCTCACTGGGTTACGCAAATGTGGAGTGATACAAAATATAGTGTTGGCAAATTTAGGGAAAATACAGCTGTTCAATCAAATGTGTTTCCCAGGTGTGTGTGTGTGTGTGTGTGTGTGTGTTTATTGCAACTAATATTAGCATGCTCACATGCTGTTTTAGCAAAAACATTTATCTGGAAGGTACATAATTTGTTTTACAAATTCCCCAAGGTGAATCTTAGGTTGTCTTACCCTGATTCTGTGTTAACTTCTTAGATTCTGTATTTCTTTTGTAAAAATAAATGCTTTGCATCCTTTGTCTTAGAATGTCACAGATCTGTCACCTGTGACTGGGTTTCCATTCAAGAAACCAGGATTCCAGAAAGATCCATGTCCTGAGCCATTTTTGTTAATGCTCCTTCGGAGACCTTAGCTTTGAAAGAAATATATAGGGAAGAATGAAATTTGGAGATTGTAAGGGTTTTTTTTTAAAGGAGCATTTGATTTGGGGAAAGCAGAAGGCTGTGTGACAGGTGATTATATGGACATTCTTAATCACTTTCATAACATACTGAAATTACCAAGATGATTTTTAACTATTTTAGGCAAGTTGGCTATTTATTTTGTTTTCAAAAATCAAATGATCTTACTTATTGCATGTGAACAAACATACTGTAAGGAAAATTTGTGACAGTTGAGGACAATATTAATGAACCTAACTGTTTAGAGTTACACTTAAAAATAAATTATCTGTGTAGCATGAGCATTCCTTTTTGTATACAGTTTTAGTGTCCTTTTATTCTATACCAATGTCTATGGAGTTTAGAACCAGCATTCATATTTTATTCTGGAAAACATCTTTTCTTCCCAGCATATCTCTCAGCTTTCTAAAAAGGAACATAAGTCTCCTTTTGTCTAAGTTTCTTACTTTATGTAGATTCCAAGGTTAAGTGATTTGCAAGACCACATAGCAAATTAATGGCTAAATTGAAACTAGATTCTCTAACTCAGTTGTTAGCAGTCAGTTTGGGTGTCTTTTGAGGGTGGGAAAATCAGGAAGTAGGTTCAAATGTCAGCCTCTCCTACCTTAGTTAGGTAGATGACACCTATGACAGTGGACAATCACTGCAGAACCTGCAATGTGAACAAACCGCTGGACAACGCTTAGAGTGTTGTGGCCTGGTCAGTGCTCAGCTTTAGGGGTGGGCAATCCCTAGTCATAGGGTCTGTCTCATTCATTGTAGGGTGTTTCCCAGCATTCCTGGCCTCCACCCAATAGAAACAATAGTATTATCTTAACTCTCATTACTTAGAACTACCAAAAATGTCTCCTGGTTTTACATATATAATGTCTACTACTCAGGGCAAAGTCATTCCCAGTGGAAAATTAGTATTGCAGCCAGGCATGGTGACTCACGTCTGTGATCCCAACACTCGGGAAGCTGAAGCAGGAGGATCATTGCGAGTTTGAGACCAGCCTGGGCTACAAAGTGAGCTCAAGATCAGCCTGAACTGCATAGAGAGACCCTAGCTCAAAAAAAAAAAAAAAAGTAAAAGAAAAAAGAAAATCAGTATTGTAGGAGATATTAAAGAACTTTACTCATTTTTAAATAATCAAACTGCTCAGTCCTTTGAATGAAAAAGCAACTTACTTAGCTGTGTTTTGTTGCTTTTCAGCCACTTGTAGCTATTATTTGAACAGAACCGTAGACCTTTTGTTGTTCAAAAATACAGATGCATTTGTTTACCGTATGCAGGAAAATCGCATCATAAACTTCCCTGTTTATTTATTTTAAGCTTCACTATTTTTAGCTTTTAAAAGCGAACTGTCTTTAGCTAAATAAATACAGATGTTATTTCAGACAACTGCATAACCGGACTCAAAATGAATAGAGATAAGAACGGGATGAAGGGAAGGAAACACAGGGATAGAATTGCAGCGGTAGTGAACAAGATTGAGGCGAATTAGGACCGAAATGAGCCCCTCCGCAAGTGAATGCTGTGTGTCAGACTTTGGCTTTCCCGTTGGAGTTTTCATACAGTATGTTAATCAAAGATTTATTATGGTTCTTATTGTTTAACTTCAAATGTAATCAAGAATAAGGAACCGTGGTGGGAAAGTCTGTCTATCCTTTATTAACGTATCTTTTCATGGGAAAAATAATATTAAGTTTCCATTTCTGTAAACTAAACAACAACACATTATGAGCTTTCAATTACCAGCCAGTTTCATATCTGTGGACCAATAAGAAGGCAAGGTGGTTGGTTTCACATCTGTTTTGGGTGAAAGGCTGTTCCTGTCTGCGGTATTTAAAATTTAAAGAACTTCTGTTATTATACAATTGGGAATCCTCGGGGAGTAAAATGTTAATGAAACCCATAACATGCTCAGATTTTATGATAGCAGTTTGAAGAAATTCCTTTGGTGGGGTTTGTTGATTTCTGTCCCTGTGGTAATAACTGTACCTTTTACAGAGTGCATTAAATGTTCACATTTAGGAGCAGTGGCCACGTTTACTCAGCATGTAATATAACACACCCACTCCTGAGCTTTAAATAACTTTCATATTGTAGTTGGGAAACTCCAGAGCAAGAGATGTGTGCTCTTCAGAAGTGGCAGGACCCATCATTTGAAACTTCTGGCACACCCACAGAAACTTTCCCCGAGTTGCAAGAAAGGTACACAGCCTGGAAATTGCAGAGCTCAGGTATAGATGGAGATTCCTTGGCTGGGTATAGTTCTCATTTAATGACTGCACCACTTGCAAGCTTCACATCAGAATAGCAATTTCAATCCACATCAACACTGCAGCTTAGAATGCAGTCCTGAAATGAAATAGACACACACGTGCACACACACACGTGCACACACACATGTGCACACACATACATGCACACACATACATGCACACACAGATGCAAGTGTGAGGGCAAACAGACTATTTCCTTTTCCAATCGGCTCTCCCCTTATAGCCATCTAATCTCATTCATTTGTAGGTTCAAATAAAGAGAAGAAAGTAGATCAAATTTTAAAATGCTCTATAAATCCCAATAGTAATAAAATGCATTATGCTTTTACATTTCCAAGTATTGACCAGAGTAAGCGATTGAGACTAATTGCACCTATTAGGACTCACAATAATCACATGGGCACTTGTGCAAATGGTGTGTGCATTCTTTTTCTCAGTTGTCTTTGCCTCAAGGGGTTAAAAATGCATTGACAACATTCTCCTAATTACCTTCCTTTGGGAGAATGATGTCTTAATTCTACCTGTTTTATTTTTCCTTATAATTCTAAAGCTTTAAACTTTAAACTACATTTTATGGATTTAGTGAAGAAAAAGTAAGCTCTTTATTCTTTTAGCAAGCCTGAGAGGGCTATCAATGAAATTCTGCAGCGGGTGGGTGATTGGATGGGAGAGACAGCTTCTGGGGCCCTTTCAAGCATTTAAGATTCCATGATTCTATTAAAAATAAATGTACTCTATCAGCTAGTTCCCTGAGCTTGCCTAAGATGAAAATATAAATATATGGAGCATAGCTGGAATTCATTTTAAATACTATTGATAATCATGCAAGGCAGCACATAGCAATTTTTTTCCCATTAAAAAGTTTTTGCCTTAGATTAAATAATAGTTTAGGTTGGCTTCACCAGGAAGATTACGGGAGGGTTTCATATCAAAACTTCACCAGTGAGGCCTGTTTTCCCTGGTTCTTTCTTGCTGGCTTGCAGGGAGGTGCAGACCAAAGGGGAGCTAAGAGGAAGCACACAGACAGCAGGTTTCCATGTCTCCCATCTTCGAGGGCTTGTCTATGAGGCAGGGGCTTAGGCCTCAGGACAGCTCACACCTTCCAAGTCCTGCTGCCAATGCTCCGTCTTTTTTCTTTCCTTAAAAAGAGAAATATCACCTTCAGTTCTGAGCACTTTATAAGCCAGAAGGTTTCCCAGAAAAATGAAGATGAAAAAGCATTGCCAGGAATCCTGCTGTTGGAAGAAAGTCATTAGGGCTGTCCCTTCGAGGAAATTAGAAAGATATCTCTCCCGCCACAGTGGAGCAGGCTGGTAGCTGCGGGACCAAGAAGTTTGACGGAGCCTTATGTTTGAAGATCTGGAAATGAAATATCAAATTTCTAGTTGGAAATAGTGATAATAATGAGAAGAAATTAGAAAACCATATAAAATGTGAAGTATTGATGAAAAAAGTTATATTTCAGGAGGGACATGCAACTTATGGAGAGAAAAGAAAAAAGTTTTTGTTTACATTCCCAATTTTAACACAGTGAGGATATATATAGTATGCATCCTCGATAATTTGCCTGATTATTTAAATTCAAATTTTAAATTATTTAAAATCCATGTTAGTCGTGCTAGTCTCAGTCAGCAACATTTTATAATTCCTTTTGCTTTAACAGATGTTTCCAAATATTGCGTGCATTTATAAGGATGCTGTTACTTACTTAGAAAGCTCAAATGTCCAAATGAAAGAATTCATTTACTTAACAATTGTTTACCATCTAAAAAAATCACCAATACTCTTGTTCACTTAATATATTTGCAATAAAATAAATTGCTAGTAAATAGAGAAATCCTATTTATTGAGACAAACAAGGGAAGCATCTTATACGATCTCCATCTGGACATCCCCACGTCATCCAGGAAACAGGACAAGGAGGCAGGTAGAGGTGCTTTAGGCTTCCATTCGTATATATATAGAAATTCAGCTCTAATTATCAACTTCTGTCATACTAGTGTCCTGTGCTCATAGTGGGGGGACACTGCTGCTTCCCAGATGAGTTTTTATGAACATCTGCTGATCTACTTGTCTTTCTTTAAAATGTCTGCATCTCAAATATACAGGTGTCTTGTAAAAGACTCATCTCAATTAAAAACGTTTTATCAAAAGAAATTCAAACAGATTAAAATCAGTTTGTTGCATTTCTTTTTAAATTCTGGAAGTTTTATGAAAACCATGCAAAGTGATATGTTTTAATCCATAATTAGCACGCTTGTACGGAAAGGGTACCTTTCTCAGCATAAAACCAGTATATGCCTTAGGTCTGTGTTTTCTGCCAAAAAGCCTCCGGTCCACCCCCACCTGACCACAGGGACACAGAACAGCATGGCCACGTCCACCAAGAGTCAGTCTTTTGCCACTGCCAAGCATGTGGTTGAAATCAATGCACCTAACCACGTGTTAAGAACGGTTCCAGTGGTTGAATGAATGCAAGTCACCATTCCCACTAAGTTAAGGATGCCAGGCAGTGCTGGGAGAGGAATAACATGAGGTGTGTAGTGTGACATCTGTGCTAGTGCTCCTGTGGTTTGCAAGTTGTCACGCACGTGCATTTTCTTCCTTTATGTGAGCCAGGCTGATGTGCACGAAATTAGTAAAATGAATTTTTTTTCAGAATGTGAAAACAATTTGCGGTTGTGTCCACTGATCACATGTGGAAAGCAAAGCGGACATGGCCTTCAGAGCACAGAACGATGCCATACTCGGGCCCTAACTTCCGCTGGAGCTCTCAAGTCACAGTTCACACAGAACACCTCTTCCTTCCTTGTTCATTTTGAACCTCCAACCATGAAATTCCACCTGAGCTGTTTCTGTTTTCCTGCCCCAGGCTGGCATTTGCTCTGTTCCAAACCATAGACACTCAATTGTGAATTCTAATTACAAATGATTCTCTTACAGAATAACTCTTTGAATATGCATTTTCCTGAGGCTTTTCTCATCCCTTTTAGAAATGATGTTTTAGAAAAAGACTCAGTATATAGTTCCTGGATTCATGGGAAGCTGCCAACAGGGAACACATGCTTGACCAAATATTAAATCATGAAGTTCATTTCATCTGTTCCCAGGAATGACTGGCATCTCTTCAGAGACAAACTGTTTACACATGATTTCTGACAACCAGCCGTACCTAGGCTGCCTGCACTTTCTCTTCTTTCTTGTCTCCAGGGTAGCATTCTTTATAACCTTCAGCGGGTGGCTGACTTTAATCTCTGTAATCCCATCAGCTCCTTGCAGGATTTTTAATGCCAAGTAGAGGAGCTTTTGTGGACACCTGGACTTACAGATTTGCCATCAGCACGTGGAACTCCCATTAGCCCAAGAGGCCCACCTTGATCACTGAGATATACGTGGAAAACCCGTGTAAAAGGGATGCTGTCAAAGTTTATAGGCCAACTGACTGATTTAGACCTTCACCCCCATCTGTAAGTCTTTAGTTTCCAGAAATTCACCCGTGTGTTTATTTTTGAAACTAAGTTTTCAGGAGAAGGGAGAAAAATTAAAGGCATGACTTACTGCAAAACTAATAATCAACAAATCATTTGTGCTGGAATAGGCAGATGCTGAGTAGAAATGTGTGTTTATTTAGGAAACACCACAGTGAAGCAGATAAAACCTTTGGGTAGAGTGGAGCAATAGATTTTGGAACAGAAAGATACTTTACCTGCCTTTTAATATTTTGGGGGCATCTTAGGTTTGAAAATCTCTTTAGATGGCCTAGAAACTGGAAAGATGTCACAGCTGTGCATAGGCAAGGTGAGTACTGCTTTTCCTCCTGTCTGGGGCTTATGCCTGGACGTTTGTGGGTATAGTTGCTTCTCAGGGTCAAGAAACAAAGAAATACAAAGATCTCAAAAGGCCTCAGATCTCAATTCATTTC
Source organism: Hydrochoerus hydrochaeris (assembly GCA_004027455.1). NCBI lineage: Eukaryota > Metazoa > Chordata > Mammalia > Rodentia > Hydrochaeridae > Hydrochoerus > Hydrochoerus hydrochaeris. Next base: position 29,297 of record PVLA01003350.1, read on the forward strand.
TTAGCCACAAAAATCTATCATTCCAACAGGCTAAAATAATCACATGTGAATTAGATGAAAACGTGGTGACCAAACCCAGATTGCTCATCAGCGCATTACTTATAGTGATGCACTGAGATTTTGATACTGTTAACTTTTGCAAAAAGACAAGAGAGATGTGGAAGAAATCCAGATACATAAACATCTGGTGTATAAACATGCTGTGAATGTCCTGCTTGCAACCAAATCAGCTGTAAAATAAGGTGGAGAAGGATCTGAAGTGGGTGAGACCTTTGAGACTACTGATGGATATAGTAAGAAAATTATTTAACCCTGACTCCTCTTTGGGATAACTTCCAGGAAAAGAGATACTAAGGCAATGAGAGATCACTAGAGAAATAAATTAAAATGAACCCTTCACCCAGGGTGGGCCTGAACAAGGAAATTCAGGGAGACTCTAGTGTTAAGGAGTGAATGTTTCAAAAGGACTGGAAATTTTATGACTGGTTGTAATATTTGGAATAATAAATACCAGAAGAACCACGTTCCCATTTAAGAGTGCAAGTGAGTTGCACCAACACTTCATTATTGACTTTCATCACAGGTGGTTGGCTTTTGTTGGAAGGGAGGGGTTTCAGAGCTTGCCAACAATGCTGGAACTGAATTTAAATTCAACAAACTTTAATGATGTATCTGCTAAGGATTAGGGCTATAAGGGGATAGGTGAATTTAAAGTGCAGAGACTTTGTCCTTCCTTGAAAGGAATTATAATCTAGACACTGCAGGAAAAACTAAACACACACACACACACACACACACACACACACTTACCCAAACCACTAAGGGAAAGGTATATTAAGTCCTATTCTAATTGTTAATATATATATATACATATGTGTGTGTGTGTGTATGCATGTCAATGTCATCTTTAGAATGACTAGAACAAGTAACTAAATGAGCCAAGTGTTGGTTTTCTGTTGGAGAGAAAAGAGAACAAAAGCTTGAATTAGGTGGAATTAACTGGCTTAACATTCTCTAGGTCACTGTTTTACCTCAAAGGAGCAGAGCCACTTCTGGGGCCTCTGCTTTTTGGCCACCACATGCTGGCTTCACCACCCAAATTCTCCCTGTAGAGTACAACACAGAGAGTAGTTTTAATGTGCTCTGCTCACCTTGCACCGAGATTTATTGTCTGCTTGACTGTTCCCTCCCTAACCAGAAGACAACAATCCTGTTACCTTCTCTCCCTTTCACCTGTGCCCCTAGCACTTATTCGTGCTATAAAGGAATCATTGCTGGTCCCTCTATTCCTCCTCAGTGGGACAGATCCTAGAAACACAGGTACCCATTGCTATAAGCTCATGTTGTTAATTCACTGACTTCTTGTTAAATATTTGAGGAGCCCATAATGTGATTCGATGGCAGAGAAATCCCCCCGGGAAAACCCCACAGAGTTTTTATGCTGTTTCATTGAAATGTGTCCTTTTCAGCATTGACAGTAGTGCAGGTTGGTCCTTCGAATGTACCACCCACCAGGCTGGAGAAAGAAGTCTCTCTGGCTCACACAGCTGGAGTTATTCTAGTTCCCAGGAATGCCTGGACCCCCCCAGGCAGCACCAACGCACATTATATGGCATGACCTCAGCAGAGCTGAACATTTAATGACAGTGAAGGTTTCACTGTCACTCTGTCACTAGCCACAAGTTCTAAGCCAAGATCCTTGGACTACATGAAGGCCCACAGAAAAGGGTGTGTGGGGGGGGGTGTATGAGTGTGTGTGTAAGAAGGGGATCAGGGGAGGGAAGGATTTGCCAGTAGAGATGAGCTCAAAAGAAATAATCACCATATCAAATATTTTCTAATGTAGGCAGTTGGGTAAAACATTTCTCCCTTCTGCCTTTAGCTCACCAGCACTGCTACTTGCTCAGTCAAAGCCTCACCCTGTCCTGTGAAGGGCAATCCGAATGGTTGGAATCACCTTCTTTCCATAAAGCCCTTCCTGTATCACCCCTTCCTCTGGACCCCATAATACCGCACTGGTGGCCAGGTGGCACTTTTCACTTTCAGTCTGATGTCATTACTGCCATATAGTCCCATGTGCCCCAGAACCAGGAACATAAAGGTCTGTTGCATTGAGCAAACTGGGTGTGGTTATCTGAACGCGTGGCCTCCTTCACTTTAATTCTGAATGTTTAGCTTGGGAGAAACCATGACTGGACATCAGGACACAACGGTGCGTTCATTGCTAGAGTCTGAGAAAGGGTTGTACTCGACTTATTCTCAGTCTCCTCATCTACAAAACCTGCCATGTGCACTGGGGCAAGTGCAGAAAGAGATAATGTACAGGGAAACTCAGCACTGCATGGCTGCCTGCTGTGACACATACCTGCGGTTGAGCTACTCAGAAGGTAGAAAAACAAAAACAACAACAACAACAACAAAAATTTAGCACTTAGTATAATGTCAGCCACATAGTGGCCAAAGATATTTAGATATTTTGATACTACTGGTGGATATTTAGCTACATCAGACTGTCCTCCTAAAATAATTCGCAGACAGAATAAGTTGTGCTGCAGAGCTGCATCCAGGACAGCCTTTGGCCATGCTTCTGTTACTGTGAGCTCTGCTTTGGCAGGGGCGATACCAGAACCAGAGCATACACACATAAAACTGCTATCTTGCAGGAGCTGCCTGGGCATGGTCACCCACATCAGCCACACTGACCCAGAAGCTTGCTCAAGCCCACACTATGCAGTTTCTACCTTCCAGTCTTTTACTAGCAGGAGCTCTGCCCGGTTTCCATGGGTGTGGCAGTTAGGCAGGAGAGCAGTGACTTCCCATGACCCTGGAGCCAGAGCTCACCAACTCTTCATTAAGTAAATCCAGACAGCAAGAACACGTACTCTGACTCTCCTTGAGGAAAAGCCTCTGACTGGGAGATTGGCATCCCTTTTGTACACTGAGCCTGGCTAGAATTGTTTTAAAATTAGAGCACGCTTAGTTTTCTCTGTTCAGAAATTCTAGTTAGATAATTTTAAAAAATATTTTAGCGGACATAAAAATGTAAAATTTGGATGTATTAATGGATACCAAGTGATGGTTCAATGCATGTATATATTGTAGTGTTTATATCAGGATAAACATATCTCGCTCCTCAAATATTTGTCATTTCTGCATGGTGAAAATATTGAAAAGAGTCCTTTTTAGCTTTTTGAAATATACGATACATTATCTATAATCACCCTACATGGCAATAGCATGCCCACTGCTCCTTACTGCTATCTAATTATACAGTTTGGCAATTTTTATTATAAAGCTTTTAAGTTAAACTGTGAGCCAAGTTCCCAGGGACTATACTGGGCCTGTTCTGAATCCTTGTCCTCTTTCCAGATCAAAGGATTAGGCTCAGGTTTTAAATTAAATGTAACTTACAAGTAAGCATTCCAAAAGACGTTCACTGAAAGCATTAAGCCTGCGGATATTTTACCGTCCAGCCTGAGTCCCGAGTATCTCAGCTGGAAGAGGGAGCTATTGAAATGTCATCTTCTGGCCACGCTATAAAAGCTTTCTGAGGTAGCCATCCGCTAATTCACATGACACTGAAACAAGTCTTTATTTGGGGGTAGAAAAGATTTCACTGGTTGGCGTGAAATTATTTTAAACAGTGTTTTTGAAACCATTAAGACTTCGTTAGTCTTTCTCTTTAACTTGCTGTGAAAGTTTCCAGTTGCCATCCACACTGAGCTCTTGTATCCCTGAGTTCGTAGAAGCCCCAAAGCTATTTCATGTTCTCTCTCTCTCTCTCTCTCTCTCTCTCTCTCTCTCTCTCTCTCTCTCTCTGTCTTGCATTTGAGAATGGATTGTGTTCTGGTATCCACATTTTACAGGTGTCCTAAGTGAGAGAGGACTTGAAAATGGAATGTTGGTCTGGTTTTTCTGAATATGCTTATATTTAGGGAGAACAAATGCTTTTTCATATTTACTTTAAATGTGTTTCATAGAATAAGCTGAGTGTTCCCTGATGAGGCATCCTGGTTTTATATGCTGCTGTCAACTAAATGTCACCCAGAGCGTGGTGCTGTATCCATCACCACGAGGAACGCTGGCGGGGGTGGGGGGCCTCCACCCAAGAACACCATTCTTCTCCTTCACACTTGGCCTTCATGGCCTCCACCCTGGAATGGTTTGCGTAACTGGGTTCTGGAAACTTCTTGGGTGAAGTGCTCGAGTGATAACCTGCTGCACAGAACCCCTCTTATTCCTTGCCAATTTTAACGACAACAACGGCAGATTTCAATATTCAAACACAACCAGATGGAACTGCAGTTCAAAGAACATGTCAGAATTAAATCTTTCTTGCTTAATTAGTTACTTCTGATTTATGCACAATAAATTAACATGAGAATGGAAGAATGGGCCGTGAATCCACATGCCATGCCAAGCCCACCCAAGCATTATCTTCTTTTATCTGCCCAACATGACAGAGGTCAGCTTGTTGGGGACTTCATTTTTCTTTCTCCTTCCCTTGTTGTGTTGCTGTAAGCAGAGTGGCAATCAGAAAAGCCAGGCTTTCCCCTGCCTCTGATCTATAACAGTCTTATCTAATGTTATTCCAACTGGCTGGTTAAGGCTCATGTCTTCTGGTAGGAAAATACATATACTCATTCACTTGGAATTATCTTAACTATCAGCAAAAGTTTTGTAGCAACCAGCAGTTTCTTTTTGCTCACCAAAAATGCTTTCCTTTATTTAACTATGGAAACAAGGATTAATTCAGGCAATTAGGACTAAAACAAAGAATTGATGATATTCCTCTTGTACGTGCTACAACTTGTACTTTGGTATTTTTATCCTTTACCAGAATCATAAAACGCTTATTCATTAGCTTTCGCTTAAAATGATCCATAGCCACAGTCTTGTTTTTCAACAGTATAATCATTTGCAAAATTGTACTTCCCAAGAGCCAACACAAATTTTAAACCATTTAACAAAGTAGTCATAGATGCTCACATATTCCTATAATAGTACAAAATATGTAATTTCCAAAAAGAAAAGCTATTGGATTTCATTATTATTAAGTAAGAAATTATAAGTTATCTTTCTAATGCTTATGGACTTAAAATGTGAATTGTGAACTACTAGTATAGTTGCACTGGTTCCTTCATGGGCCACTGGTCAGATCTAGCGTGTCAATCAGGGCTCGAGCACTAATATGTTATGGTGTCACATTTTTTGCCCCAGTTTATTTGCTCATGAGACCTTTCTGATATGATTGATATAAGAATTACAAATAGATTTTACCCTTAAAAAATACATGGAAGTTGTCTCTTGAGCTTTCTAATAATAAATGTAATTTTAACTATCAGCATTTTATGTAATATAATAATAGTGACAAAATCCATAAAGTGAAAGAGAATTACACTGCGAACTACTATACATAGACAATTGCCAACTATGAGAAGTCTGGGGCCCTACATTTCAGGAACAAAGCGGGTTGTGAGTTAAGCTCACGCAATCTAGAATAGCAGTGATGACCACATGCTCAGACACTTGTCAGAAAAGGTGTGTTTTATCTAAGGAAATGAGACAATTGCTGAAAAATATTTTCTTTAGCTTGTAGTGTCAAGCGATGAATTAAACAGCTCTTTAAATCACCAGAGATGCTGCACAGAAAATTCAACATACTCTCTGCCTCCCCCTTAGATTATTTTCCTGTTTTTGTCAGACCTCTGTTCTTTGTCCTTTATTTTTTCAGCCTGTTGGACTGTCCTGCCTGGGGACCGTTCAAAGCGGGTAAATGTTCCCTTGCCAGCAGTGCCAGCTCAATGGGCAGTATTTTATTAAGCAAGACAGATTTTCATTTGAGAAATGAGGCTTCCCACATTCCAGCATTAGCAATAGCTGGTTATGTGTTATTATAGGAAGCAACGATATTCATTTCATGGCTCAAAGCCTGCATGCTGCTCTTTAACTGGCAGTTGGCGAAGATTTGTCGCATGATTTACTGCACAGTGCTAAAACCGAGGCGCTTTGTCCTCAAGTGATTCCCAGTACAATGTGCACATCGCCTTTCTTCTCTTTATCTGTGGAATGCATTTCCTGTCACGATTACGACAATGCCATGGCCATAAAGCTTGCAGAGATTGTTTCCAGAGACATGCGATGACAAAGAACAGGTGGAGGCACGGTCAGAACCTAGAGCCATGGAAGGCCCTCAGCATCCAGGACCTGCCGCACCGATGTCCCCACGCCTGGAAGCAGAGAAGCATAACTGCTTTCTTCCACTTGGGTGATTTCTGGTCACAAATATAAAGCTTGGAATTTCCTATTCTGTGTCCACTAACGATGCATTCCTGTGGACATGGGACACAGGGAGAGTAAGATGCAGGTAGACGTTCTGCATCAGTTTAGAATTTTATATTGATACTGGAAACAGAAGATCCTGTGAGTTATTTTTGCTGATGGTGCTCTGTAAGCAAACTCTGAAAGCTGCCACTTGAATTCAAAAGAAGTTTGATCAACTTTGAAACTGTCTACATATCCCAGATAAGTACCAAGCATTTATGTGTGTTACATGCACAGAGGGAAATGCTCAACTGTGTAACTGAACACAGTTGATGCTGGGCTCCCTGAGTGCCCTTTCCCTGTCCACACCCCACACTATCACCTTTCATGGTAAACTGAAGCCCACAAGATTCAGATGCAAATCATATCCGTCTTCTAATTGAAAGGAAGACAGGTGAGAAATAATGATATTCTTTTGAAATCAGAAAATGTTGAGTGGAGCAGAGCTGATTTGATTTAGGGGAACCAGATTACTTAGTTGTGGTTATTGTGTGCCTGGATTTTATGGAAAGAACTGAGTTGTTGTTTAGGACAATGAACCCTCCACACTGCGCAGGGGTAGTCTCAGGGAATGCTGCCCTGAGGTTGTGGCTTTGGCCTTCCAGCTGCATGTCTTGGACAGTCAACCCCATCTGTCCATCCAAATGTAAGGTTAGTGAGATCTCACTGTAATTCAAAAAGCTAAACCACTCCAAGGATGGCCAGTGATTGGTTATAAATGGTGTCCATGGCAACTGATCATGTTGACTTTAGGAGGAACAGATCATGCGCTTTTTAGACATCAGCCCTTTTATTTGTTTTGTTGTCTTGTTTGTTTTAACAAAGACTCTCTACAGTCATAAGGGCAACACATAGGTTGCTAACCATGTGTCATTTGATTCATTAATTTCCTCCTGCTCATTCTGCATTCCTGCCCGTTCTTCTCTCTCGAACATTCTTGCCCCTTGTGTCAATTTACAAGCACCTACTGTATATCCTTCAGTGTGCAACTTGGGCCTAAAAGTCGGCTGTGAAATTTCTCCAATTTCCCCTACCTCTAATTCTTTGATAACTTGTTTCCATCACCTCATTCTGTAATTATTTGTTTGTGTTTCCCACACTTGTACTGCTATTTATATGCTGACTATTTCACACACAACTTACCAGATAAGCAATAGGAAGTGTCCACCAAGTGCTATCACTCAGGTGAATAAATTCAATATCTAAATGTTCCCAAGTAGCAGAGTGCCAAAATAGAATTTGCTCTACTGACTATACCAAGAAATACCATTGGGGAAACATTAAAAATGATGACATAGAAAAACGTATGATTAGTGTGGAAATATAAAGAAAAAGACAGGTTGTCAAGCGTAGAGGTAGTAGGACTTCTTAATTTTTATAACAATGAAATATGCAAATATTCATATAGATTTTACATTTAAAAAAAGCTCTGGAGTGCTGTATTATCAATGATCATTTCCCAATAGTGGTTTTATGGGGATTTTATTTTCTTCTATAATCTTTATTATATTTTATGAATTTTGAATTGGCATCTATTTGCTACCCTTTTGAGAAAGGGATATTTTTCAAAAAAACTTAAAAAGTCTGAGAGGAGATAGAATACAGGTATAACACGGTGACTGCAGTGATGGAGAACAAGCTGTGCACAAAACACAGTGGGATCATGAAGATGACTTAGCCTATTGAGCTAAAAAAATGAAAAGGTTATTTCTAGTCAAAGAGAAGAAGAAAAGGTTATTTTAAGGCAAAAGAACTTTGCCTTCGAAGACGGGCTGCCAGAAAAGGCTTACCTTCTGTCAGGTGTTACAAATATTTTAATGTGGCTGAAGAATACAGATGAAGGGAAAGAAATACATCAGAAGAGGTGGATTGAGATCACCGTGCTAATTAGCAGGGGCAGATATGTCAGAAAGCCCAAGCTTGAAAGATAGAAAAAAGCTGTTCTGGTACCTCTTCTGGTTTGTGAATGGGCCAGCAAATTAAACAGACAAAGGGCAGGTTAAAAAGGAAAAACTATAGAAATTCTATTAACATGTTCAATTTAATATCACTGGGACTTCATGGAAAAGAAGTAAAAACTCAAAGACGCAGTTAGATTTGGGTGTCATATCCTATTTTAACAAAGCAATAAATAGCGGAGAAATGACTTGATGAACAAAGAGTGTTTGGGCTTCTAAAGCTAAAAAGCTGTGGTAGAGTAGATGAGGTGAAGTAGTGGGAAATACATGGCATTTCGGTAAAGTTTGTTCCTAAACACTCATCTCAATGCTGCCTCTCAGCCGGCAGTGATTTAAATGAGTGACTTGCCTCCCCTTGTACAGGAGCAGGAGTTGAAGCCAGCCGCACAAAGGGAAATATATGCCATGCTGTGGGCAGGAAAGAGCAGACCAGAGAACTTTTCTCGCATCAGTTAATATTCAGTTGTTTTCAGCTCAGAATAGCCTTTATGCTAAAGTTGCCAGTTTGGGAAAGACTCCTCTAGAAGTCTTCAGTTATAAGCACGGAGATATAAGTCCACTGACTCTCCTAGCGGACACCAGTGTAAGAGTATGATACTTTTGAGGCAAGGCAGTCTCCATCAAGTTTGCCTCCAGACTTTCTCCAGAACTCAAGGGATAAGGGTGGGGTGTTTCTTGAAAGAATCCCCCAAAGACCCTTGGAGAGAAAGGGCTCATGGAAGAACAGCCCTGATGTTGTCATGAGAATCCACAGTTCTAGTGAAGCTGGGTCTTGTTAGAGCTCTGGGTATCACCCTGTTTTAATTGCATTGGTTTAAGTCCCAGCTCTTATAATTTTGTGAGATTGTCATCCATCTTCACTAAACCCAGTGGCAGTAAAGCTAGGAAGAAAAATGAAATTTCAACTATCCCAGTGTGACAAATAAGAGAATCTGCAGAGTTTTAAAACACAGCAGGAAACCTTATGCAATTATAAGGGAAGGTTGCTAATGGATTTCATTGCTGTTGAGAGGAGAAAATTTCTTTTTTATGAGTGATTCATGCATCTGCTTTTGTGGGCGTTTATATCTGAGGTATTGAACATTTTCCTGTGTTGTGTACTAGTTAATTTTTATCTATCAATCCTTCCTCTGATGTTAGCTGTTTCTTGAGCTTGTTTTTGTTCTTGTGTTTTAAGGCAGGGTCTCACTATGCAGTTCAGGCTGGCCTGAGCTCATTTGACACCAGTTTGTTTCTTTCCTACCAGTTAAATTTCACTCACAAAGCAAAGTTATAAAAGTAGGAAAAGAACAGCCTGGGAATTAAGTTCTAGAGTTATTTCTAAGCAGCTCAAGTTGAATTATTCACTTTGGGGGATTTAATCATTTCCAAGCTGAAGAGCCAGCTGTAAGTTTGACAAGAAGAGTTGATTTAAATAGCTCTGCTTCATGCTTCCTTGGACTTTAAGATTTTAAGGACCCTTCAGCTTGAAAGCGGATGTGGCATTGATCATGACTCGATGGGAAGCCAGCAAAGCACTAAGTATTCTGAGAGCATTTGAAAACTGTTGAATTGTCGGGAACAACAATGTCTAGTGTTAATTTTAAGATTTCGATGTTATGAAACCAGAAGTGTTTTGTAGCACTTTAAAATGTAGTGAGATTTAGGTGGCCAGGTATGATTCAGAACACCCAGTTAAATGTGAATTTTAAGTTAGAAATTAATGACTCAGTTATTAGTATAAGCACATCCCAAACATTACATGAAATACAATTAAATTGAAATTATTTTTTAAGCAGAAGTATAAATTTAACTACTTTTTCATTTGATAACTGGGATAATCATTGACAACCTCCCTCTTTTGAAATTTGTACAAAAATGGGATGAAACGGTTAAACCATTCATTCCAAGTACCATGGGTCACTTTTGGGAAAACATTCAAATTTCATCTAACAAGTATATGCACTTGATAAAAATGTGTTGGGTGAATCATATATGTTAAATTAAAATTTAAAATGCCCAATATTGTTTTCTTAGAATACTAATTTCTACTAAAATCTTGCTTCTTTTTCCTTTTAAATTTTGGTAAAGCATAGGAGCATAGAATTTATATCCTTTAAATAAGGGAAATGAAGTAAAGATTTTTCAGCATTGAATGGAACCCTCATTCTTCCCAAAGGAGATCTACTATTGTACTATTGATTTTTTTAAAAAAAAAATTTATTAGTACATAAAAATTTGTTTCCAGTACATAAAGATTACATTCCTCCTGGAGAGTCAGCACGTGTGCATACACATCTCAATTCTTCGTTCCTTCCCTTTCTCTTCCATTCTATCTCCTTCCCTCCAGCTCTTGATCCTTCCCACTGAGAAAGACCTATCTCTTTGCTTCCTGCTATCTATCTTTTATTTTACTCTGTAGTTATATTTTGAGCTTCTCCTATAAGAGAAGCTGTATGAGATTTAGGTTCGTGTGTCTGATTTATTTCACTTAATCTTATGGAAATCGACTATTGTTAAACTGTGCAACTTTCAATTGGCTGCCATGTGTTTTTTCCTGGATGTAACTCTCAATTCAGGTTTCAAAGTGAATGGGCAACTCCTTGATTTAACCGCTCCAAAGCCCTGCAGGAAAAAAGCAATTCATGAAAGACAGTCACCATTCTTCAGGAACCAGCCTGTGCATAACATGAAAACTCTTTAGGTGTTCATGGCCTGTAGGGTTAATTGAAATATTGTTTTCTGAAAATTGGGTTGTCATGTAGCAATTGGAAAGTAAGATTCGGATGTGGGTGAGGATTTTGTTTTGTTTTGCTTTGCTTTTGTTACTATTTTCAAGCAAAATGGCCTTCTGTTTCCTCTTAATAGTGAATGTCTTACTGCTGAAGTGCCTTATCAATGTTAATCACTTGTGTCTTATAATTACTTACTGTGTTCTTTAAAAAAAATTACCATGTTTATGTGTTTTACTTCTTTAATCATATTTCATTTCTTTCTATGAAACCCTATCCATACAATAAAGAAAAAGAACAATTATAGGAATAATCAAATGAATTAATAAAAGAATGCTGAAAATATTTCTATGCTGTTGAAACTAATACTGAGATATATTTTAAATTTTTGCTTAAGTTATTAATTATGAAAATAATAAAACCTTTAAAATAGTTAACTTTACTGGAACTATCTATAAGGCATCTGACTAAAGAAAGTGTAGAAAGATTTGAAAAGTTGTATCAGTCAGGTTTCTGTTACTGTAACAAACAATCAAGATAACCGACCTATAAAAAAAAAAGATGTACCTTGGCTTACAGTTTAAGGGATCCCAGTTCATGCTCAATTGGCGGTTGCTCTGGGACCCGTCAAGCAGCAGTACACTGTGGTGGGAGCAGATGGCAGTGGGAAGCTTAACACTGCTATGACGTTATCCACGCAGCCCAACCTTCAGATGTATGAGATAAGCTAGTGAGAGTGGAAGCCAGGATGTCATGCTGGGGACCCTCTCTACTGGACATTGACTGGGACAGGTTCCCAAGCCCTGGCAGTTGTTGCACGGAGATATGATTCTGTCCCAGTGAGCCCTGGAAATCCTGCTGCCTCTTGAGTTGTGCTGCAGGAAGCAAGAACCTGGGAAGACTCAGGGAAAGAAGGAATTTAGAGTCCCAGCCCTCATTAAAGATTCCCACTCCATTCCAGATGCTCACTCTGTGGCTAATTTCTCAAACCACAACACTCCCAGTGCTTTTACATCAGCATTAGTTCAGTCTGCATTTCATAGGAAGGAGGGAGAATGCTGAAGAGGTTTGGAAATATGAATCCTAGTCCAGCTCTCTTCAGTGTCCAGTGTGTTCATTTGTCTTGTTTGGTTTGGTTTTCTATTTATAAAAGGACATATATTAATGTACAACTTGGAAAGTATGTTTAATGCTTTAGAAAAATAAGGACAGAATTGAACCCAATTTTTGCCTTTAAATCAGAAATCACACAATACAGGTTGCAGCAAAGAGAAAGGTCTCTGCTTTTTCCCAGCAATAGGATCCAGCCTTGGAAATTGCCATCTTTGCCTTTCTGTGGGAATGGATAGTTGACACCAGGTGGAATCAGACCCCACCGATCACAGGGAGACAGAAATGACCATGTGGAACCCATTCAAATAACAAAACACCGCAGGTTGTGGCGGTGCAGCCTACTGAGCACACTTGTCATTGCGTTGCAGGTGGACCTGGGCCTCCTACGCTTCGTCACTGCTATCGGAACCCAGGGTGCCATTTCCAAGGAAACGAAGAAGGAATACTACGTTAAGACCTACCGAGTAGACATTAGCTCCAACGAGGAAGACTGGATCACCATCAAAGAAGGAAGCAAACCTGTTGTAAGTTTGGCTGTCTTTTAAATGGGTGATCAATTTTTTCTTATTTGTTTTGGAGCCTGCTGTATGACCTGGTTTATTTTTAAATTGATTTAAAATGAAAAGAGCAATTAGAGGTTTAAATCTGACCAAGGGGTCTCATGTTCCCGGATCTAGAAGCCAAGTGGAAATTACAGCGAATGCTTCCAGGAAAAGTCAATATCAGCTGAATGAAAGTGACAGACTCACTTTAGACCTCCCAAGGGGACACAGACAGTGCATAGGGCAAACCCTGTCCTCTTAGAACCTTCGGAATTTTATTTTTAGGTTTTTTTTTCCACATATATGTTTTCATTCCCTTTCATAAATTCTTTCTCTCTTCCTCTCCATAATGGGCTGGTTTTAGAAAACACCTTCCCATCTACCCTCAGTGGCTCATAGACTAATTTACAAGTGCATCTGGCTGTTTCTTTTTGGAAACAGAGAACTAAAGGTATTTCATTGTTGTGCTCGTTCCAATCACACAAATAATGTGCTACCTCCTTACTGCTTTCCACCAAGGAAGCAAATCAGACTGTGAGCTGTCCCCAGGTGCTTTTCCCTCAATCCTTTTCTCTCTCAGTTTATTTGAAGTTCTACTTCCTCTGATTTGCTAATCAAAAGATGTTGGAGAATTCATCTTCACTGTTTTCCTAAAATTAAAAGTTTGCCCTGGAGACAGAGCCAAACACACACACAAAAAAAACCTGACAAAGATAGTGGCAAAAATTCAGGCATCTTGAGATCAGGAACTTGGAAAGAAGCCGATGAACGCGTCCTTGTCTGATTTTTGAGCATTTGTGGCCTTGATGTTTCTCATTCTGGGTCTGGAACTGAGAAAAGCCTCCGGAGGATGATGTGAGGGAGAAACTATTCATTTTCTCTGATTGACAGTAAAACCCCACTTTCCACTTAGGCTCAGGAAGGTAGGAGCAGTATAGGGGGACCGCTGCCCCATGGGAAGGCTCTATGGACAGGCAAGTTCAAGACCCATCCAGACCCAGAGGATGTGGAACCAGGAAAAGAAATCTGGACAGGAAAAAAAACCATAGTCCACGTTTATGGAAATTGAGGAAGTTCGTGATGACTCGGTGGATGGAGCTGTTGTGAGCACCGGAAGATTCTGGAGGAGTCTGACAGGCACACAAAAGGGGTTCCAGGGAGGGAGGCAGAAAGAATAGGGAGGATTATGCAGAGATGTAAACTGGGGACCTTAACTGAACTTAAATGGACTAAAAGCATCCCGTGGAAGTCCAGTCCTCACTGCCCACCTCATTGTCTCTGCCCTTTGAGGGCCTTTCAGCAGCAAGTCTTCTCCCATCTTACCTGCTTCCTCTGTTAGCACTGGCTGGACATTGGCAAGAGCAGCCTCTGACCCCCTCTCTAGGTTGCACGGAATATGTGTGCACTTACACGCTTGTCAGTGCACGATGGGGAGTTCCCTCCTTGCAAGCAAAATGTGCACAGTGCTCCCGCCTTGTCTCTGGAAAAGACCCACTGGCTGTTCAGACAGTATCATCGAAGTGGGCCCTGCGCCTCCTGGCTGCCGTCCCCTCTTTGCTACACAAAATGTTCCCACATGGGTTGTTTCCAGAGAGAGATGTTGAAGCAGGACAGGAAACTCAAGGCCCTCACATGCGAGGGTGAATTCTAGTATTAAATGATCATCTGACCACCTCTGCTTGGACAGGCCACTTAAACCAAATGAAGCAAAAACTCCAGCTAAACTCATAAGCTCTTTCAGCTGCAGGGAAAAGCGACCTTTGGGAAAGAGCAGTTCTTCTCATGGGCCCACTGGGAATGATGGGGACACTTTACACACCCCAGAGCCCCACAGCACACAGGTTGGGCACCTGAGAGGCCATGCACAGGAGCAGAGCCAGGGTGCAGAGAGCACAGGGCTGAGAATGGTTACTTCCACACAGGCTTCCCCAACCCAGGGTGGACACCGAAATCCAAGAAAGCAGGGGCTCTCACTCCCCCGGAGGCATGTCTAGTGCCAGATGTTCATACGATGACGAATGTCTCCCTCCCTTGGAGACCTTGGAGACAGCTCTCCAAGGGGCAGAGTGGGCTCAGCAAACAGTGTGGGAAACTGGTTTGTGCTTGACCCTTGCTACATTCGTACTCACGCACTTTGCCTTCCTTAGAGTAAAATGACTCATTTTAAAACTAGAAGCCCTGGGAAAGCTGATTTTCAGTTAAAAATCATTCATAATTCATTTTGACTTTGGTCACTAAAATATAATTTTACCAATAACCCAAAAGGATTAAAGCCATTAATTCAGGTCCAGGATAAGATCTTTCATCGAGAAATGGTGTCAGAAAGGGGAATACTGCTTGGCTGAGTGCTGTAGCCAGGAACAGAACCTAGAATTCTAAAAAGCCAGACCCTATGTTAAACTCCAAAAGCATTTCTTCAGGGACTCCTGGGGCAGTGAAATAATGAGAGTCCTGTGAAATGTCTGCAGGATTCTGTAGGTCCCCTGATAAAGTTAATACTGTTTATGATAATAGCATGTGTCCTTTAATAAATATCATTCTAGTAACTGTGTGCTTTTAGAGGCTGTAGCCGCTCCAAAAAACCAAATAGCTGATTAGGACGACATTCTGCTAGGACCCAATTCTTCCTGATTGCTGTCATTTGGAAAAAAGCACAAGTTATTAACGCTGCCTCAAACTTGATAGACACATTGAAATTGTGACTAGTTTTTATAAGTGTTTGTGAAAACCTTTTTTAAAATTTACTTTAAATACAAAAAGAATCTGTTAATAAAGAATAATCTTTTCCTATGTAGATCTTCCAGGGAAACACCAATCCCACAGATGTTGCTTTTGGAGTTTTCCCCAAACCACTGATAACTCGATTTATCCGAATCAGACCTATGACTTGGGAAACTGGAATCTCTATGAGGTTTGAGGTCTATGGCTGCAAGATAACAGGTAAGCTCCAGCTGGGATCTATCGGAGAGCTTTCATACAGAGTGACTTGGGAGTACTACAATCATATCTCTTGGGCAGTTAAGAGCATCCAGTTTAAATTTAGACAAATCTGAACTCAAATCTTCTGTTTATACTCACTAGTCTGTTTGTTTGGACAATATGCCTAGATTTCAACCCTTTGGTTATTTCACCTGGAAAATAGTCATAGTACTGCTCATTACACAGGCTTCTTGTGATGATGGCTAGAATCATGAATATAAAGAACTGAGCACACGCCTAATGACATGTGGCAGGCATTGGTTTGTGGTACTTCTTCCGCTAGACTGGAAGCTCTTGAAGGTGAGTTACATGCTTTGCGTTATCACTTAGTAGATTTACAGTGAATAGCTGCTCCGTGAAATGTTCTCTACTGACCTTCTCTTATTAATTTTGAAATACAGAAGGAAGCCTCATCAGCTACAGTTAATGAGTGTAATTTAGAATTTCTCTTTTTACTCACTAAACACCCAGGTAACTCTGCCTTAGGTTTTATGTATCTATTTGTTGAATGAAGATACCGTACTAACACTTCAACTCAACTTGTAAATAGTTTTCTGATTTTTAGAATTTGTTTTTTCAAGCATCAATGGGACTTTAAAGGTCCCCATGTAATATGCAATAAGTTCATGGAGTATTCATTCCCTCAGAGAGATGAAGAAAGTGATGCAGTCAGGGACTAAGTGACTGAAAAAGGAGGGGAGGGCAGGGCAAGGACGGAAGTCAGCAAACATCCTGGCTCTATTTCTGTGGCTCTCAGTGCTGCTCTGACTTATTCATTGATTTCACTGCACTTTGTCTTATTTCGGTTTGGTTTTGTGGTGATGGGGCTGGAACCTAGAACTTCTGGTGTGGTAGGTAAGCACTCTACCACTGAGCTGTGTCTTCAGCCTGATTATTTTATAGTGTGTTGTAAACAGCAATCATGTTCAAATTCTGTTCCTCTTAGTAAATACATCACAAGCTTCCATGAGCAAAGCAACAACAATCAAAAACCCAGGGCAGATGTGATCTTCATAGTAATCTTAAAAGTTGAAAATTGGAATCAGTAGACTGATTCCCTAAGTAAAAGTGAAGAACTTCTAAGGTTCTGTGAACAGCCTTTTAATGTAATATTAGTGTACATGTTAAACATTTTTATGGTTGTGCTCTTGATATGATTATTTTTAAAGAAAGAAAATATTGACTTTTCAAGGAAAAAATATCACCTTGAGAATTTTCCATGAGTTTGTATGAAATTTGGTGACAACCTCATAAACAGTGAAAAACTGCACTCATTCACAGTAGAGTTTATTTGGGAAAATAAAAGCTATCTGATTTCATATCAAAATTCTATTTATTTCCCTCCCAGAGGCAGATTTGTTTATTATATGATCTATTATATAATCTAAGACTTAGAAAATTCAAGACCTTGGAAGCAGGAATTGGGTGGAAAGGGGTTTGGAAGAAGAAAACTTACTGAAAAGCCAGATATAACTCTGGCTTTATTCTTGATCACCAGTTATATGACAGAAAGTTCTAGGACATTTCAGAGCATTACAAATTTTAGAGGCTACTCATAAATTTGTAGGAACAAGGTCTCTTGAGGTTTGGGTGGAAACTTCTGGCTCATTTCTCCAAACTTATCTCATATCACTATATTTTTAAAAATGAAATAACCTTTGCAAAGACTCCAAACATGTTAGCCTGAACTCTGAACTCTGAGTTTCTACCCTCTTAAAGATATATGTCATATCCTTTGAGTTAAACAAAATACCTATTTGAACCCAAATTGTCCTTTTTAATTTTGACAAAAATTTCCCAGGAGGTAATTCTAGGAATGTGAGCAAAGGAGACAAATAATTTATTGAACTTTAAAATAACAATTAAATGACCTAGTTATTGAAACATAGGTGCTTGAAAGAGGATATTTTAGTATTTCAAACATAGTCTATTTTACAATTATTTTAAGGAGCCAATTTTTTCCAAATAAGATTCTGCATTTAGCATCATGCTCTTAATCATAACCACAATATATGTTTTATTATAATGATTCCGTCTTACCAATCACACAGATCGAGGGCTCTCACTGTAGGTGCGCACCGCACTGTGATCCAGTCTGTATTCCCTGTTATCCTCTCATGCCCCATTCTCATGCCCTCGCACTGGCCCCCTTGTTTCCCCAAAATCTGCCCCCTCTTTCCAGCTCTTTTTTGTTTAAAGTTTCCTCAAATGAGAGAAAGCGTGCAATGCTTATTTTCAGTTACCACAATAAACCCTGATTCCATCCATTTTCCTGAAAATGCCATATTTCATTCTTCTTTACATCTGAATAAAACTCCATTGTGTATATTTACCTTAAGGTTTAACCCATTCTTCTGTGGACAGCCGCCTAGACTGGTTCAGTACTTTAGCTATTGTGAGTAGCTCTGCAAGAAGCAGGAATATGCAGGTATCTCGTTTCTGTGCCAATTTCATTTCCTTCAGAAATATACCCAGAAATGACATAGCTAGATCTCATGGTAACTATTTTTATTTTTCCAAGGAGTCTCTGTACTCTTCTCTAAATGGCTCTGCTAATTTACATGGCTACTGGCAGTGGATAAGGGTTCCTGTTTTTCCATGTCCTCACCAGCTTTTGGTTTTTTTTTCTGTTTGTTATTTTTGATAGTAGTAGTCACCTCCTAAAATTTTAAGTATTTTTTTCTTTAATAAAATAGCTATACTCTCCAAGTGATTGATCAAGGTAGCGTTTTGAGAGGTCCCGTGTTCTACTGATGATCACAGATAGAAGTTACCAGGGATGTCCAGGACCATGGATGAACAGGGCATATTGCCTCTCTGATCTCAAGTCTCTCATCTCTAAGATTAACCTTCATGCAGCTGTGATGATGATTAAAAGAAAAAAAAAATATTTGCAACACACTTGGCTTAGAGTATCTATTGACTCAAGTATATGCAGGACATGGTACTCAATAAATGGAACCCAGGAGAAGCCACAACAAACAGAGCTTCCATAGGAGAATATCAGTATTGTCTTCCTGGTTACCAGAATTTTCTCTGAGGCCCCCAGTTCCCTCAGACTGCAGATTCATAACAGAACAGGGCTGCTGGACCTCTGCCGGGAAACAAGACCCAGGAGAGCAGGGCCTGGGATACCTTTTCTCTGCTGTGTTCCATTGCCTGGGTGGTGGCAACTTCTGAGTCAATGAATAAATTACAACTCTGCCTGTCCCCTGTGACAAACAGCCTCAAACTTCTAGCCTCTCCTGCTGAGTAGGTAAGTCCTAACAACCAGGATTTAAGAAAAAAAAATTCTCCAAATTATGCCAAGTAGTGTTTCAGGCCTGTAATCCTAGCACATGGGAGGCTGAAACAGGAAGATCATTGTGAGTTTGAGGCCAGCCTGGACTACAAAGTGAATTCAAAGCCAGCCTAAAACCTTGTGTCCAAAAAGACCAAAAAAACCCCCAAAATCTACCAAATTAAAAATTACCATTTGACCACATCACTTGGCTTCCAAACCATTCAGAGCCCCAAGTTTTAACCTAATTTTTGCTTTCAGAAATTACTTTTTTAGAAATATAGCAATCTTAGAGAAATTCAGAATATACAATACTGTGTCACTATGGAGATATATAAAGAAAATGAGACTGGAGCAAACAATTCTGCTTGATAGGTGTTTGATGAAGGAATATTTTCATTATTTTGATGAAGTGAAATTCCTCTTGTTGGCAAAGGAAGAAATATTGAAATTATTATTTATTGGAAATATTGTTGGAAGGGTATTGCTTTATAGATGAGAACATACCTTGAACTTGCTCTCCAGTGTGTATTAACCAGAAGTCTATTAGCTGGTCTCCAGCATAAGTTCACGTGCTCCTAAGTCAATCAGAGGTCACAGTGGACACCTCAGACACAGCAAGCCAGGGTTCTTCTGAGTCATCAAGGGAAGGTTAAATTATGCTCACTCAGGAACACACAGTTATTACTTTCCAATTCTTTGAAAACTGGTTAACTGGGTATTTGACTTACCAAATACATCTTGGGCGTCCTGTGAAAGCTGAGTACAGATTTTATAATAAAATAATGTGACTGGAAAGAGCCACCTCAATCCCCTAATACAGAACTCACCTCTCCCTTCCATCCAAGATTGATTTCAAGCTTTCCCAATAGAATTGCTGAGTAAGATATGGGACATCCAGTTGTACATAGTGCAAACAATAAGTGCTTAGCAAGGTATGTCCCTTGTGTTGCCTAAGGTATATTAAAACATTTTGATCATTTCTCTGAAATTCTAATTTAAATGGACATCCTGTTTCTTGTTTTGTTTTGTTGTTTGTTTGCTTGCTATATATGACAATATCTGAACCTTTCCTAAAGGTTCTTACAGCCAAGTGTACTGAAGCAGCCTGCCATGGGAGAACAGAGTGAGAAACAGCTAATATATCAGTTAAACCTTGAATTGTGAATATACTTTTTTTTCCTAATTCTTGTTAAAAGGGCCAAATCAAGGTGCCTTCTCACTGTGGGCTTTTTTTGCAGGGAAGGAGTGAGAGAAGTAAGACAGTCATCGGGAGGAATGATATTGTCATGGTGTAACTTTGCATCATGGATTTGTGGGCTGGATAGCAGCTGGGTATCACTAGGTTTATGGAGATATAAAGTATGTTCAAGCCAGCTCTGCAGAGAACAGGCATTTGCCTGGTGAAAGTTCTGCTTTCATTACAATATCCAAGTTAATTCTGTTTTTCTCCAAATGGCAACATCTGGTCCCCATTACTAGCTGAGCATTGCCTTTATGAAAGCTGGTTTTGAATCAGGCAGGTGTGACCACAGTGACCCAAAAAATTTGACTTCTATTTTTAACACTATAGTTTCACAGTCCCTCTGTAAGAGAGTTTTTGTAAATCTTTTTTTAATCTTCTCTGAGTGTATTCTTGGTTTCCAGATTCCGGACTGTGGCAAACAGTGTGGCTGAATGACAGGAAGGGCCCTTGAGAAAAAGACGGCTCCCTTTTATTGTATTAATAAGTTGATTCATTCAGCAAATATTTGTTGAGGGCGGCAATGAATAAAACAGGGAACAAAGACTCAGAAAAAAATTTTTTAAAACATGACTTGGTTCCCACTCTCGTAGGAATTAAACATATAAGGAAGAGAAGAGCAACCATCTATAAATCTGAACATGGTCAACAACACAGGAGAAAAGCAGACCAACTGTAGCAGAGAGCTAGAGAAAAGGCAAACTTTTTGAGAGAGGAAAAGTTGAATAAGTGAGGTAGTGTTTGAAAATGAGTCAAGGGTTTTATGCCAATCAGATTTGGAGGACAAATGATGGGTAACTCTTAGAAAGAAAGGAGAGAGCGCTTCCCCTCCTCAACTGGCTCTAATAACGGGAGTGAATGAGGAGAGGTCTTGTAAGGTGATGTGGAAGCTTATGCCTAATTCTTAGCAAACATGCAACACTCAGGGTAGACGTGCCTTGATATGATCTGCACAACTCATGCAGCAAGTATCTGAGTAATAATTCTGAAGAATCAACTAACAAAATAAGTGTAGCTTGATTGCATCAGAAGCATGTCGGTAGGGTGATTGTATTTTTTTAAATTTTTATTTAAAGTGAAAAAAAGCATGTAAAGGGTAGAGATAATACAGAATTTCAAAAAAAAGATAAACAATAAGAAATCACAAGTTGATAAATTACACATTGTCCTCTTAGAAATAGTTGTTCAACTTATAAAATTAAAGCATACAAAGTAGACATTCAAGCAGTGAGAGTGTAAACAGCTATGCATGTATGAGTCTCTACATGTATTTCTATCCTTTCTGTATTAGAGGGAAAAACAAAATCTAGCAAGACAAAACAAAACATATTCTATAAAAACATGAAACCAAAAAGTCATATAAAACCACAGGACAAGGTGATCTACAATGATTGCTGTATTGTTTCTTATTATCTTCAATAGAATTGCCTATATCATCAGGCATAAATGAATATAGCAGTATAATTGAATATAGCAGTACATAACAATATTAGTAAAAAATAAAACATTGTAGACAATATAAAACTTCAAAGGCAGGTAATAATCAAACCAGAGTGGATATTCTAGTGAATCTTGTCACCTTAAATGCAGTTCCCTATACTCTCAGACTTGATACTATCAATCATAACAGCTTTGAATAAAATCTATCAATACAAAACAGTGATCCAACCAACCAGATTCAATTACAATCAGTCATGGTAAAACAGTGTAGGTTTTACAGAGCTTTAGATTGACTTAATAGGAAATTAAGGATGATTACGGTACCATATCCTGTTATTTTAGGGATTACTGTTTGTACTCTCAAATCTAGTACAGGTAGAATGACTGGAACAGAATATAATACATCTATGCAGAGTAGTGTGAATAATGTGGGTTTTTAAATCCTGGTGCACTATTAACAATATAGTGTATCAAGGCCATCTATGTTAGAGATTATAGCCAACCTTCTTGGCCTCATTTCTGCTATGCTATTTTTCTGCCTGTTTGTCTACTTTTCTCCTTCATTCTACTGCCTGCCCCACTCATTGAGGCTTTTCTGCCACTGTTCCTAAAATCCTGGTATTTTTTTTTCTCTCTCTCTAGAATGTCCTTCAGTATTCTCTGTAGGGTTGGATTGGTGGTCACAAACTCACCCAGTTCCTCTTTGTCATGAAAGCATCTTGTTTCTCCATTAATTTCTAGTGACAGTTTTGCAGGGTACATCAATCTGGGCTGGAGGTTATTTGCTTTCAGGGCCTGGAATACTTCACTCCAAGCTCTTCTTGATCTGAAGTTCTGTGTCGAGAAGTCAACTGTGATCCTGGTGGCTTACCTTTATAGGTAACCTGTTCCTTTTCTCTGATGGCTTCTAATATTCTGTTTTTATGTTGAATTTCTGCTATCTTGATTATTATATGTCTGGGTGTAGATCTGTTTCAGTTGTAGGTGGCTGGGGTTCTGCATGCCTCACATAACTGGATGTCATTTTCTTTTCCCATGCTTGGGAAGTTTTCCTTAATTATTTCTGTGAATAGCCTTTGTAATTTGCCTGTATGTATTCCTGCTTCTTCATTCACATTTCTTATTCTTAAATTCTAGATTCTCTTATCATCTTCTAGCCTTTTTATTGTTACTGTTTCCTTGTTATTTTTAAGAGAGCTTTCCTTTCGTAATCACACATTGCAAATTTGTCTTCAAGTTTTGATAGTCTATCCTTAGTTTCTTTTAAGGCATTTTTTCCAGCTTTCAATAGAGTTTTTAATTTCATGGTAGTCTCTTTGAATCTGCTTCATGTATTCTATATTTTCTTTATATTCGATATCGAATGTTTCTCTTTTTTTGTGTTCCTCCCTTCTACCATCTGTATCTTCCTGAGAGATGCTCCCTAAGAGCATTTCTTTTATTACTCTACTCATAACTTGCTTTACCTGATTTAATATTTCAGTTTTGAGCTCATCTACAAGGTCCCAAAGATATCTTTTAATGTCCATTGAAGCCATGCTTGCTGTTGCATGTTTGCTGCCCTCAGTCACCCTTGTTTTTCCCTCTCCTGGATCAGGGCTCTCAGGGTTCTGGGCTGGGGGCCTCTTCCTACCTCTCTCTCCTGTCCTGGTCCTGGTTTCCTCCACACAGGTCACATTGCAGGTCCCAGCCTCCTTCCCTGTTGGCCACGCCTCCTCTGAAGGATGCTGGCGAGGGACCTCTGCCCTCTCCTGACTGCTCTTATCACTGAGGTGCAAGCAGCGGCTGCCTAAGCCTGCCCCTCCCCACCAGGCCAACCAAACTGCAGAGGCTTTCCCTTGGTTAGTGCTTGCTAGGCGCAGGGAATCGATTTGGGACAGCTCATTGGTTCCCGTCCAGGGGCACAACCCAGTCCAAGCAAATCCCACAAATCTGCTTTGGGGAGGGAGGAACCAACTGAAGTCACTGTTGCTCCAAGTTCAGACTCCTCTTGCCAGATTCCAACATGTCACCCATTTGATCACGCCCTTCCCATGGGGGAGGGGTGTCCCAATCCCAGCACTGACCGTGGATTAATGAAAGTCCCTTTGCTGGCTCCGCTCTCTGTTGAGCTCACCAACCCCCAACTTCAGCACTGCTCTGCTTCCTGTGAGTGGTGGTGGGAATGAGTTTGGGCAGCTCTGCCAGCCATGGCAGATTCAGGCTGGTGCAAATTCAATCCACTGCAAAATTGGCAGGTCACAGTGAAAACACTGTGTCCCATAATTTTTTAGCTGTTCCAGCTGTAGTCCCAATGTATTTGATGAGCTTTTTTATGTTTTAATTTCTTCCTGTGTCAAGAGGATCCACCTCCCTCTGTCTGGGTCTCTCCAAGGTGTTTTATTCTGGCGTATGAGTTGTTTCTCCCAGGAGGCTCTGTATTTTGTTGCTCACTGATCAGCCATCTTGTCTTCTTCCTGGGTGATTGTATTTTTAGGCTAAATTTGTATTGGATTATGCAGAATTGAGTTACTTAAGAGAAAAATAGGATATCTTTCCTGGGTGCATCTTTAATGGAAATGTATACTTTCAAAGAAGAATCATTGAAGTATTAGTGCTTTTGCTATTAAGCCACCAGTTAGTCAGTGACTGATATTCTCCTTGTGCTCAGAAACTCATTGGGCTGCTGTACCATATATTCTCTTAGAGACTTTTCTCATTACTGAGGCAAAATATCCAACACTCACAGTTAAAGTGGAAAAGGTTTGTTTTGCTCACAGTTTGTAGAGGTTTCAGTACCTAATCATCTGTCTCCAAGGCAAGGTGGCTTGGCAGAGGAGTATGACAAAGTAGAACCAACTCAGTGTTATAAGCAGAAGATAGCAAAAGTAAGCAGGCAAAAGACAACCACAGTTCTGCCCCCTTTTTGTTTTATCCAGGCTACTTAGGACAGATGGCACTCATACCCTTAATAGTACCTTTAACCCTAGCATTGCACAGTGAATCAATCTCAGTGTCACACACTCTAGATCCAGCCACCTCTGAAAAAGACCTTGACTGCATGAGGCTTTGGGGGGACATCTAGACACAACCATAATACATATGAAATGTTGGATTTCCTTTAAGAATCTTCTAATCTAGCTGTGGACATGAGACTAACAGTCTTACAATATCTACACAATAGTTGCATGCTGATCTTACTGTATCTACCATAATAGCTCTGAGAAAGTACTGGAGGAGTTTGAAAAGTCTTAATCATGAGTCTTGAGATTAGATATAAAGTTTAGAACAAAAGGTGAGTCTTGCAGGAACATTTATAGAAAACGTGATGTGAGTGTTACACTGTACCCATGGTATATGAGAAGAGGATTGTTTGACTAGAACACATAGTAATTCGATAAAATGAGACAAATGAGGTGAAACCACAATGAGCATCCTCAAACCCTGATAGTTTTGATATTATCCCAAAATGTGCAGAGACATGGTAGACTTTTTTAAAAGATAAGTCTTTTTATTATTCTTATACAACATTTTAGGGTACACAGTTCAGTAGTATTAAATAGAATCATATCATAGTGCAGTTGTCACCATGATGCAGTTCCAGGGCTTTTAGTCATCCTAAACTGAAACTCTGTACCCATTAAATACTAGCCCTCCATTCTCCTCTCCCCAGTCCCTGCAGTGACCACTCATTCTACTTTCTGTTTTGAAATCTACCCAAGGAACCTCGTATCAGTGGCATCATGCAATATCAGTCCTTTATGTGTCTAGCTTATTTCTTTTAGCAGTGGGGATTCTTGAGCACATGACAAAAATCAGCATTTCCAGAAAAGTTACATGGCAGTGTCATGTAGACGTAGAACTAGAGTGGAGGAAGCTAACCAAAAAATCCTTTCACATCCTGACCATGACATGATTTTAAAACAGGAATAGAAAATGGGCAAGAAGAAGTGACAAGATATCAAGGCAGCAATTGATTGAGAATACTGTGCAATAGAAATACAAGGCTCAGTAAAGGGCTTCATTCTCCAGGGGGAAAGACTGGTGTTGCCTACACTGGTCCACTTGAGAAGACAGTTCCATATCCATGTGGAAGGGACTGATGCAATGAGGGATGGGATGGGAGGGTAGTGGAGAGGAAGGTGGACACTGTCCCTCCACACTGAGCCCAAATGCCACTCACCAGGGAGTGCCCCTCTCTGTTCTCCAACTAAGCAGTGCTCCTTCTTTGTCTTCTCCTCTTTATCAACTTTCTTTTTTAGCAGCTCTCTTGCTATTGGGTTTAATTCTTCCCATCTCTCCAGCCCATCATAGACTATGAACTTCTTTGGGCAGCACCTACTTAATCTGGGGATAGTTTTTGCATAGCAAAGAGACTGGTCTCTCAACAATGACATTAAACTTAGCCAAAGTGAGAAGCGGAAGAAATGTGCGTGCTTGTTGAAGATTTTCTGCACTGGGGTGTGTGTACAGCATGGAATTCTGATATAATAGGAGGAAGGTTTGAAAGAGAGGACATTGGTTAAATGTAAAATGATCCAGAGATTGAACAGAATATGTCCAGGGGTTCAGGACACTGCTTTCAATAGACCTGCTTTTCTTTCTAAGCCCAGTGTCTCCCAGAAAATAAGTTCTCTTCTTCTGTTTCTTGCCACCTCTAGATTACCCCTGCTCTGGGATGCTGGGCATAGTGTCCGGACTTATTTCTGACTCCCAGATCACAGCTTCCAACCAAGGGGACAGGAACTGGGTGCCGGAGAACGTCCGCCTGATGAGCAGCCGCTTGGGCTGGGTGCTGCCCCCCGCCCGCCACAGTTATGCCGACCAGTGGCTACAGGTGGATCTGGGGGAGGAGACGATTGTGAGGGGCGTCATCATCCAGGGCGGGAAGCACCGAGAGAACAAGGTGTACATGAGGAAGTTCAAGATCGGGTACAGCAACAACGGCTCCGACTGGAAGATGATCATGGACGACAGCAGGCGCAAGGCCAAGGTGAGGCCCGGGGTGGGTGGGAGGCACCCCATAGGAGGCACCCCATGCCCTCCATGTGAGCCCAGGAGCTCCGGCCCCCCCGAGTCAGAGCGCGTTCTTGCCCTGCCAGGAAGACCCAGGGGTAGTGAAGAGGGGAAGATGGCACTGCGGGTGGTATCTGATGAGCCGGGCAAAGTTTTGTCCCCCTGCCCTGGCTGGGGGAGGGTGGATGGCTGGACACTGGGACAGGAAATGGGGCGACAGCGGGTACAGGAGGCTACAGCATCAAACTGCGGAGCCTTTCTACAAGCTCGGTGCTTTAGGCTGGGCTCCTCTTCCTACTCTCCCTGCCACGCCTGGTTTAAGTAGTTTCTTTTTTTCTTCCTTCCTCCCTTCCTTCCTTCCTTTTGCTTCTTTTACCTTCTCTTTTCTCCTTCCTTCCCTTCTTTCCTTCCCTCTTTATTGAGGTTGTAGGGATTGAACTCAGGGTCTTGGGCCTGCTCAACAAACACCCTGCCACCCTAAGCTAGATCCCTCCCAACTCCTTTGGGTATTTTTTCATTTTTAATTGTGATAAAATGAATATATAATACAAATTTTGCCACTTTAACATTTTGAAGTTTCCGTTTTAGTAATGTCAAGTATATTCACAATGGTATGCAATGAGCCTCCAGAACTTTCTCACCTTGCAAAAGTGCAACTCCATTCCCACTAAATAGAAATTCCCCATCCTCCTCCCCAGCCCTGGCAACCACCATTCCGCTTTCTTTCTCTATGAATCACACTATTCTAGAAGCCTCATATAAATGAATCATACAGTATGTGCCCTTTTCTGAGTGGCTTATTTCACTCAGCATAATGTCTCCAGGTTTCATCCATGTTGTAGCATGTCAGGATTTTATTCATCTTTAAAGGTAAATAATATTCCATCGTATGTAGACTCCATATTTGGATTATGCATTCATTCATTTATTCACACTTGAGTGCTTCCATCTTTTAACTGTTGTGACTATTACTCAAGTATATTCCCTTGTGCATCTGGAACCTTTTAAAATGCTTTTGGCTCTTGATAATACATCAAGAAGAGAAGGGAATCTCAATATAAAAATAAAACATGTGGAATAATTTTTTAACTGAACATATGTGCTTTAGTAATTAAGTTTTACTTAGGCTGATGGATGTGTTTATTTACGTTTCCTGAGCATGTAGCACCAACTTGGAAAGGATTCCCAGAAGTCTGCTGAGTGGCCTGGAAGCTAATTTAGGAGTAAAATAAGGATCAGCCCACAGACAGTTAGCATTTTAGGCTGTTTGTAGTGTGGGAATTGGGTTCAGCGGATGATACTTCTCACACCAACACAACTGGCCTCAATCTGCCCACCCATGCCTTACCCAGGACCTGCTCCTGTAGAAGAAGAAAATTTTAACTCACTGGAGAAAATACATCTCTCCCTCCCACTCCATGGAGTGGGAGAATACGGCTCAGTGCAGCCAGTCAGGCCAAAAGCTTCATAGGCAGGAAACACAGTATGACTAGTTCGGTCAGCTCTTTCAGATGTGGGGGCTCGGCAGGAACCATCTCCTCCAGCCCACAGGTCAGCTGGCCACGGAAGAACCCATTCAATCAAGATGTGAGTTTCTCCCCCACTTCTCCTTGGTAACTTAGAGATTCTGAAACTTCTTCAGAGTTATATACACTACATGATGTGTTCAAAACATACAGAAAACATCAGGACAGTAAAAGACACACTGCCACAAATCCTACTCAGGATTACTCCCTCTCAGCTGGGAATGGTGGCTCACGCCTGTAATCCCAGCACTCGGGAGGCTGAGGCAGGAGGATCATTGTGAGTTCGAGACCAGCCTGGGCTACAAAGTGAGCTCCAGGCCAGCCCGAACTGCATAGCGAGACCCTGTCTCAAAAGGCCCCCCCCCAAAAAAGGATATTCTCACTTGTTCCAAGCACATATCCCGCCCTTCTTGCACTTCCTGCAGCAGTCCTGGAAGTCTTCTTTCTGCACGTCTTTGGTGGTGCTAACCTAGCTTCCTCAGTGACTAGAATCAATTCAGAACATGTACCTTCATAGCCATTTTGACTTTGGGGAAGAAGCAGAAGTTGAACAGTGTCAGGTTTGGTGAAGGAGGTGGATAAGGGCGCCTTGTCATGTTATTATTGAACAGAAATTGCTGTAAATAGGTGATCAATGGGCTGATCAAAAATGCAATGAATGTTAAAACTTCAAAAAGTATTGCCGTTAACCTCCTTCAAAATCCACCCCCCTGCATGGAGCCCACATGTCCCATCTTTCTCACTAGCGTGTTTTTTATTGCAATAAATTTTTTTAACTTTGACATTCACTGTATGTTTTGATCTATGGTTGCATATGCAGCTGCATTCTTTCTTGTGTTCATTTCACTTTCTCCTTTCATGTCCTTCCCTCTCTTCTTGGTGAAAGAAAAAGTAAAACGGTCACCAGAAACTGTCATTTCCTCTAAGCCAGTGTTTCCTGAGCACCAGGGAACTCCGACTTCCTCAGAGAGCTTGAATCTATGGCAGATCGACGTCTCCCGGGGCTGCTGCCGACGGCAGGGTACGCTGTTGTGACATGTTCTTCAACACCAGGGTTCCGAGAGAAAGAGAAAACAAATCACCATATGCTTTTGATAGGATTCATCATATGCTTCCTGTCTTTGTTATCTAATCCGTGCGGCTGCCATCAAGTCTAAAGCTGTCACTCTTGTGTAGTAAATCGAGTACAGAATTTCATGAGAAGCCAGCGCACGTGTTTTAACTTTAACAAAATGCTTAAGATGGCTTCACTGTGTTGGATTCTCATTCCTAAAATATCCATCACTATCATCTATCTATGGTACTTAAAACCACAAAAGCTCCTAAATTATTTATAGAGTCTAATCTATGATTCCCAACATGCCATTCCATTGAAATAAAACCTCCAAGATGAAAAGGGAAATGGGTAAAACCTTCAGATTCAGAGCAGCATATATTTTATATAAAGATACTTAAAGTTCGTACAAATGGTGGTTACCTGCTTAGAATGCCAAGTGCCTTTAATGTAAAGGGAAATGGGCAGCCTGTTTCACAAAATAAAATAGTGCTTGGGTGGTTTTTAAATCCTCTATGCTGTTCTTTCACTCCCACCTACAAGCATCACTTGATGGACCAGATATATCAGACTCTTTGAATTAACTTCACTTTTCAACAACAGATAGAGTTAAGCCCCTTCTATGTAAGACATGGTTAGTCACAGAACACAAAGATAATTCCTACCCAAGTTCTTATTATCAAAGATTGCTGATATTCTCCCAACTCACCACTGACAGCTTCTCTAATGAAGTTCCATTGTGTTCTTTCTTTCCTCGAGTTAGAATTAAGAGAAGGACCTGGGATTCCATAGATATCAGTGCTTTTTTCCTCTGTCTCTGGAACTATGTGAACTGGAGAAAAATTGCATGTTAAATGATGGTATTTCCATTATAATTAGCACTGTACTGACAGCAACTTAATTAGGCTTAACAATAATACATATCAGATTCTCAATTACTGGTAGCTACTGAGGCTCTATTAAGAGTTCAAGACCCTGATAGTGAATTTACTCCTTTAAAAAACAGAACAAAACTAATTGCAAGAGGCAGCTCTATTTTCATATTACAAGTGGCTTTCCTGAGTTGGAAAATGCCAATTAATTTACTTCTAGAATTCAGAAAACCCCTTGGTTTGTCATAAGCCACCCAATCTGCTTGTCTCCATCTACACACATCTTCTATTTTTCCAAAACTTTCCCTGACTGAACGATCACACTTTGGCAACTTTGTGATGTCCTGACCCATCCATCAGGCATTGTCCCATTGATCACCAGTGTGGCCTGCAGGCCATTCCATCTGGTCTACCAGACCTCACAGCCAGCTTGCACCAAGTTAAAGACAAATTAATGATGCTAAATGGGTTTCCTTAGGCATAAACAATTCTTGGACCTTGTAATAGAAATACCAAATTGTAATGGAAATACTAGAGGCTGGGCAGAGCGACCTGTGCCAGGAGTCCCAGCTACGTGGAGACTGGGGAAGGAGGATCACTTGCGTCCAAGAGTTGGTAACATAGCAAGAAGCCCTCTCAAAATACTTTGTTTTTCAGTGCTGAGGAGCAAGACCTAAGGTCTTGCATATGCTCAGCAAGTGTGCTACACTGACCTACACCCCACTGAGCTGCACCCCTAGCTTCTAGATGCCTAAGAGCAAAGGTGTCTTACTGGTGTGGTTAAGACTACCAGCTAAAACTGCCTGGGTTGGAATCCTGGCTCATTCACATACTGTGTGTAGTAGTATGTTCTTGGCCAAATTTCTCAACTGCTCAGTGCCTCAGTTTCCTCATTTGTAGAAGATAGGTGATACGGCATTTACTTCCTAAAGCTGTTTTGAGGATTGCATGAGAATCTATCTTAAGCATTGAGAGCAGTCCCTTATACCAATAAGCATCATACCATATTTGATATATGTACAGACATTCCCTACTATGAGACCATTTTACTGTTCTATGTCCTCTCCTTGCTTCCATTCTCAGTCAAATTAAAACTGATGTTGGGAGAAGAGACTATACGGACACTTACCCATTTCTGGAAAAAGAAAACAGACTTGGTCATTGCTATTTTCCTCTTCTGCCATTCAGTGATTTTGATCTGCTCATCACTGTTAACAAGGGAAATAAAATAATCTAGTTGGTGACTCTAGCAACAGATGGCCTAGCCCCTGCAAAATGTCACAGTAACTTCGAGTTAGGGTTGCACTTCAAAAGAGGGCTAAGATATGAGCACTTGAGCCCGTATTCAGAACATCACTTAATAGCCAAGACTCTAATTGTAGACGAGAAGATCTTTTAAATGACCAGTTGGTGACCCTGCTTAAACTAACAGTGATTTCAAAGAGTTGGAATAACCCTAGTTTTGAATAGACAGTATTTGTACTAAATTAAATGTACTGTCCCTGGGTCGAGAGCGTAGCTCAGTGGTAGACTGTTTGATTATTGCGAGCAAAGCAGGGCCGGGCATTTAGCTCAGTGGTGTAAGCGCCTGCCTGGCAAGTGCAAGGTCGTGAGTTCCATCCCTGGTACAAAAAAAAAAAAAATTGTGAGCAAAGCCCTGTGTTGCTTCCCCAGCAGTGAATAAAATAGTAATTACTATTTCCTCTGTTTAAAATCTAATTCCTTTTCAGAAGACCAAGTTCTAACAAAACTAGGATGCTCTCATTTCAGAGACCCTAACTGGAACAGTCACTGAAAATGTGGTAACTATTATAAGCACTGAAAAAAGACAAGTTCACTTCCTGAGTTATCTTCCTCCACCTCAAGGAAGTGATAAAAGTGTCACTTCTCCAAGGCATATCAGCGTATCATTTAAAAATATCTCATTCAGTCCTCAGGTTCTGGTGTAGCTTCAGCATGTACAGTGAGGTTGCTAAGAAATGGCATCTGTCACTTCTTACACAGAGTTTGTTTCTTCCTTTCTCATTTATAAAAGAAATGCCAGCCATTTAGGAAGTGGAGGAGTGAGGCCAATTTTTCTGCCCTATTGAGAGTCCTGAAGGGGGTGAATGAGTTCAGGAAATGCCATTCCAAATATGCCTATTGGGACCTCCAGTTTGGGGAACCTGGGGCACAGGAAATAAAGGGAAAGGTTTTCTCTTAGCCCCCTCCCTTAGCTGCCCGAAGAGGAAACCTCCAAAGGCAGCTTGGTGTTCATGACTGGTATCTCAGGATCCCGTCCTTCAGGGAAGATTAAGGTCATTTCACAGAGGAGGAGACAGGAGTTTGACACCTGGGCCAGACAGACTCCATCATCCATTGTCACCTGTTTTTCTAAGGACCCATTCGACTTCCCAGAAATCATCTGCTCTCCCCCTGGGTTACCCAACCTACTCCTCCCTCGGCCCCCAATGAAGAGGGTATCTAAGCTTCTGACACTTCACTGTGTAGTGACATATTTGCTTTCCTCTGTGCAGGTAGGAAGTTGGTTCGCCTTTCCTCCTGCTAATCGGTCTACTGTCAGTTTCCTTCACAGCTTTCATGACTGAACCTTTAGAAGGTAGAGAGGGAAATTGCTCACGCCCCTCCAGAGGAAACAGACAATCATCAAAAGGGAAGTCATATTTGTTTTTCTTAATAATTGGTGTTATTTGCACTTCACAGTCTTTTGAGGGCAACAATAACTATGACACACCTGAGCTACGGACCTTTCCACCTGTTTCCACACGATTCATCCGAATCTACCCTGAGCGAGCCACACACGGCGGGCTGGGGCTGCGGATGGAGCTGCTGGGCTGTGATGTGGAAGGTAACTGCAATCTCCAGGGCCTCTCCTTTCTTAGCTCCTCTTTTTAGACATTTCTGCCTCGGAATTTGCTTTTGCAAATTGTTATCTGACCTCTTGGGGGGCCCCTGTACCTCTGTACCTGCCAGTCATCAAGACTCGGGGTTCTAGCACACACCCCAAAAAAGCACCTTCAGGGTTCTGCCTTTGACTTAATTTGCATCACTCTTTTGAGATTCTATGGGACTGTTTCTCACTACTTTTTAAAACATAACTTATGGAGGCAGATTCACAAAACACAAAATTCACCATTTTAAAGCGCACGGCTCAGCAGCGTTTAGTGCATGCTACTGTCAAC
Organism: Hydrochoerus hydrochaeris; assembly: GCA_004027455.1. Lineage (NCBI taxonomy): Eukaryota > Metazoa > Chordata > Mammalia > Rodentia > Hydrochaeridae > Hydrochoerus > Hydrochoerus hydrochaeris. The sequence goes on from PVLA01003350.1 coordinate 62,516, forward strand.
TTGAGCAACTATGTCTCTTTCAATTTCCAGAGTAAAATCTCTTCCCAAGGTTGTCTCCCATTTCCCTTCCCTAACCCCTGGCAACCACCAATTCCTTTGACTTTTAAAATATTGTTTAGAGCCCCATGTCAGATCCAAGTTTCTGTCTTCGGTACTGACTGCTACCACACGCTAGCAGGAAGCTGCATTTGACAGTAAGACATCAAGACACATTTGAATGAATTTCTCAGGCTGTTGTAAAAAAGCAAAGCTTTTCATGGCATAATGTGTATGGAAAAGCATGGCAGGGTCTCTTTAATGGTGTGATTGCCTACACTTAGATTATCAGATGAAGGTCATATCAAGGACACGCTTATGCACATGCTGACCTCACACCTGCACTCTCTTTTAGCAGACAATGAATAAGATGAATGTTTTGAGTTGGTCATTTTCCCATTTACTGCTTTTGTGCATTAGAATTCCCATCTGCCTTAGATTTGGGCATAAATGAGTAACCTTACACCAGTGTTTGTATCCCCATGGAGGGCTTTCTCCAGGTTAGCTGCAGAATGGCTATTGTTGGTACCCAGATGTTAATCAGTCAAGCATGTGCCCACAGTTGTTGCAAAGAATTCTTTTTAATATCACCTATTGGTTTCAAAACTACCTATGTTTTGAGCTGCCCCCCCAAAATAATTACATTTCTGAACACATTAAATATCATAGAACTTTTCATATGCAGTACAGGATCTTAAGCTGTCAATCACCACACTACTCAATAATTCATGGCTGCTTTTCTATGTGTTTATTTCAAGTCCAGCCACTATCTCCCATTCTTTATTGGATGACTCTCTCCATATCTGTAGTCATGTCCTAGACCTTTGACTCTAATTGCCAGCTACACAGACCAAGAGTGACTGACCATGTGCCAGGGCTTTGGTAAAGATGCCAAAACAAAGAAGGGTTGGGCTCATTGAACCAACTGTGGACACATTCTTTTCACTCAGGGTACTGAGAAATGTGGTCTGGGAGAGGCAGTGGTGTGTGAGGCGGGTCTCCAGTCCCATTCTGGAAGGCAGCGTTGATTTAGGAGGTGCAGCGAACGGGTGGCTGAAAACACCCAGCCTGTGGCAGTTTGCCAGTGTCAACTCTGGAGTGAGTGGAGGTGGAAACTGTGGGTGGGGGGATTTGCCTGCAGATGTTTGCACGCGCTCACAAAAGTGAGGAAGTTGCCCCCAGCCTTGTGAAAAACCAACATCCGGGAAAGTAATGGCAAAGCTTTTTAGTACAATTAGTGAAAAGGAATAATTTTCTTCTCCCTCAAACTGGTTAATAGGTCTTATTAAATATCCACTTCAGGCCTCTGTCCTACCAGAGACATCTGAAGGACACTGAAGGAAGATGGGTCCCAGCCAGTCTTCCATGAGAGTTTGTACTACTTTGAGCTAGCTCCTATGTTTAAGAAACAGAGATGTGATAAGTATGTACCAATATGCCATGATGCATGTCTTCATTATGTATCACAAACATATACTAATAAAAAAAATTTTAAAAACCTTAAAAAAGAAACAGTCAGAGGCTATATATTTTCAACTAGCAAAGTCGGAGCATAAAAATTCTTCATTTACTGACTTTTGCAATTAACTTTAATGTGGAGCTTGTTGATGAACACCATTAAAAGTCCAGAAAAATCAGCAAAATGAATAGAGAGATTAAAACACTTGAAGGTAGCATGTCATCAAAGATAAGGACAGTTTAGGGAAGACACCATGTGGATTTCCAGAGAGTTCTACTGACCCAAAGGGAACAATAAATGGAGCCCAGAATATGTGTGTATGTTACGAAGTCTGGATTGCATACCCATATGTTACGTATGTTGTCTGTCTGTCTGTGGTAATTCCTAGCTATTATTTATTAGCTTATCTGTTCAGATTGCTAAAGAAATTGAAACTTAGCTACATTTCTACATTTTTCATAACTTTGCTCAATACTTAAGCACAATAGCAAACAGTGTCAAATTCTGGCCTAGAACATTCCTACTGACCAGACGCGATAAGAGAGTAACTCCCGCCCTGCTCACTTCTACGAATCTTGTGTGGTTCTCAGACAAGGGAACTGTGCCTTATCTCAGCCTTGTAAAGTGAAGTGTAGTGTGGAAAACTGTAAAATATTAAACAGGTTGCAAAAATGAATAACAAACTGGAAAAAATAGACTGCACAAAAGACTTTGAAAACAGTCTTTGATTAATGTTGGCTACCTTTCAACTACAAATTCAGAGATATGGGGGGTACCATTCATGGAATGCTCCCCTGGGGGAGTCCAGGTAATAGGACCTCAGGATACACCAGCACCCACAGGAAGGATCCAAGGTCAAGGCTACTTAGAGAGAAATGTAGTCATGTTTGTCTTGTTTTGTTTTGCTTTTTAAATGAACAATATGGATCTAAGTGTGAATGTTGATGCTCCTTTTCAGGGAATAAAGGGTATAAAAGGATATAAATAATGCTCCTTTTTGGGAGAATAAATAATATAAACTTAGCAAACTTGGTCCATACTGAGAATACAAAAGAATTCATGATGACTAAGTTCTCCAATGCCTTGAAAATAATAAAATGAAAAACAGCACAAGTAAAATCTGTATCATCAAAGTTCTTAACATTAGGGTCGTGAATAAACAGCCAGGGAGAATTCAAGAGCTTTCCAGTAAAGGGAAAAAGGAGGTTTATGCAGATAACAATGCATAAAATGCTAAGGCAACCAAATCTACTCGACAGATATGGATCAAAGACCAAAGCACTGCAGTCTCTGATACATTCTACAAAATCTAAGTGTCTTTAGCTCCCGGAAATACAGGCAAAGTGTGCCTCTGGCCTTCTTCCCACAGCTTAGAGTTTTCTGCAAAAGTGTTAGCAGATTGGATAGACGAAACCTTGAGAACACATTTGAGAGGTGTGAGATAGTAATTCTGGGATCTCCTTTCAGCACCCACAGCTGGACCGACCACTCCCAATGGGAACCCAGTGGATGAATGCGATGACGACCAGGCCAACTGCCACAGTGGAACAGGTGATGACTTCCAGCTCACAGGTGCAGATGCCATCTTCATCCCATTGCTATGCCATTCCCCTCCGTGTCATGCTTGAGCCCTGCTAACACGCGTGTGTACTCCTAGCTCCTTCTGACCATCATGGTGTTGGCAAAGCTGTCCAAGAGTAGAGGCAGCCTCGCCACCACACGGGCATTGTCATTTCCTCACGCCATCCAGATGAGCAAATTGCTTTCCATAGCCGCAGTCATTCAGAGGAACTGTTTGAGCCCCTTTCAGAGCCGAAGTCTGAGGCTGTCTTAGCTGAAGAATTTCTCCAAGGCTGAATGTGCTAAACTGATTCTCATCTCAGAACCCCTCTCACCCTAACACGTGCACCGCACATTCATAACCACGTGCTTCATTTTCTTTCCCTAATGAGGATAAAAATTTTTTGAGTGGAGCCTTCATCCAACTAATTGATTAAATTAAACTTACATTTGAAATGCGGCTTTAAGTTGGGAATCTTATAAATGATTTCACATTAAAATTCACAAAGGAAGGCTTAGTTACTTCACATCTGCACCAACTAGCCAATGCAGAGAGGTGGTTTGTGCTAAATGTCTCCTAATTAATCTGGTGTTATTTCAAACTCTTCTAAAACCCTATAAGCCAAAAAGGGACCTTCTCTTCCACTTGGAATGAGAGGGGAAATACTAAGCATGTGGGGGATTGCAATGGATTTGAACCATTGGAAATTGGCCAAGGCATCAGGATTTTCACCCTATTGTTGCAAAGTGTGTCCTGGGACCTTTAGTGCTACCTAGATCAAAATGAAATTTCATAAGCATCTGACTCTCATTTTAGAGTAAACCTGAGCCCTTGAATCCAGGTCTGTATTTTTACCCAGAAGGGACTCAGAGAGCCCACATAATTAATTTCCGTGGGCAAAACTGAAGGTGTTACCTTGTAACTTCATAATACAGGCATATTATTGGCTAAAGCATTTGTGCAAAAGTCTAAAAGGAAACGTCACACAGTTCATTTCCAATTACTTCAAATGCCTCCTCTGAAGGAGGTAGAGAGCTCTGCATTCTGAGATGGAGTCAAGGGTTAAAAAAAAAAAAATATATATATATATATATATAGCCCAGAAATTTTGTATTATGAACTGGGTTTACATGGGAGCCCTACCTGCTGAAGCTATCTGCCTCCAAATTTCCAGGATAATCCCTTACATTCACATAACCAATGAACATTACATGACTGTGTGCTTTGGAACGCAAATCGTACATGTCGGTAGCCACAAAACACAAGAGCTGCCTGTAATTAATGCAGAGCATTCTCTCTGTAAGATGTCAAGTTCAAGTTGAAAACCCTGCAGCTGATGTGAAAAACAGATTACCAGTGCACACACCAGGTTGTCTGAAACCTTCTGGGGGTTGCCTGTGAACACTCTCCCACAAACCTCAGGATTTTGTGGGGCCTGTCACAAATCCGCAGTAAAATTCCCCACGAAAAAGTAAGCATTCCAGAATTCAGGGCCCCCCTTTCCTCTACAGAGGGGTTCTTTCCTTTATAAACCCTAACGTGATCGGTTAATATTGATTGGAAACCAAGCATCAGGTTTACTCCTCATATCAGAGCAAACAACCTTCTGATTGTTCGCATCAGTTCACAGCTGAACCAGTTGAAATGGAAACCTTTGAATGAGACCGGGCAAGTGTGCCAGCCTTGAGCAAATTCGTGTGGCTCAACTCAGAAATCTCAGAAAATGGGTCATTTACTGGCCTTCTTTCAAAAGCACAAGGTTTTGTTTCACCTACAGTATTTAAAACTATTTCTTGAGTAGAGAAAAAAAAAACTTCATCCTAATTTTTTCTATATATTATGATGGCCAAGAAAAAGGTATTCGGTTTAGTGCATTTGACACAACGATACTATAAATCCATGCATATATTTGGAAGCTTGGAGGGTGTCGATAATGCCCTCACCACACCACTAGAGGAGAGGTGATTTTAAAAGACATTCTCATGCTTCATATTCATTTATTATATTAAGATCAATTTGTCCTTTTTTTAAAATGTAAATGTTTTGTAAGGCTTTGGGCCTTTTTTTCTAGAAAAAGCTGTGCTCATATGGTTTACAAAGAGCAAAAACCTACTTCACCTAACCCAAGTATAATTTTATATTCGAAACACACACGTCCTATGCTCATGTGCTTCTCAGCTTTTTTTTTTTTTTTTTTTTACTAATTTGCAGGCTTTAGCATCAGGACTGTAAACTTGAGATGTTCAGTGTAATAAAACCAAAGCATGAGCATCCTCACTTGAACCCTGATGGGAGGGAACTTGGAAATTCCCCCGTGGTCTCTTATTGTTGAGTTCTTTACCACGGATGGCAGTCTCTTAATTTCTTCTCTGGGGGTGACCTATTTGTAAACAGGACAGGAGAAAAACTCTAGCAAAATGCTCATGACTTATAAACAACACTGAATTTCTGAGTAAACTGTACCCGATCCATGGAAATGAGGAGTTCCCTTTCTCATGCTTGCTTGCCAGGCTGAAAATTCAGCACTGAAGTTACTCATTGGCAAATGCCTTTGAAGTCATTAGATAATGCAATTGGTTTCAAAGGCCCCAAAAGGTCAAATTTCACATTGGAGCCATGTGTACCCAACAGTGGAATTTGGCTCCCAACCTATAACAAAACCGATAATGCGTATCGGTTATAAAAACTAAATTTTCACCTTGAATCTTTCTCCTCTAAGACTACAGGGAACAGAATGCTAATGTATTCTGGCCGCCCTCCAATTCTGCCATTATAGAGCCACCTTCTTAACCCATAATATATATAATTCTTTCTTCCTAATGCCTACCTTATTGAGGCCATGCACACATGTGACCACTCACTAGCATGTTTAACAGGAGTGCTGGGGTAGCAAGACTTGGTGCTGCAGGTGGGTAGCTCAGAAATCCTAAGACCATTCAGAGGGCACAATTTTACAGCTCTCTGATTCATGATAGAGACATACAACTGATTTCCGATCTGTGGGAGCTCTGGGCTAGGCCTTGCTTGAATCAAGAGCATCATAAATCTGTATGGAATGGTACTGGTGGAAGGTACGTGATTGCTACACCTTATAACTATCTCCAGGACTTCCAATTTTAAGTCTTGAGCCCACCTAACTTGGCCCATGACCTTATGTCTCAAGAGAAAGGAAGCTAGCCCACAACCGAAATCTACACGGCGTGCACACTAAAGAATAAATCGCTTTCTTTACACCTAAATGATAAACAGCAAACCACTGCTCCTCAAATTAGGTGGACCATAAGACTTCATTTCAGAAGCTTCAAAAAATATAGATTCCAAGGGCCTTCTGATTTCCAGTTAGAACTGAGAAGGCTAGGTGAAGAGGAAACTGCCATTTCAACTTGCAATCAAGGTGATTTGGGGCAAGTTGAACACCGCCACTTTAAAACCGAAGCATAAAGGGAGTCATTGAGAAGGGGAAAAGGGGGGTCAGATAAGATCAAAGCACACTCTATACCTGTCTGCAAATACCACGGTGAAACCTGTGATTTCGTACAATTAATATGCACTGATAACTGTAATAACAAAGTATAAGGACAAAAGGTCAGACACGGAAGAAGTAAGATACGGGAAAGAGAAGATAAAGTAAGTCTCCGTAAGATGACATCCTGGCCCCGACCAGAAATTCCAAAGGAATCTCACGTTGAAAGCTCACCATGTCGCGGGTATTGTCTGTTCAGTCTTCCAGCTCCTTGGGATGGAGAGAAACATTTAGTCCTTTCTTGTTACACCACCTCCCTCCACTTCTCCAAACCACACACCGAGTGGAATATTTATCCTTGGGAAAAATCAACAGCTATAAGCAGGGGAAAAGGCCAAAAAAAAAAAAAAGAAAGAAAGAAAAAACTGGAGTGGGAACCCCTGCCATGCACTGTAAGCCTTCCGTTTTGAAATAGATTACGAGGGCTAACCGCGCACCTCCCCTGAAGGCGTGCACCTGACACAGTGGAAACGATCTGAAGCTTAGAGCCCGAGGGCAGGCGCGATCCCCAAGTCACCCAGGAAATACAGGGGCCCTTGCCTCTCACTGCTGGCGTATGTGCCACACTTAGTTTGGGCATCAGTGAGTGCTGCTGGAACCCAGTCTCAGACTTGGTGTGCCTTCCAGATGTTTTATAAAGAAATGCATTTGGATTTCTTGCATACTTCAGAATTGCTAAGAGAGTAGATGTGATGTGTTCTCACCACAAAACATTGCTAAGTATATGAGGTAATGCTTATGTTAATTAGCCCAATTTAATCACTTGATGATGTGTGTACATATCATATTATTATTATTGTACATTACATAGAAAGACAATGTTTGTTTCTTGATTTTTAATTTTTTTTAAAAAAAGACAAATCTGTTACATAAGAAGTCATGTTATTTGAATTTGAACCTTATGTGATTTATGATGGGCAAAATTTCAGTAAAGCAATTATTGGAACTGGAATTAAAGGAAGGTTTTTTGATGGGAAATGTTTGACTCTAATGAAAGCAATAGACATGTAATAAATATATTTACACATACCATAGATATATGTGAGCACTTGTGGATAATAACCAATATAGCATACCATAAAAACTGTCTTCTGGTTTCTTATTTTTCTGCTTTTTGTTTTGCAGGTGGTACCACCGTGCTGAGCACAGAAAAGCCAACAGTAATAGACAGCACAATACAATCAGGTATCAATTAAAATAAAAAATGTAGTAGACATCATGTGCCGTTCTCACCACCACCACCCCCTCTGAAAATAGTGTCTTTCTGTGTTTTGGGATTTCAGTTCCCCAAAAGTCCTAGGAGGAGAGATGCCACACAGCAGCATCTGGTTGCCAAGCATGAGCCATAAATATTCTTTCCTGTGGTCCACATGTCTATGCAGCAGGCAGGGAGAGCTCCTTCCCCATCAGTAATTACCAAATGGTGACAATTCCGGCTCGCCACCAAAGGAACTGAGTAACATACTTTGTTTAAACGCAGCACATCTAGGACATGGACTGTGTTTGCAAACTTATAGGGGAAGGAAATCTCACAAGCGGCAGCCTGACTATTTATTTTCATCACAATTCTGCAAAACCGAGACACGCAAAGTTTGTCAGTTCTGCCTGCCACGGAATTGGCAGTTTTACAACAGCGTCTGCTGTGGGCGTGCCACGAAATGGGGGTTCAAGGAACCAGGGTTTATGACTGGGGAGAACGGCACCCTTGGGAACATTCCCTTCGTCCTTTTATTAATAGAGAAGCATAAGGACTTTGAAAGGCCTCCCAGTGCTGCTTATCAGAGGTCAGTCTGGTCCTGAGAGGCCTCCCTTGTGGTCCCCTTTGTTTTTTGTTAGTATTCTGTGACACAGGCCCACACAAGGGAGACAGGCAGTGTAAGCAATCAGAGCTTTAGAGACTTTAAAGTTAGTCATTAGAGCAAGGTGAACAGGTCAGTGCGCCAGCTTCTTCTACTTCCTTTAGTGGGGCTCACTCAGCCTTGGTCTCCTCAGTTATTTATTAATGGGGCGTGTGGTGTGTATCCGTGTTTCCTCGGCGGTGTGACACGACAGGGCTGGACACAAAGCAGAAAAGGTTGCTCTAATTAGTATGCTTCCTTCGAGGACACTGGAGGACACTGTCACCATTAGCCTGATTCAACTGCAAAGCAAACTTCTCTTTCCGTTGGACTTAACCCCGTGTTCCCCTGAGGGTGACAGAATTCCTGTCTCCATGCATCCCAGACACTTCCAGTGAATCAGAAAAATAGCTGCCTAAATCCCCACCACCGTGATCCCTCACGATTCTAGTCAAGTTCTAAAGTGCGCCTTTGGGAATGGTGCAGCCACCCTGGGTGTCACCTGCCTGGTACCTCCCCTGGGGTACCTCAGGCCTCCAGTCGGGTTTCTGTAGAGAAACGCTGGCAACTGCTGGCTGGCTGTGACCTGTTAGGGTCAAAAGGGCAGATCATGTGAACAACTGAAGTTCTACAATACCGCGCATGTTTTGACTGTTATTTTAGTTTCTATTCTTGCCAGAGAGGTGATGAAAGTCACCATGAGCTTCATCTCCTTGCTTATTAGAAGAGCTAGGATTATTTAAAATAAGAGAAAGTGAGGAAAAAACAGAGTTCCATCCCACTCCTAAACTGCAAATCCTCCCTGGATGTCTAGGTCTGGCAGAGCAAAAGCAGCTTTGTTCCTACCGCAGCCAGTCAGTGCACAGGCACCACGTCATCCTTGTGATGACTTCATGGAGCAGCTCCGGGGCCAAGCTGTCCGCTCCAGGGTCTGCTGTGACAGAGGCCAAGTGTCAAAAGCAAATTGAGCTCCTGTCAGAGCTATTACTGCCACACCCTGAGCACAGTCGGGTCAAATCAAACAACTGACAAGTGCTCCGGTCCAGTTTCAATTTGGGGGCAGCTTGTGCCCCTTTATGAATGAACTTGGGTTCTTGCATTTCTCTTGACTGAGTTCTACTCTGGTCTCCTTGTCTTCACCAGTGGTCAGTGGACTGTGTGGCCTTCTCTGGAGGACTTCTTCTCGTCACCTTTTGGTCAAGCCAAAAGGTGCAAGGACCCAAGGCTGCTTTGAGTCGGTGGTCCATCTTTTGCTATCTAAGTCTGGGTAGTCGCCCTATGGTCAAGTTCACCTAACTGATACTTTGGTCCACACTGGTCCAGCAGCAAATCAGATCCCTAAATGTTCAACACAATTCGGTTTTGCAGAAGCTTAATGAAGAGTCTTTAAGATTTCATTCTGAGAATTTTTACCAATATAATAAACTCATTGGGTGTATAATACCCACAGATTGCAATGAGATACATGAAAGCCAGAAATTGGTGGGAACCCTAGATTCCTAGTCCCGATCTCTTTCCCTTCCCGGCTCTTTAGACATCACTGTGTCTGTGTGCTCCTGGTGTGTTTGTGACTCATGACTGTGTGAACCTCAGCTTTCCCACATGTTTGAATGGAAACACCAGTCTGTGAGTCAGCAGTGAATATACACAACAGAACTTTGAATCCCAGGTTTAAAAATTCAATCCTTGCGCATAGCTGCCACTAACGATTCAAGTGTGGGCAAGAGGCCTTCAACAAGTATGGCTGGTGCCTGGTCACAGGGGCTATAAAATTGTTTAAAGTTCAGAATATTGTTTCCTGCTATTTTTAAGAGTCAGCAAGGGATTTACCCACATTATTCGCAATGAATTTAATGAGAATTGTGTGCAGCCAAACGCCCAAGTAAGGTTTTGGAAAACTTAAAGATCCATCGTCCTTTATGTTTACTTCTTTCGTTCATTTTTCTTTCTTTTTCTCTCCTTTTCTCTTCCCCTTTTCCTTTCTTACCTCCTCCCTTTCTAGTCTCCTTTTCTCTTTCCTGTAATGTTTACGGGTAGTTGCATTTAGTTGCTTTTCTACCAAGGTTTGAATTACCAACTTTAAGCTCGCCCCTCAAAACGCATTGACTTAATAACATTTCTTTTAAATAAACAAGATGGCTATAAGTTACATGCATGAGACCTGAAGATAAAAGAAGAGTAACATACAAAAAGTTAGAGCAGTTGCCCTGTTAAATTCTTAGGATTGGGAAGGGCACTGGAAGATAAAGACAGACTGCTCTTCCTCCAGTAAGGAAAAATGTCAGAAATGCCTTTTTAGGCAAAGCCGTTCCATTTCTTAGTACAAAAATATCAAAGAGTGTATACTTTCTGCTATCATCAAGTTATTAATAGGTGAGAATAATGGGTGGCATGGTTTTCTATACTGCAGAGTAAATTTAACGTAGTAATAAAGCAGATACAACCAGAAATGTGTGTGCTGTAATGATTTTCTGCCCTCCTGTGTGTATGTCTTATAAAGTACATTTCAGGAGAAAAAAAAATCAAAACAGTGCACACATTAGCATTTTCCAATGTTATCATTTTCTAACATAAGGTTATGCAAGAGGACATTCCAGGACTAAGGACATTGACATCCAAGGTTGCTCAAAAATTCAGTCCCTCTTCACTTGACCCTGAACAGTGTTCACCAAAGTGTGGTGGATTCTGGAGAGTTTCTCAGGCCTTACCGAGACTTCTTTCATGTTTGTGACAGACTAAACATGAACTGTGCCGCTTCGGTGACACTGTGGCTGTGAAGTACAGCTTCTTTTTTGCACTAATTGAATCCATGTACATTAAAAACATCTTGTAGCCTGCTTCTCTGTCCCATCCTGGCTCTGGTCCTCCTCTGGGAGGTCACTTTATTATTGGGAGAATCTTTTCAGCTTAGTAGTGACTATACCTATGGTGACTATACCAAACTTGCCACTAGCACTTGTGCTTGAAATTTGAGGTAAATCCTCCTTATCTATGCAATAAGTAAATCTCCTTATCTATGCAATAAATATGGGAAGGTGGCCGAGACCAGGCAGAGGAAAAAACAAGATATTTTATGTTAAACACTTGGGCAAGTGAAAGGAAAGCTCAAGCGTGATCTGCTCTCAACCTGAATTTAAAGCAGCACATGATACCAGACTTTCCTCCTGGTACACAGCGGTTGTTCCTCGGCGGGCAGCTCAGCTGGCCAGGCACCCTCCCGGGGTTCTGTCTGCTTCAATGCTGCCACCTTGTGGATGGTGGGCGCAGCGTGAGACGTGAAGGCCTCCGTCAGAGAAAACCACTGCTCTTGTGGGCTTCTCATTTGAGGGGAGGCGTGGGTGACACAGAATCGCAAGAATTTTTCCTTTAGACTTGTCTTTACTATTCGATTACTTTTACCCAAACAAGTTTTCAGATATCCAGGATTTCATTTTTCCCTTACTGAAGGAGGAGTCACGCTTCTTTGGAAAATGAGGTTAAATTTTAAAAAATAAGACTCCGATAAGGTTTATCAAATACCACAGCCAGATAGCACCATGCAGGACCCACAGGTTAAATCATTCCTGAGCATCCACTCATGCTTTCTTTCCAGCTTCCAACGGAAGCATTTTGAAGATTAAACAAATGTAAATGGTGGCTATTTAAATGCGTTTTGGCTTTGTAGGACTTTGCATTGAGGTTTTAAGTGGAAAGAATAATTTATATGCAAATTTAGAAATTCGGTAAAGAAGCAGAAATGTATTCTTCAATTAATTGACCTGATGGAAAATCTCAGAAGAAAAAAAAGTATATAATTTTAAGAAAATGTTTCAGAGACTTTTGACACTGAGGACCCAAAAAGGAGAGCCTGTTGGGGAAGGCATTCTGCCAAGTCACAGCTTCAAAGTTTTGAGGGCCACGGGTCACTCTCTAATAAGATTCTTTTCATTGATGAGTATCAGTTTTTATGATTCATCCTCAAGAACAGAGTATCTTTCATGTTAAATAGGGTGGAAGTGGGGAAAATCTTGCAGATGCAATGTACATGCCTTGGAAAGTAGCCTTCCTGGAAATTTTATGTAAACCCAACTTGACAGGCAGTCCATAATCTTTTTAAAGCTGGATAAAATAAAACAATAATAATACTAAATGTGATTTCTGCAAATATTTTGACATCTCTATGCATCAGTTGGTTTCTTGGTAATCCTGAATTTTGTGGCTTTCCCAGAATTTTTGAAACAGACATGAAGCCATAAAAATCATGCTGTCCATGAATGTCTTAAAGGCCTCTTTGACCCTGGGTGATTAAATTTGTCTTTCTCTACTTGTCTCTATTTTCCCTTCCCACTTGCTGAAGAGTTTCCAACATATGGTTTTAACTGTGAGTTTGGCTGGGGCTCTCACAAGACATTCTGTCACTGGGAACACGACAGCCAAGTGCAACTCAAGTGGAGTGTGCTTACCAGTAAGACGGGACCCATCCAGGACCACACAGGTACGGGCAGGGCCCTGGGATGCCGGTACTGGCAATTCCTCTTTGCACCAGGGACGGTGTCACTGGGGAGGGTTTCTGGTGCCTGTGAATCTAGGGGCATAAGAAAATGTGACAAGTATTTGCTCATGCTTGCCGTTTGGAATGAGCAATGTCTCTTTAGCTAATGGAGCCAGGCTTAGAGCAAATACTAGGGAATGCTGATTGGCCTCACTGGGCAACAGTAACCTGAGCAAGGGTGGGTGAATTTGTGCTTGTTTTGCATTTTCTCTGGACTTTTAATTAAAAGTATTTTAGATATATTCAATAGTATTAAAAAGCTAATGAACATTGTATATACATAACTTGGCTTCAGTCAAATTAAATCATAGGAATCAGTTTATCGTTGCTGACTCTAGATTAATTATCTCTGTCATCCCTGATTCTGGATTAATAGATATCCAGGTGCATATTACATCATGTCATTTCTTTTACCACTAAATAAACAAGTGGGCCTAATGCTTGCTCTCTTCGCCCCTGAGGTAGATGTGAAACAAAGCAGGGTGAGATGCTTATTCCTTTGAGGAAAGGTTTTTTAATCTAGCCCGTTTCCTCTTAGCAGGCAAAACCCCACCACACCCCAGCTCACATCCCACCCCTCCTCCTGCTTTATTTTCCTCCTGAGATGAATTGGTGGTAGTGAGAAAGAGCGGGGGACAAAAGGACCTGGCAGATGCTACAGTGAGCTCTTTCTTCCACCCGCATCCTGTTTTCCATCTAGAAACTGCATCGCCAAAACTTGATGTACTGTATAAAAAAATCAGCAGTGTCCTGCCAAAAAAAATCACGTGCACACACACGCACACTTATACAAACACTCATGACACTTGACCCGCACATTCCTACCCTCCTCAGCAATGCAGTGGGCTGCTTACTCTGATAGTGGCTTCCAGAGGGTCCCCAGAGGGACATATGTGAATTCTGAGAAATCACATTCCGTTCTCCCACGTCGATGCTAGGGAGGGCTGGGCCTGTGGACTAATGGCTGGGCAAAGTGTACTTCACGCCTTTCTCACTCTGTTGTTCCCTTTTTCTCAGTGAACAGAACCATTAAATAGGTTGAATAGGCCTCCTTCCACTACGGCTACCTCCCTGCCTAATGAGAATGACAAGGAAATTGGATAAAATTGGACTCCTTCAATCCTGAGACACTTTCCATTGAATCTTAAGACAAGCAGTTTTAGAAAACTTAAAATACTTTGACTGTAAATGGCACTGTACATATAAATGGCATCAAATTAACTAAATGCAATTAGCTGAAATGAAGGCAGTAATGGTGGAAAAATTGATGCAAAGTGAAGGAAAATGGCTCAGTAGGATCTGACATTCAAAGGAGGTTAAAAGCTATGTTAGCCAGAGAGAAAAGCTAAAAGGCTTGCAGAAGTAAAGTGCTAATTGAGAAAATGAAGACAGAGTTCTTGACCCAGAACTGTGATAAAACCCCTGAAAGGGAAAATATCAGCACTTTATGTGTTGGGGTATCCGAAAAGGAGGGCTTGTCTTAGAGGAGCAGCTGAGAAGTGTGATTCATTCAGAAGGATTTGGCTCCTTTGTTCTCTACCACCCAGATTTATTTGGCTGCTGTGCCAGGTCTGCCCGGACTAGACAGCGCCTCCACAGCACAAGGGAGGCAGTCATCTGGGGGGACGGGCAGCCAGCGTCTGCAGGGCAGGGGCTGACTGAGGGCAGAGAGTGTAGCCAAAAGGAGCCTGTTACATGGCTCCCACGCACAAGCCAGCGTCAGGGCGTAGGTGGCACTTCTTGATAATATTGTTGGAGCTTTGCAAATCAGACTGAGGCTTTTCAATTACTGCTATTTAGGTTAAATACTTTCTGAATTTAAAGGAAGCCTACTCACTTTTTTTTCTTTTTATTTGACCATTAAGAATGCAACTATGTCCCTCCTTAGAAGACTCCTCAACTCAAGCCTGTTTCCCTCATTCACCAAACCTTTATTTAAGTAGCTCTTTGCTATGGCCAGTGCTATGCTGAGCCCTGGAAATTCAGGTACAGTCCATGTCTGTGTCCGTGAGCACTGCATCCATGGATTTAACTAACCTCGGATCAAAACTATCCAAAAAGGAAAACCGCCTCTCCACTGAACATGTAGATTTTTCTTGTCATTATCCCCAAACAGTACAGGACAACTATTTACACAGCATGTATATTGTACTAGATATTACAAGTAATCTAGAGGTAATTTAAATTACAGGGAGGAAATGTATAGGTTATATGTAAATTCAGTAATGTCCCTCTGTATTTATAGGAGTTTGACTCCAGGATCCCAGATGTCAGAGTCCCTTGTATAAATTGGCATACTATTTGCATCAAACCTACACCTAACATGTTATAAACACTATGTGAATAGTTTGTATATCGTGTTATTTATGAAACAATAGCCCGTGTTCAGTAAAGATCATATACATGATAGATAGATAGATAGATAGATAGATAGATAGATAGATAGATAATTGATAGATAGATAAATAGATAGATAGATTCATTTAGATATGGGCATGTATTTGGTCTGAGTTTAGCTGAATCCATGGATTTGGCACCCATAGATTTGAAGGGCCAATTGCATTATACCATTCTGTGTCAGAGGACTGAGCTAGATTTTGTATCCTTGGGGTCCTATAACCAATTCCCTGCAAAGCCCCAGGGGTGACTAAATAAAGCAGGGTGTCCCTAGCCCTGAGGACCTCACGGGCTGGTAGTGGATGGGAACCCCTTACATGCGGCTGGGTCAGGGCATCCAGTGAGAAGTGAGCAGCAGTGGTAAAAGGTAACAAAGAAGGAGTCAGAGAAAGAAGTCCCATCCCAGGAGCCAGCCGAGCTAGCCTTGTTTTAATAGCTTACCAATGGGGAGGTTTGAAAATACATTTTATGTGTAGCATTTCTATCTGTGGCATTTGCGCTGTGAAAAAGTATGAGCGGGCTGGAGGCAGTGGAGAGCCACCAGGGAATTTTAAGCAGAGGAATGACAGGGGCAGATTGTTAGAAGCCCACAGTGGCAGCAGGACAGAGCTGTGACACACTTCTCTCTCCCGTGTCCATTGTCTCCTCTTGACTGCCTGTTCTCCAGCCAGGCTAAAGGAACTTCAGTAAATGGGCTCAGTAAACAAAAGCCAACTTAAGCCTTTTCCCACGAGATTCAGGGCACAGGGGTGTCAGGAGTGTATTCTTCAGTGGTTGTGTTATGCAAGTAGGCGACCAACGGAGCTTGGTAAATTAGAGGGCAGAAGAAATCTTAGGAGTGAGTCATCTGGGACAAAGGACACATCACAAGGGGAGAGACAGAGAGAGATCCTGTGTAGTTTTCATATTGTAGGAGCAGTGATGTGTTTCCACCCCTTCTTTAGTGGCTCTGGTGGGAGCCGGTGGGCAACCAGGTAAGGAAGAGGAAGCCCACCCATTTCCACACGGGCACTGGTGACACAGTAACATGGGAGGGTGGGTCCCACCTACAAAGTACCTCATGGTTACACAGGCCTCAAAGGCAGCAAGCAAATACCCCGCTGCCTGCTGAGGCTCAGGCTTCACAGTCACAGTTAGCTCAGGTGAGGCATCAGAGCTGGTGATTTCTATTTGCAGAACAAACAGTGAAACAGGAGTCATGTTTAGACTGGGTAGAGGCAAGAGGAAATGTTCCCAGTGGGGGGTGATTAAAAGCGAAGCCAAGAGTCATCCCTCATGGCTCAGCAAGTGTAGACATGGCCCAAATGGCACATGCTAATGAGCCTCAGAAATGCAACCTTGCTTCTCCTTAAACCAGAAGCACTTTGAAGAGGAGCAGTTGAAAATCAAGCTCTTGGGTGTGTTTGAGGAACTCATAGACCATTAACATACACTAAAGGAGTAACAGGTGTAATTTGAAAAAAAAAAATTGATAGATTACTTGGAGAAAATATTAAGTATGGAATTATCAAGCAGCCTGGTGACCAAAGCACCATCAACCATCCCGGCGTCCAGTTATTCAGAAGGTGATAAGAAAAACATCTGAATTAGTTCATCTAACTCCATGTTCGCGTGGGTTCTCCTGAGACCGTCTTAAACTTGCACCGGAATAGCTTTTCCAAACAGTCAAACACTTTCTACTCAGCTAGGTACAGGCAAGGCCTCCGCTCTGCCTTTGGTGGTGGTCAGGCTAACTGGGGTCGCACTCCGTGTCCACGTGACAGGGTGCTTTGCATAGGACTTTTCAGGCTGGGCCTGCCCCACAGCCTTCCCTCGATCAAAGCGCACTTGCAGAAGTGTGGAGTAGAGCCGTAGGTGCCCACGACGTTCCCCTGCAAACTGTTTCCACCACCTCTTTCGGTACTTGGTACTCAGCTCAAGGGAGGCATTTGGATTGGTGGAACCTGAAAGGGGGGTCATCCTGGGCTTGGCCACTCTCCCTAATGCAGTTTTTTGCCACAGCAGGAGATGGCAACTTCATCTACTCCCAAGCTGATGAAAATCAGAAGGGCAAAGTGGCCCGCCTGGTGAGCCCTGTGGTTTATTCCCAAAACTCTGCCCACTGTATGACGTTCTGGTACCACATGTCTGGCTCACACGTTGGCACACTAAGGGTCAAACTGCGCTACCAGAAGCCAGAGGAGTATGATCAGCTGGTCTGGATGGCCATTGGACATCAAGGCGACCACTGGAAGGAAGGACGTGTCTTGCTTCACAAATCTCTGAAGCTCTACCAGGTACGACCCTTTTCCCTAGGCTGGGGACAGCCATGCCTTTGGGAATGCTGGCATCAGACTTGGGAGATCATCCAAATGAGATGCAGAAAGTCTTCCAACAATTACTTCATGCATTTCCCAAACCTGAGCTGTTAGCTGCAGCAATGATCATCTCCATATTTCCCCATCTCCTAGATTACAGGATAAACTAATTTGCTGAGAAAGGAGGAAAAATGCTTTTTTGTAACCTATTTCTGAACTGTTATGAGGTATCACTGGTTTTATTTACTGCATTTCGCCTGTTTCAGTGTCTGTATTATAAAAACAGAATGTGAAGAGAAGTTTTGTGCATCACCAGGAAGCTGGTGTGGGTTGACGAGCGAAGTGCTTGCTCATGCACAATCTCAGGAGCTTAATGTGGGTGTCACGGCTTCAGCCGAACAAGCATCTGTAAACGGTGCTCTTGGGAAAGAGCATTTAAACACCGTCAAATGCTTTCATTTTATTAGGTGATTTTTGAGGGCGAAATCGGAAAAGGAAACCTTGGCGGTATCGCAGTGGATGACATTAGCATTAACAACCACATTGCGCAAGAAGACTGTGCCAGTGAGTATACGTTTGATGTAAAAGCCAGCGCCCAAGGCAAGGTGCTTTCCACGTGATGGTCTTTGTCTTGTTCGTGTAAGACTTAAAATTTCAGTGTGGGCTTCAGTATATGAAATGTACATTCTGTTGTAACAGGGCGTAAAAATCAATTCTGTTGACCTTAACCTTCTGCCACTTTAGGTATCACATATATTCAATATATTGTATAATAAAAACTCTTTAAATTGATTACCTAGTCTCCTCCACGTAGAATGGCTGATTGATACCTACAAAACTTTATAAATACAGAACCCAGAGATCTTAGCAAAGCACAAAGATTCCATTTACAAGCTCTGTCTGGCACACCAAAATATTTTGATGAGAAGAAGAAAGCTCAGACATCTGAATAATTCCAAATATCAAAGTGTATAAACAGAACAGCAGGCCTTTGAAAATTTTGATCACAGTGAATTTAATTAAGATTACATTGTTAATGAATCAGAGAAAACAACATTCTTTGCTTTAGTGCAAATAAATAGATGTTTCTCACTCTAAAGATAACAGAAATGCCTTAAGAGGATAAGTGAAATGCAGAGAGACTTTAGTATTACAGAGTTGGTCTTTACAGGTCTGGTACTATATGGATAAAAATCTCACATGGAAAACCAATTCATATTCCCTAGTTCTTGATATATAATTACAAATAGCACCACTAATGGCAATGTAATAGCACAGTAATTAGTCTTAAGCTCCATTTGCTACACTTAAACTTTTGTTATATATCATTACATAATAGGCTGTTAATTATAACAAGATAGAATAAGCCTATTGGGCAAATTTAGGATAAAGATGCCTGTTGACTGTAATAAGTGCTTGGTCTTTTCATCAATTTAAAGAGCTTTTATTATACAATATATTGAATATATGTGATACCTAAAGTGGCAATAATTTGTTAAGGTCAATTGGAGATATCTGAAAAAAAAACAGTTGAATAAAGACCTGCTTTGCATTCTATGTAAAGAAATCTCTAATTCCATGCTGCTTAGCAAATCTTCGCCAAAAAAGTGATACAGCTTAATATTTCAGTTGCGACTACTTTATGAATTACCCCCATCCAAGTCTGCACTGCTGAATGCACATTTCATTTGGTCACACGGGTATGGAGTATCATTATTGCCTTCCCACTCCCAGAGGAGAGTGGCGTTAGTGATGTTTGGGGGATGTGAGAGCAAACTACACCAACTAAAACAAAGAGATAAAGTTCAGTTCAATTCAACAGGTGTTCAAGGTGCAGGGCAGCAGGTCTAGTGGATATGGATGAAGAGGACATCAAAGCCCTTCTCTTCCACGCCATCCATCTACCTAGCCAGAAAGTGACCAGTGGAGCACCACTGACCCCTACACATACATGGCTGCACCTACAAAAAGGTGTTAGGGATAATAAATAATTTATCAAATGCATTTTCTTGAGCATCTAGCCTTGGATGGACTAAGCGTCTCCACTATTATTCATTCATTCACAAGAGAAATATTTATTAAAACATCTACTGTGTGTTTCATACTATTCTAAATGCTGCAGACCAGTGTGGAACAAAGTGCTCAAAATCCCCCTTGCCCTGTACTCAGGCTCATAAGGGACACTGGACTTAACTTGTTCCATAGAATTTTATTAATTTGTTTATTACCATTCAGTAATGCACAGGATTCCATCTCTGTGTCAAAAGGATTATGCTGTTTGAGAAGCCAAATTAACACCCTCAAACACAGGAAGCAATCTCTGCACACTACAGCCTGGTAGCCATGGGTCCAATCCCACTTCTATCCCAACCCTTCCTTTTTGGGAGGTTCGGGGGACAGGCTCTCACTATGCAGTTCAGGCTGGTCTTAAACTCACTATGCAGCCCAGGCTGCCCTTGAACTCACACCAATCCTCCTGCCTCAGCTTCCCAAGTGCTGGGGTCATAGTCATGCACCACTACCCCTGGCACTCTGTCCCCTATTTTCATCAGATTATTCCCGCCTTCCACCATGCTGTCTTGTAAAACAGCACACTCTATTAACAGCTAAACTACCCGTATTTCCACGCGATGCCCACAAGGAGGTACTCTGCTGGCTGGTCACAGCGTCATCATCATTGCACATGGACTCTGTCACTCAAAAGAGTTGTTTCCTGGGTTCAGAGAGCACTGAAATCTCCAAAGGGACCCCCCAGAGGCGTGTCTGTACACACATGTGCAGGTGTGCAAGGGTCTGTGTAGTTTGTGTGCAGTGCATTTTGTTAACCATTCAAATATCTCTTTCAATTTTGTTTGACTTGTCAGAACCGGCTGACCTGGATAAAAAGAACACAGAAATTAAAATTGATGAAGCAGGTAAAATTGCTGACCAATTCTAATATTTTCTGTGGCTTTCATTATGTTTGTGAAGAAATTCGCCTACCCTGACGTATCAAAGCGGTTCAATAAAATAAACATCTGTGCCTGAGGCCTGGGCGGGACGATGCTAAAGACCGGATTCTGTCCCCAGCACCCTTCCTTGAGCCGCCATCTGATGCGGGAGACTGAGGCAGGATGTGGGGATGAGGTGCTGGGCCTTTCACTGCCTGAGCGTTAGTACTGAGAGCAAGCAAAACACTCTTGTCTTCTAATTAGGCAAACTAGTGAGCATTGTTTTCATACAATAATCTGAAACCCAACTCAATTTTTTTGTGTCTCATTGATACCCATGTAAGATCTTTGAGAGATGAGAGTCCAGTTTTTTCTCATAATCCATAATCTCATAATCCATGGAGTTTAATCCCTCTTTTGCCATTTTTCTCTACTGGAACCCTGATTTGCTGACGATAGTGACAATAATGTTGATAAGAATTTATTGGGGAACTGGTATGTTCTATATATATTTATATATATTATCTCACTTAAATTTCCCACAGCTCTGTTTACCCCCATTTTACAGATAATGAGACTGCAGTTTAAGGGATGCAGCTAATTAGGTGGTAGCCTTGGATTTGCATCTCATTAACTCTGAAATGTGTTTCATTTGACCCTGCTTTGTAATCAGATGTAAGACTTTTAATCAGTCTTAGGTCAGCCTGGTATTATTTATTACCAGGAGCCTCTGCACCTCGTGGCCAGCACTGTGGGTTCTTGGACGCCCACCCCAAATCACCACCGTGGGTCACCACACCCTTCACACCCATCAGCAGGGAGTGTGGCCTTGCTCTCTCCAAGGGGGAAACTGCAGTAGACCGGGAGGAAACCGTGTGACATCATAGCTTTGCACATGGGAGGGCAACCGTTCGTGTGGGTTCTCCACGTGGGACAGTGAGCACGTGTGTGTGCAGAACAGTTTCCCTCAGTCTGGTTTGGGGGGTCAAACATTGCACAGGGAATGGTTAACCCTTCTCCCCACAAAACAAAAGTATGGCAAAGCATTTTGCAGATCTCAGTGGCTGCGTGTCCAACCAAGGACCACGAACACAGATCACAGCCTAGCACAGAGTTAATCCCATGGAGTCTGAATTCAATCAGAACGGGACCCTCCGTCCCCACGTGTTGAGCTCTGGGTCCTGATCCCAGCTCCCTCTCTCCCACACCTCCACTTCCCAACGTTACCCCAGCTTGAGGGGTGGGAGCACATGACCGGCTCGGGGTTGTCTTTTCCTCTACCTCTGTCTGCCCTCTGACGCGGCCACCCGCAGTGCTCACGGGGCCACTTTTCTCTCTGCAGGGAGCACCCAAGGATACGAGGGTGAGGGAGAGAGTGACAAGAACATTTCTCGGAAGCCAGGCAATGTGCTGAAGACCTTGGATCCCATCCTCATCACCATCATTGCCATGAGCGCCCTGGGTGTCCTCCTGGGTGCCGTGTGCGGGGTCGTGCTCTACTGCGCCTGCTGGCACAACGGGATGTCAGATAGAAACTTGTCTGCCCTGGAGAACTACAACTTTGAACTCGTGGATGGAGTGAAGTTGAAAAAGGACAAACTGAATACACAGAACTCCTATTCAGAAGCATGAAGTCGGGCAGAGGGTAGAAGTGGAGGACGTAACTTGAGCGTGCTGGGGACTGTCATCTGCTTTCACGGACAGGCTGGAAAGTGCATTGATGACACTGAGCCAGGCTTTTCTCAGGAGCTTTGATGAGTGTGGCCGACAGACAGGGACAGTCAGCTGTGTTCACAATCGCCATCATGTACAGTCAGCTTCTTCTGTTGGTTTCCTTTGAGTAATCAGATGCTGGTGTTGAGACCAAGTATGATGGACTTCACAATTCATTTCGACTCCCCCTGCCTCCTCCCCTCTCTCTCTCTCTCTCTCTCTCCTCTTCCTCTAATGGCTTCTTTTTTGGAAACTGTGCAGAATCCAAGATGCTGGCACCAAGTGTATTGCGCGGGGCCCTTCCGATGGACATACGACCAGTAGCCCAGTGCCCAGAATATATTAGCCTAACCGCACTTCAGTGGATTCCCCACTCAGTCCCGTGTGGATCTGCCCGTGTGTGCAGAAGCAAAGGATTAGAATGTTTTATTTTCCAAGCACTGTAGCCTCCATGCCAATATAGTGTGTCAGCTCTGTTTATGAAGCAATACCGTCACATGTTCTTGATGTTTTCCAGTGTTGTACTAAATCTCGTGCTTGTGAACTCCATATAGGAAATCTTGCCATCTCCAAACTCTGCTGGCAAGTAACTGGGTGTACTGCTGACAACCACCAAGCAAGTCCTTGGCACTGGCTAGTCTATGTCCTCTCAAGTGCCTTTTTGTTTGTACTGGTTCATTGTGTTACATTAGCAACCCACTCTGTTTCCCGCTGGTGAAAGCCCTACCCTTTCAGCAAACCCTGGTGGCCCACTGACCAAGAAAGTATATTTTAGTGCGAGACATCAGCCCCCGGGCAGGCAAGGGCTCTGCAGACTTGGCACCGTGGCTTAATCGTTCTGCTTTTTCTGTGGTTCAATTTCATGTCTCTTGACCCTTTTGTATAAAGCTGCAATATTCTCTCTTATTGTTCTTTCATATGGAATGTATTTTCAAATGTAAACTCTGCGCTTTCTCTCCTAGCTCTCTTTTTTCTCTCTCTTAGAATTTAAGCATTTGCCATTGTCCAGAAAAAGAAACTTGCAGCTTTAACCTGCTGGTAATGGCAAACAATTTTACTAGACTTTATGTTTAAAAGCAAATGAATAAATAAATAAATAAGGGAAATTCCTAACTTTGCCCTCCAAAGTCTAACTTTGGTTTTCTTGTTAACTGGTTAAAGTGACAGTATCTTTTTTCCAAAAGATGTTTTTCTGTCCATTCTGATCAGAGTAATGTTTGGTAGAAATGTTTGAGTTTAGTGGAAATAATGATCAGTCAAAGGAAGAAATAATACTAATTGGTTTTTAAGTGAGACCCAAAGGAAGAAGATATTCCAAATATAAAAAAAAAGAAAGAAAGAAAGAAAGAAAGAAAGAAAGAAAGAAAGAAAGAAAGAAAGAAATTTTGATATACAAATATGCAAAAATAACCCATGAGGACCCTCTTGTTTTGATATTGAGTCAGTAAAGAGAAGTGGACTGGAGAACAGTTAATTTAAGAAAGAAACTATAAATCCTGATGGTTGCTGGTAAATGGTTTTAAAATAATGGTAGAAGGGCATGTAAGCTCAGAACACTTTCAAACACCCATTCAGCAGCAATGCCCCCCCAAGACAGATTTGAACAAAACACCTCTAGAAACTTCCAGTGGCTCATAAAGAAAAAGCCTTTTTTCAGACGAGCAGAGCCTGAGCCTCTAACTGCACGGAGTAGAAAATATCATAGAAGCGGTGTGTGAGGTAAACCAGAGAAGCTCTATTGTTTTGCCGTATCTCATCATGCCAGGTTGTAGCAAGAAATTTCAGACCTTTCTCTTTTCCTGTGTTGCTTTAGGTCTCATTCTAATACATTTGTTGGGAGTCACATTTGCATCACGGATGGAACAGTCTGTTGATCTTGATTTAATTGGATTGAGAATGTCTTTCGGTTCCAGGAAAGTATTGATTACCAAGAAAAAAGAATAGGTTTTTGTCCCTAAAGGCATTCATTCTGTTCTTATCATACCAGGAGAAAAGCATTGAGTGAGACGTGATTTTGTTTTTAAGGCAACAGATTTAAACGTTGTCCTAGCCAAGGAAAAATGATACTGCAACTTTAAATTTTAAAGTATCTTGCACTGATAAATATATTTAAAAATTATATGTTTATAAAGTTATTAATTTGTAAAGGCAGTGTTACAAAATGTTCAGTTTATATTGTTTTAGATTGTTTTGTAATTTTTAAAGGTGTAAAATAACATATTTTTTCTTTATTGAAATCTATAAAACTTTCTGTAGTAAAATGTTTTCATTTTACTGGTATATTATTGCTTCATGTTTTGTACCATCATAAAATTTTGTGCAAATTTTTTTTACAGAAATTTTTATTTTCTATGACAATATGACACTTGTAAATTGTTGTTTCAGAATGAACAGCGAAGCCTTAACTTTAAATGACATTTGTATTCTTGGACTCTGAGTAGCATAAAAACCACGTAGAACTGAATTGTAACTTAAATTCCAAACTATGACTACTACATTCCAAAGAAACAGTTGATTAAACATTTTCATAAAATATTTCAAACCTGATGGCTTTTATTAAAATAGCTTTGTTCTTGTTAAAGAAATTGGTGTTATCTCACCATCCAGTAACTTTCAAGATTTTTTAAAATTCTCTTTTTAAAATATCATCATAAGGTATGAAGATTAAGAAGACATTTCCTAAACATAGAATACAAAAACCAAATCAGATAATGCTAACGTAGGGAATACAAAATTCGACTTTACAGGTGGAAATTTTTCAATTCCATATTGTATGCCCGTGTTCCATAGCCCATTTGGCAAAGTTCATTTCATGATATTCACAAATAACTGGTGGTAAGTTGTGTTCTTGTAGAAAATAAGAAATAAATAAATCTCTTTGTATATGCACTCATGCTACATTTAGATAAAGGAAAAACTGAGCGTACCATTATTAGCCATTGAGTAATTCTTGGGAAAATGTCTATTCCATTTAGGACCAAAATAATAGAAAAATAGTAATAACAAAAAATACAGGCAACAGAAATATTGAGCCAATGTCTTTCCCCTGAGCTGCATCCTCAATTCTTTTTATTTTTGAGACAGGGGCTGTCCAGGCTGGCCTCAAGCTCACAGTCCTCCTCCTCCTGCCTCAACCTCCCAAATAGCCAGGATTATAGCACACACCACCATACATGCTGCCAACACTCTTTCTCTCCCTTCGCCTGACTGCAGAAAAAAACGATCCAAAAAGCACAGCCTATGAAGTGTGGGTGGCTCCGGGAAGTCTCCCCAGTGAATCAGCATTTCCTGTGTATGCTGCTTTTCTCTGAATGCTTTTGGCAACTCCCAAGAATAGAAAATTTTTCCTATTTAGATTTTTTGGTATTTCTGCTTAGAGAAGAGTCAACAAAGGAACCAAGTAATTGCTTTAGTGATATTAAATTCTACCAACATTCACGGATACTTCTAAGAAACGTGACAACTGGCACGAGGCTATCAGAATTAATTCAAACATAGTTTCTGAAAAATGCTAAGGACTACGGACGGGTATTGTCTCCTTTTCACTCCTCTCTTATCCATACTTGGCTGCTAAGCTAGGCTTTTCAGTAGGCTTAAAAAATCAAGTTACTGGATAATAAACACTTCACAATTTAGGAATTAAGCGAGCATGAGGATTGAAACACTGATCTAAAAGATGAAAAATTATATGTGGTCCTGTTTCCTGGCTTCCCTGCTAACTTGTTGCCCCTCAGGCTGAACTGCACTGTCTCTTTGCTTCCTGATGGTGATTGACATGGTTTGTGCTGCATTAAAAAGCAGTTCCAAGAATTAGCTGTATAGCCAGTAAGTGGTCTGACACAGAGCTGCAACCTGCAACCTGAAGGCTGAGTAACCTGTATGGAGGTTTCCTCAAACCGAGTGAAACTCAGCGTAAGAAGAATGTGACGTCAGCGGGCTTTTTCCTCAAAATGTTCCAAAGAAACACTGCAAGATGATAAAGATGAAATATTATATCCATGTAACTTCTTAACAAGACCCAATATAAAAAAACAATCTTCTACATGAACCAATCCATTGAGCATGTTTCCACTTGTTTTTACTTTCATGGAAGCTTTGTAATGCAAATTTTATAATTTTTTTGTATTTCACTTTATAAAGGAGAACTTCAGAGAGGCTGAATGATGAGTCTGGGGTACACTTGGGTCTCATGTCCCCTCCGTTACTGTTGCCAAATCAGAACCTGGCAATATCTTACAAGGTGACCCTGATACAGGGGAATGAAACTCCTGACCTCCTATGTCCGCGAGTTCATGTTCTCTTAAATGGAAGAATGAATTTTAGGAACAATGGAGGTAAGAGCAGAATATATTTATTGAGAGAAAGAAAGCTTCTGTCTGAAGAGAGACAGAAGAGGTCCTGAGTGGGTTGCCCAGGACTCTTTTTCAGGGAATTTTAGGAAGTAAAACCATGAGTTTAAAGTGAGGGAAGACTGGGAACTCACAAGGCAGAGGGGCATAAGGTGAGACATAAGTACAGTTATCCAGTAAGATCAATAGTTCAGGTAAAACTGATTACATTAGGGACAAATGGGGAAGCCAGTCACATAGAAAGCGGGCATTCTCACAGAGCAGTGATTCTCTCCTAGTGGGGGGAACTGTTTAGGGTCTCACTCCTCAGGATATAGGTGCATGATTTGGCCTTTTGTCTTGAGACCTGGCCCACAGCAGGAGGCGTCAGTCTCCCCACAGCTGCCAGGTGTCTGCACTGGCTCCACCGAGGACCCAGCCCTGTCTCACTGCCTAGATTATCTCTAACTCAGCTGCCTGCAGCAGCACCATAGGACCTTTAATTCAAAATGTGTCCCACCAGGCAGGCGGTGGCACCTGTAAGCCTATTAAAGGTGCAGAATGTCCAGCAGGATTCTAGACCTGCTGAGACATTCTCTTCCTCTTGTTTCACTTTTGTTTCTGAGGGACACATAGGATTGTACATATTTATGGGATGCAGTATGATATTTGAACACAGTTGCGCATCCTACAGTGATCAAGCCAGGGTGTACAAGAACCCCACGTGACCTGAGGTCATGTTTAGGTCTTAAAAGGCCCTGTGTAGCCTGCTGCTACCATGAACAAGTGTGTGAACATTTGCATTGTTTCCATGGTGGTTTCTGAACATCCACTCAGAGATGAAGAAGTCCCTGCAGGGTTCACAAAGCACTTTCCAGAAGAGCCTAGGAAAGACAAAATTGGTAAAGGTAAAGTCTCAGCCACCTCACCTGAAAGCAGTTTGTGGTCATTTCCCATGATGTCTTGTGAGAGCCCAGAGGTGGGCTCTAAAGAAGGAGATGCTACTGCAGTACTTTCCTGGATCAGAAATCTTCAGGTGCTGCAGGAATACAGCAAACATTCTGCTGTTCAGCAGTTTGGTCACAGAGGAAGGGAAATCCTGATTGGTGCAGTCAAATCCTACTGTGAAGAAGTTGCATTTTACATCATACACAGCTTACTTCTTTGCACAGAATTAAAATTCTGCCTAGAAAAACCAGATTGAACCCTATTTATTTAACCTTCCCTTCATAACTTCTAATAGAAAGGAGAAAGTGTCTGATAATAGAGCTTTGAGGTTAAATAGTGACCCCCAGAAGAGGGCTGTTCTACGTAGAAGTGTCTCATCTCTGCATCTTGATACAGTGGTATATCTATTATACTGTAGGAATTCAAGGAATAGATAATAGTTATAGCCAATAGCTTCATTTTGTCACTGCTCTGCTAATGGACTTAGAATGTCGGCTTCCACTTGCCCCACAGAATGTCAGGTTAGAAATGGACACACCATCCGGTGATGACTGCACTGAACCCTACCTTGTGCTGCTTGAATGAATATGTCCCTCGTGGTGTTCCATTTAGTGCTTTGACATCCCTACCCATCATTCTGATGTGAGCCAGTTCTCCACCCTTTCTTCAAAGCCCCAGCACCCTCTCCCAGAGATGTGATGTTGGTAGCGCCAATGATCTTGATGTAATCCTGTCAGGAAGTCACTCCATTGCCTCTCAGAGCTCTCGGTGCTCTAATTCTGCCATCTTCTGAAAATTTTCAATGCTGATTAATTTGCATCATGACTTCTTGCGTGTGACATATTTAAAGTGGACTCAATCATTATCGTCAGATCTTTTGCAGTTCATCTGCTGTGAGTCACATCCTCCAGCTAAAAAGAACTTATTTTTAGAATCTTATAATGTAAGTTTTCTCAGGCAAACTTTTAATGATATACAAATATATATATATGTATTAAGTCACATAAATTCTTATTATCGATTAATCACTAATCAAAAAATTCAAAACACTCTGAAATTCAATGAATTGAACTGAATACCGACATGAAGCTATGAGTTGAAAATTCCACACCTGACTTCCTATAAAAGGTCCCAGTTAAAACATAGCAGCACTAAAGATACTGTACAACATTACCTTCAGACTATGTGCACAAGATATATATGAAATATATATGAATTTTGTGTTTAGACTTTGGCACCATCTCTGAAAGATTTGTATTAGTCAGCTTTTCATCACTTTGACAAATACCTGAGATAGGTCAAGCTAAAAGGAAGAAAGGTTTGTAGGTTTCAGTACGTGATCACCTGATCCTGTTGCATTGAGCCCATGGTGGCACAGTGTGGCAGGGCAGGACATGTGGCCGAGGAGGCCTGTTGACCTCATGGCAGCAGGGAAGCAAAGAAAGAGCAAGGGGCTGAGGCCCAACATCACCTTCAGGGGCATGCCCCCAATAACTTAACTTCCTTCCTCTAAGCCCCACCTCATAAGAGCACCTCAGGCTGTGGACCAAGTCTTTAACAAGCCTTTATTCTAAACTAAAACAATATCCCATTGTGTGTATGCAAATATTCCCAAATCTGACAAACCCTGAGATCTAAAGCACCTGAACCCAAGCATTTCAGATAATGGCTTTGTAACTTGTTCTGCTACCAAATAACACATATCAGCACGTCTGTTTAATTTTACCTCTGTATTAGGAGGTTTGGATGGCTGGAGAGCTCCATGGAGCAGCACTGCTGTTGTTTCTACTCACTGCTCCCTGAACACACAGAGACACCACCTTAGATACATGTGTTTCACCTCATCAACTAATTGGGATGTATTGTATTATGGTCTTAGTTTATTATTAGGCCTGATATTACCAGGTTAGGCTAGGTTATGGTAGAATAAGAAAGAAACTCCCATATATCAGAGAATTCAGTCATAAAAGTGTGTTATTCTTGCACAAATTCTACTGTGGGTCCAATAGCTATTAAACAGCTCTATTCCAAGCTGACATTCAGAGATCCAATCTGGTTACCTCCTGCTGCTCTACCACCTCCAGCATGTGGCTTTCAGACTGTGCAAGAGAGAAACAGAAATCTGCTCTCTTTCCGATACTGCAGCCTGGAGTGGATACAGGTCCACCCAACCATCAGGAGCACTGAGAACACTGTGGAAACATGCATATCTAGAGGCAGTGGGCATCTCTGCCACAGCTGGAGAAAGGGCAAAGCCAACCTCCCGCTGTGGAAGAGTCAGTCACTCATCACACCCGAGGTGAACAAAAGTGAGGTCCCTCTGGACCTAAACCTAAAAATTTGCCATAATAAAAAAACAGCCAACTGAGCTTTCAGTGGCTTACGATGGCCATGTCAAGTCAGGAACAGGAAGTAAGGGACCTGGACTGGAGGCCTGTGGGATTATTTCAGGTTCACAGAGAAGGAATCTAAGGTTGTGAAGTGGGACAGGCTCTGTTCTCGAGAAAAAATGCTCGCACTTCTCATGTATGCTTGTGTATCTCCACCTGAACATACCCTAATAGTCATTTAGTGGCTAGTAATATTAAGTAATCTTTAACGTTCTCATGTTTGTCAGTTCTCTAAATGGGACACAGGAGAAGATGTATGCCCAAACACTGGCCAAAACATAAGAAAAAAGCCGAATAATATCTGGGGCCACAGTGCTTCTATTTCTACCCCTTATTTTTATTTATTTCCATACAATTTCTCCTGACACACTGTACATGTTACCTACTTATTTTATTAAATATTCCTGCAAATAGAATGAAAATTCCATGCAGGCACTGGTTTCACATTTAGCTCATTGCAGTATCCACAGTGCATAGAAGAGGTATGACCCAGAACATGATATCAATGCTAAATAAATACTTGGTGAATGAAAGAGCCATAGGGAACAAGGGGAATAAGAGAACTTAATGGAAATGGGAAATCGGGAGGTAGAGTTGGGGCAGATTTTAACCTCCCAGAAAATCCACTTTCTAGAGCAGGATCTTGGAGAGTTAAAAATGTCAAGATTTTTTCTTAAAAGAAATGTCTTTCACACCCTGCTTGTTCTGGGATTTGTCTATAACAGGATGACACCTCCACTAATACTTATCTCTTTCACAGAGACAATCCACCCCCCTGCCTGTGTGTCTCCTTCTCTTATCTCTGCCCACTAGCAACTCCCTCAGCAAACAGGATTTACTAGGTGTGAAGTCACCTTGGCCTCCTAGGCGGCCTGTCTCTCAGCGGGGCGGATAGATGGGCTTTCTGGATACCTTGCAGAAAAATGGAATATAAACATAGCACTGTGGGATGCCAACACTAGGGGCGCATTTGGGGGACACAAAGGGGGCCACCTGAAGGATCAGATAAGAAAGCAGACATCTTCCTAAGTGGTGCTATCTGAAGATTACCAAAAAGTCTCCGAACACTTAGCTGTGACCCCGTTTCTGTACAAAAAAGACAGATTTAGCATAAACCAGTATTTTTTCACTTCTCCAAACATTCTATTTTTCTAAAAAAAAAAATGTATGTTAAAAACAATGAAATTGTGCCAGAGGAATAGTTCAGTGGTACAGCATTTTCCCAGCATTCAAAAAATTCTGGGTTCAACCTCCAGCATGAAATAAATTGTGCATGGGGGGGGGTAGGTGTGAGCAGGTGGTTACGTAATAGAGTTTTAAAAGTACAGTAATAGAATAGAAAATCTGAGTACATACAGACAAAATGAGTAGAATAGACTGTGAGACTTTCAGTCTAAATTAAATACTGAATTAAAACCACATACAATGGAGAAAATTAAGTAAAAGGTTAGAAAATGCAAAAAGGAGGGTTATGTTAAGGGATAAATAAGGCAAAAAGTATATAGATATTGTGAATAGGAAGAACATGTTCAAAAGAGAGGAGGAACTAGGTAAGGGGAGGGGGAAAGGAAAAAAGGAGAAAAATAGCAGGAAAAATGGAAATAAACTTTGTAAATAAGTGGGGGAAGCAGGGCTGTAGGGAGGGGAGGGAAATGGGAGAAAAGAAGAATCAAGATGTATCCTGTACAGGTACAAATTCCCTATCGTGAATGCGACCATTATGTAGATCTAAAATGTACCAATAAAGTTAATGTTTATAAAAAGAATCTCTAAGTCCTAAAATACTCAAAAAAAGGAAGATTATAAATGTTTAAAAGGCAATAGACACTAATATCTTAAAAAACTACATCATACATTTTCCTTCCTTTAATAACTATAAAAAAGTGATTAGAATAGCAAACTCCCCAAAACTAATAAACAATGCAACTAAAAAGTAATGGCATCAGTCCAGTTCCATAAACATCAAAACCCGTATTAAAAGAGGCAGACACAGGGCCAGAGATCTAGCTCAGTGGCCTAAGCACCCGCCTGGCAAGGGTGAGGAGCACAAGGTGATGAGTTAATCCCCAGTACCAAAAAAGGAAAAAGAAAAAGAGGTAAATGCATCAAAACAGGCAGGCAGATGTGACACTGATTCTGTCCCATAAAGGGACGCACACAGGTAGATCACAGAAACCCAAGTTCTCCTGATGGTGCCATACCGGGAGGTAGGATGCCCTCATCTTTCTGCCACTGGGGTGACTGGGAAACTTCTGGGAAAGCTGGTTTGGTGTGAGGTGGGAGCCAGGACCAAGATGCTCCATGAAATGGGGGGGGGTTTCCACTTGGAGCCCAGTGATAGCTCACATGTTCCCCCATCCTGGACACAACTACAGCCCTTACTAGGTGCAAGAAAGTCTGAGGAGGAGTGATTGCAAGATGGCTGACAGAGTGGTGGCATGATAGAGAGCCTCTCTGAAAAAAAAAAAAAAAGAAAAGAAAAAACTCAGATGCTGGAATCTGACAACATGGAGAAAGCTAGACAAAAGGAAAGGAATTCTCACGACCCAGGAAGAAACTGAGGA
Organism: Hydrochoerus hydrochaeris; assembly: GCA_004027455.1. Lineage (NCBI taxonomy): Eukaryota > Metazoa > Chordata > Mammalia > Rodentia > Hydrochaeridae > Hydrochoerus > Hydrochoerus hydrochaeris. Next base: position 95,031 of record PVLA01003350.1, read on the forward strand.
AAAAGAAAAAGAAAAAAAAGAAAGAAGAAGAAGAAGCGTGGACAGAAAGCTGGAACTTGGAAAGCCCTGGTCACTGTACCAGGTGCATCTTAGAGTCAGGTGACTCACGATCGAGCTGAGATCACGGCCCTGCCAAGAGTGGGGGGTTGGTGAGCTCCAGACCCCCAGCTGGAGGAGGTGCTGCAGCAGGGAGTGGAAACAGCCAGTTGAGCTGCATGAACTTTAGTGAGCAATGGGAACTGGATTCCCCAGAGTGGGAGGACCGGCTAGACGACATTTTGGAGTTGGGCAGGGCCGGCTTGAATCTAAACCCGAGGTGGCATCCTGTCAATGACTCCTAGTCCAAAGCAGATTGGTGGGATCTGCTTGGGCTGGGCCAGGCCCCTGGTTGAAGCCCAATAGCTGGGACTAGGCTTTTCTGGGCCAGTGGCATCCCCAGGGAACACACAAACTTGCTGAACCATAAACTGGTTGACTGACCTAGGGGGAGGAGCCAGCTCTGAGCGTGCAACTCTCAGATCCACAGTGGACTGGGGGGTGGCACTTCCCTAGCCAGTGTGCTGCAGAAAATCTGTAAGCAATAGGAAAGGCCCAGAGACCTCTACCACCCACCTTTCTGAAGGGGGCTGGAAACATGAAAAGACAGAAACAGCAAAAGGTCTCCAACTGCGGAACCAGGAAAAGTAAGTCCAGCAGAGGTAAATGCAGAGGAGGTAGAGGGCAGCAAACCTGTAATGTCAGAGATAGCTTCATCAGAAATAAAGAAATACCTCTGTGACCTCATTGATGAATTTAAATCTGAAATTCTAACTCAGGTGAAGCAAGATATAAGAAGATTAATAAAAGAAGTCCTGGGTAATCCTCAAGTAGACACAAATGAAAGAATAGAGGAACCCAGAGAAAGGAAAGAAGCCTTTGATGAAGAATATAACAAAACCTAGAATATATGAAACAGATCCAAAGAGAATACCAGGAAATTAAAAACTCCATTGAAAGCTGGCAAAACCTTTTAACAGAAACTAAAGACAAACTTTCAAAACTTGAAGATAGATTTGCAATGTATGATCATGAAAAGAAGGATCTCTTAAAAATAACAAGGAACCAGGAAGCAATGATACAAAGGCTAGAAAATGACAAGAGGATTTATAACCTAAGAATAAAATATGTGAATGAAGCTGCAGTAACAAATACAAATGAAATAAAAAGTCTATTCACAGAAATAATTAAGGAAAACTTCCCAAACATAGGTAACAGAAGTGAAATTCAGATAAATGAGGCATACAGAACTCCAGCCAGCTACAACCAAAACAGATCTACACCCAGACATATAATAATCAGGATCCCAGAAATCCATCACAAGAACAGAATATTAAAAGTGGTCAGAGAAAAGAAACAGATTACCTATAAAGGAAAACTCATCAAAATCACAGCGGACTTCTTGATGCAAACCATCAAATCAAGAAGAGCTTGAAGCAAAATATTCCAAGCCCTGAAAGAAAATAACCTCCAACCCAGAATGATGTACCCTGCAAAACTGTGTCTCAAAATTAATGGAGAGACAAGATATTTCCACGACAAAGAGGAACAGGGGGAGTTTGTGACCACCAATCCAACCCTGCAAAGAATACTGAAGGACATTCTAGAGAGAGAGAAGAAAATCACCAAGGTTCCAGGAATAATGGCAGAAAGACCTCAAAGAAAGGGGCAGACAGTGGAATGAAGAAGAAAAGTAAACAAACAAGGACAGAAAAATAGCACGGCAGAGATAAGACAGAGAAGATTGGTTATATTGCTGTTTTGTCTTGACTGATTTTATTTGAATCTGGTATGCTTGAGAGTGTCGAGTCTGAGAGTAGGGGCAACTACTCTGAAGATGACAGGATTCAGTAGGATACCCATTCTGGTTTGATTGTTAACTGCCTTTGAAGTCCTATAATGTCTCCAATGTTTAGATTTTATTAATAGTGTAAAGCAATGCTAAGTTTAACTATACTATGTTTGACAATATAGACAATTTTATTGAAAATAACAAGAGACATCATAGTGACTACCATAGATCACCTAGTGTTGTGTTTTTGTATGTTCTTTTCATTTCGTGTTTCTCTGGGAATTTGTATTGTTGACTTGTTTTGATTTGTTTTTCCCTCTAATACAGAAAGGCTAGGTATGTGTGTAGAGACTTATACATGTGTAGAACTTCTAAGTAGTTTACAAGAATGGATTATAGTTATTGTAAAGAAAAAAAAGAGAGGAAAAGAAAGTATTCTAAAATATATACCTGCATGTATATTTGAGTGTGTGGGATTAATAACCATGTTGCTAAGTTTTAGTTGGATGTATGAACAAAACTGATTGCAGTCTCTCTGTTTGGATGTCCACTTTGTATGCTTTGCTTTTGTAACTTGAGCAACTACTTCTAAGAGGAAAATATGCAATTATCAACTAGTGATTTCTTACTGGTTACTATTTTTTGTTTTGTTTCGTTTTTGAGATTTTGTATTATTTCTACCCTCTTTCTGTTTCAATTTTTTTCTTTAAATAAAAAAAAAGAAAGTCTGGGGAGCAAAGCTATTTGAGCCCTCAGATCATTTTTTTAATCAAGTCCCCAAATTTCTCCAACACATGGGCTACCCAGAAGAAAGACTGCAGTTCCCAACCCTATGAACTGCACAGATGTGCTATGTTTTAGCCAGTTAGGTGGGAGAAGGGATACTTGAAGCTCAGGTTCATGTCTTATTAAAAAAAGAAGTCATACTCTTTCTTTCTGTCCTCCTTCTCCCTGTGCACATGTCTGGGGTTGGGTTTAACAAAAGAGCTAAGCACTCTTTGGCACATAAAAAACTGGATGCAGAATCAGACAGAGAAATTTGTACCCTGGACCCCACCAAGCTGCCACTGCACCTGAGCTGATGAGTTGGACTGGTCATGTGTGAACAATGACATGGGAGAAATATAAACAGAGGTCATCAAAATTACTCTTTTTATATCCATTGTAGCCAAACTAGTATCACATATAACACCTGATTAGATACTTAATTTAAAGCATTCAATAAAAGCTCAGAAAAGAGAATTAAACACAGACAGCCTAACAAAGGCTGCACACCAGCCAAGAGAGTTTTGCTTCCTTCCTTCTTTATTTTCTCACACTACAAGTCAGTATAGTAGGAAGAGAATTGAGGAAAGCACACTGTATATCACAGGAAAAAAAAAAGATGTAGGCAGGATTGTCCAAGCATAAATAAAATTTAGAAAGAAGTGTTTTTAGCATAAGGCAAACAAATAACAGCAAACACAAAAATATTTTTTAAAAAACCAAATAATACAATCAAAAAGAAAAATATCAAGAAACAAATAAAATTTGCACTACTACTTGGAGCTATATATAGAACATGAATAATAAAATTTATAATTAGACAACAGAATAGCAGGATATAACAAATATATATGTTTTATATAATATATATATCAAGCAAATTCGATAAACAGAATGCTATTAATACAATTTTAATAAAAAACATAAAATGAAGCAAAATAGTGGTGAAAATAGAGGAAAGGTTTCAGAAAATAGAGGAAAGTTTCAGACACTGTAGTTCAGAAACTTCAGAAAAGGGAAAAGACATTAAAGCAGGCTTATTAACCCTAATGTAAATGAAAGAAAGAAACAAACTAACATGAAGAGGCTCTGGGTCTCTGAATTAAAGAATGCCCCTAGGAAAGAAGAAATATTGAGAGATATAATACAAGAAAATTTCCTTGAAGAACATATACCAAATCTGTTCATTGAAAGAACACTGACTTTTAGGAGAGCACCAAGCTATCTCCCACACTAGGCTATGCCAGATGGGTTGGAAATCTATCAGGATACCAAAGAATGTTTCATCCATCCAAACAATAAAGCCAAAATATCAAAAATGAAGAAAATAAAACTTAGCCTAGCCTCAGTTTCTCCAGTATGACTTCATTCAACACAATGCAATAATACCAACAAAGTTACAAGAAAAATAAATTGTGACACCAAGAAAAATGTGCCAATCTCAAATGTTAGTCAAAAAGTAAAGGAGGTGGTGGGAACTAAAGATGGCAGATCAGTAAGCAGCAAAATATGGAGCCTCCCTGAGAGAAACAGCTCACATGCTGGAATAAAACATCCTAGAGAAGACCAGATAGAGGGAGATGGATCCTCTTGAACCAGGAAGAAACTAAAGGGAAAGGAGCCAGTCAAACTCATGGTCATGGTGCTGCCTTTGGAGCTGTTAAGATTTGTGGCCATGGTGTTCTCACTGGAGTTGCTCAGACTCGTGGTTGCGGTGCTCTCACCACCAGAGCCACAGTCACCCTGAAGTCAGGGGTCGGAGAGCCCAAAAGAGAACAGAGCCAGCGTGGAGACCTGCACTAATCCACAGTGAGTGCTCAGAATTTGACACTCCCATGGGAAAGGGGCAACCCACTGGACGAAATATTGGAATTGGGCCAAATGGTCCTGAACAAGGAATGGAAGTGGCTTCAGTTGGTTGCTCCCTGCCCAGAGCAGATTGGTGGGATCTGCTTGGGCTAGTCATGCTCCTGGCCAGAACCCAGTAGCCAGGGGTGAAATTGTCCCCAAAGTTGTCCCAAACTGGTTCTGTCTGCACAGCACACACTAACGTGGTGAAGGCCCCTGCTGGTTGACTGGCTCAGAGGGGAGGGGCCAGCCTATGCCACCCCTGCTTTCACCTCAGTGACCAAAAGCAAACTGAAGAGGGCAGAAATTCCTAGCCAGCATGCTTCAGAAGAACCACAGCCAACAAAGAAAGGGGCTGGGACTGCCACCATACAATTGTATGGAAGAACCCAGAAACATGACAAGAGAAAGAAAAAGACCATACAATTGTATGGAAGAACCCAGAAACATGACAAGAGAAAAAGCCTCCAGCCCCCAAACCAGGGAATATTGGTCCAGAAGAAGTAAACACAGAAGAGATTGAGGGCAGCAAACATGCAATATTGGAAATGGCATCAGTGGACATAAAGAGATATCTTCATGACATCATAGATGAACTCAAAACTGAAATATTAATGCAAGTAAAGCAAGATATAAGAAGATTAATAAAAGAAATGCTAAGCACCTCTCAAAAAGACACAGACAGAAGAATGAAGGAACACAAAAAAAGGAGAGAAACGTTTTATGAAGAATATAAAGCAAACCTAGAATACATGAAACAGATTCAAAGAGATTACTAGGAAATTAAAAACTCCATCAAAAGCTGGAAAAATTGCCTGAAAGAAACTAGAGATAGATTAACAAAACTTGAAGATAGGTTTGCAATGTGTGATCATGAAAGGAAAGATCTCTCAAAAATAACAAGGAAACAGGCAGTAACAATACAAAGTCTAGAAGACAAGAAGATCTGTAACTTAAGAATAAAAAATGTGAGTGAAGAAGCAGGAGTAAACAAAAAGGAATTACAAAGGCTATTCACAGAAATAATTAAGGAAAATGTCCCAAGTATAGGAAAAGGAAATGATATTCAGATGTATGAGGCATACAGAACTCCAGCCACCTACAACCAAAACAGAGCTACATCCAAACATATAATAATCAAGATCCCAGAAATTCATCACAAGAACAGAATATTAAAAGCCATCAGAGAAAAGAAACAGATCACCTATAAAGGAAAACCTATCAAAATCACAACAGACTTCTTGACACAAACCATCAAATCAAGAAGAGCTTGGAGTGAAGTATTCCAAGCCCCAAAAGAAAATAACCTCCAACCCAAATTGTTGTACCCTGCAAAACTGTGTCTCAAAATTAATGGTGAAACAAGATGCTTCCACGATAAAGAGGAACTTGGGGAATTCATGACCACCAATCCAACCCTAGAAAAAATACTGAAGGACAATCTAAAGAGGGAGAAAAAAAATACCAGGATTTCAGGAACAATGTCAAAGAACCCTCAATGAATGGGGCAGACAGTGGAATGAAGGAGAAAAGTAGACAACTAATGGCAGAAAAATGGTATTGCAGAAATGAGGCAAAGAAAGTTGGCTATAATCTGTAACATAGATGGCCTTGATACACTAACAAAAAGAAATATGAGCAGAGTAGATCAGGACATAGGGTCCATTGAGATGCTCTGTATAGGAAATATAATTAACCTAAAAGAGGGTTTATGGACTGAAAGTCAAACGTGAGAAAAAAATGCTCTATGTGACAAGGAACCAGAGAGATATAGGGGCAACTCATCCAGCACCTGTGGATAGGTTGGAAAGACAGGCTACTTATGTGCAGTACAGAACTACTCAGCTATAATGAAGGAAAACTTTGAGGCTTTTTTATGTAAAGGAACACACCTTGAGATCAAGCCCAGGAGTGAGAAAGTTCAGAACCACTTATGTAAATAACAAGTTGCCCCCCCAATCTAAAGACTGAGGGAGTTGGTGGGACCCAAAATGTGCAGTGCACCCTGTGGGAGTGGAAGGGGAGGAACTGTCTAAAAAATGAAGGCAGAGGATATTGTTAATAGTGTATCAGGATTTAAAATCCATTATTCTCACCATTCTGCTTAGATGGATTATATTCTGTTCCAGTTTGTCTACTTGTACTAGATTTGAGTGCACAGACAGCTATCCCAAAAAGAGCAGGATATATTATGGTAACCATCCTTAATTTCCTATTAACTTAATCTGAAGCCCTGTATAACTTACACTGTCTTATTATGACTGATCTTATTTGAATCTGGTTTGTGTTAGAGTACTGTTTTATATTGACAGATTTTATTTGAATCTGTTATGATTGATAATATCAAGTCTGAGAGTAGAGGCAACTACACTGAGGATGACAAGATTCACTAGGATACCCACTCTGGTTTGACTATTATCTGCTTTTAAAGTCTTAGAATGTCTCCAATGTTTTGTTTTTATTAATATTGTTATGTACTGGTATGTTCAATTATACTATGCCTGATGATATAGACAATGCTATTAAAGATAACAAGAGACATCATAGTAACCATTGTAGATCATCTTGTATTGTGGTTTTATATGACTTTTTCATTTCATGTTTTTCTAGGAATTTGTTTTGTTTTGTCTTATTTTGTTCTCCCCTCTAATACAGAAAGAATAGATATACATGTAGAGACTCATGTATGTGTAGGACTTATAAACAGCTTATGAGAACTGATTGTATAATTCATGATGAACAACTACTTTGAAGAAAAAGAGACACTATAGTACCCAGTGCTGATTGCATAGCATCATGATGTGAAATCCAGCAATACTACTATTCTTTGTTGAGAGTGATTTTGGTCTGTTTTGTTTTGTTTAATTTCAACATATGTGAAGGTACAGACAGCTATTTTGAAGAGAATGAGAGACACTATGACAGCCATTGTTGACTTCCTTATTGTCTGGTTTTGAAGACCTAAAATGCCTTCCTCGTCCTGTTTGGATCAGTTTTATACTATGTTGTTTCATATGAATTCACTGTATGTAAAGATATGGACAACTATTTGGAAGAAAACAAGAGACAGTATGATAGACAATGAAGATCTCTGGTTGTCTTGCTTTGAAATCTACGTCTCTTACATTGCTTTCTTATGTTCTGTTTTGTTCTGCTTTGTTGTGTTTAATTTTACCCTCTTTAAAATAAAATTTTAAAAAAAGTAAAGGAGCTGAGCAGACATTGTTAAAAAGAGAAACAAAGCTCAAGGAGTGCAGCACACATGCACCACTATTGAAAGAATTGTGTGATAAGCACATGCAGCGTTCTGTATCTAACTGAACATAAGGAAGCCGGGATGGCAAATGTGATAAAGCAAGGAAGACTGAATTGCGTGAGAATCAAATTTGCACTGCAACATGCGAGTGTGAAACACTGTGATGCAGAACGTGGAATGTGACAATGTAAAAATAATAGTACAGCACACCTAAATGTGTCTGTATCGGGATACGGGGAGAATGAAGTGAGGAAAAGTGAGGTGGCTGGTTTCTCCTGACGCCCTCTACATTCAGAGCTCAATATTGTTTTAAATTAGAGAACCTGATTGTTTGTTTCTTTAATGACCCTAACTTCTTAAAATTTTGAACACAGTGAAAACTTCACCTTTGTTGGGGATGAAATGATCTTTTTTAGCTAATACTGCTAATAGTAAACAATCATTTTGAACACTTGATAGTTCCTTCATTTTACTTTAGCTTTTTTTATTATTTTAAAATGAAATTAAACTTGATAATTTTCATTAAAATATCTATAATATAATCACATCTATAAAAATAACTTGTCCATCTATCCATCCATTCATCAATGAAGATACCATTTTTGCTACTTTAATAATAGAAATATTGATGGATTTTTAAACTTGTATTTTACTAGATGTTTAAAACTTTATTGTAATACAAGAAAAAAAAAAAAAAACAATCGACTAATGGAATCCAACAGAAATACCGAGCCAAGTGACTGCAGACTTCTGTGTGCACCCTTCACTATGTATTTTTCCTTTCCCTTCATTTTAAGCAGGCAGCGAGCTCTGTAATTCTTTGCCTGTAGCATTTCCACTAGATGACAGCAGCTAAAGCCAACTTCATAAAACATAAATCTATTGAAAAATCAATTTTAAGTAGCTTGTGGTGAATGAGGAAGGGGACAAAATAGGGAACAGAGAATTACGAGGTCGAAAAGTCCTCAGACTAGAAATGGAAGAGTCTCTGAGTCAGGACTGCAGAGAGGTAAGACCCACGACACGAGTCTCCAGGTCAACCGAAAAGTTCTCAAACCTTGAGGATGGAAAAAGTAGAGAAATAAAGAAAAATCAGTGAAACTGTGTTACTTGCCAAATGCATTGACTTTATTTTTAAAATAACTAGGGTATTTTTGTATGTTTAAATGTCACCTGTGGGTTCTCCTCTGGAGGCATTTCCATTACTAAGAAGATAATGCCTTGGCAGGCATTGATTGGTTTAACTCCTTATCCTGCTTCTGTTCCCTACCACAAAGGATGGCATGGCTCTTAGAGCAGAATGCCAGGCCAGTAAGATATTCTGAAGGGAGGAGTAAGGAACTTGGGCACTTAGAGAAAGCAACAGGAAAAGACAGAGAGTTCCCAAAGGGGACAAAAGCATGATGACTGAAAATAAATTACCTAACACATCTGAAACAGGGCCCGCTAGAAGGATGACTAAGTCCACTGGAGGGAGGATCAGTCAGTCAAAATATGGGGATGGCCCACCAAAGGTCAAAGTTTAATGAGAAATGAGTGAAGGAATGAATGATTGGAAAGCAGCACATGCCATAAAGACAAGATACCATGAAGACTAGACAGTTATATTTGGCCACTGACCTGTAGCCATCACAAGAAAGTTTGTTTACTGCTTATGAGATGCCCGTATGTGAAAGGCCCGGATAGCGTCTCTTTTAGAAACCATTCACTCCAGACAGGAGATGCTCGTGTCTCTCTGGCTCCACTGAGGAAGCAGGGGCTGTTCTCCTGCTCTCCATCAGGTCAAGAGAAGAAGCCAGTCAGTTGTCTCACCCTAGTGCCTCGTCTCCATTACCAAATGCCTGGCAGAGTTCAGAGCCTTCGAGGGCGTCTTTAAAATGGCACTACTGTCCCCACAAATTCACTCTAGTTTATAATTCCTGCTGGGAAGATCAAATCGCTGGGCTCCCCCAGCACAGGACAGTGCCAGCACAGAATGTGCCTCCCGGCCTTGGGAGCCACTCCTGAGTCCTGAGGGTGCAGGAAGATGGAGAGAAAATACATACCCACCAGCCGGCATCTGTAAAGACAAGGAATCCTTGCTATGAAACCACAAGGTTCCTGCACTTCTAACTCAAGACAGCCAGGCAGCCGTGCTGTGCCACAGTCACTTTAGGCCCTCAATCTAAGCTCCAGGGAGCACGTTTTGTAAGTCATGTGTCACCAACTGCCATGAAGCCACTCCAACCTATTCTTGGCAGCAAGTTGCACAGCAACTACAAATCCAAGGGTCTATTATTGACATAGACTCTAAATTCAAATTATTACATTTCACTTCTGAAATAAACAAATGACTGTTAAACCTGTAATCCTAGCACTTGGGAGGCTGAGGCAGGAGGATCGCTAGAAATTCAAGAACAGCCCGGGCTAGAAAGTGAACTTGAGACCAGCCTGAACTGCATAGTGAGATCTTGTCTCAAAAAGACAAAAAAACAAAAACAAACAAACAAAACAATAAAAAGACTTAGAAGTAAACCCATGCAAAATGTAATTTTATAGTGACCCTTTAGCCAGTTCAATTTTCCCACCTCTAGCCACAGGCCTCCTGAGTGATGCACATTTTGCAAATCTTATTTCTAAACACATTCTCTCCTATATAAACAATGAAAATAATTTTAAGTAAATTCGCATTTAGATCTTTGTAACTCAGGTTAACTTGAAAACCAATCCAGATTGTTTTGTTTTGTTTTATTTTATTTATTTTAGCACCAGGGATCAAACTCATGACCTCATGCTTGCCAAGCAGGCACTAACACCACTGAGCTAAACCCCTGGACCCCTCTGGATTATGTTAAATCTCTATGTTTTTCACAGCAAAGGAGAGTGGAAGGAAGACATGAATCAGGATACTTCGATGTAGGCTTGGAATTTGCATTTGTTCTGATCAGTAATACTTAAGGTACCCTTTGGTATAATAAAGACAACAAAGATTTCTCGGGAGACCTGAACATTTATCTAATTCTTCTTTTTCCTCCCCCCCCCCATATTCCTTTCTTCCCACCTCCTTCCTTTTGCCCCTATATATTCATTAAGCACTATCTGCAGAAGGTTCTGTGTCATATAGAAAGATATATAAGGTCTGAATTGTGCTCTCAAGGACCTCATAGATTAGTCTGGAAGAACCAGTGACAAGATGAAGATGCGACATGGGCTTCGAATGTAGCAGCTCTAGACGGTCCCCTGAAGTCAGAGCTGTCTGTGGTAGCTGTGGCGTTATTTTATGGTTCGGCTTCATGTTTTAGAAAGTGTCTGTGCTTGGGCTTGTACATTTAAATTAAATTTAATCTTGATAAGGAGGGAAGGGTTCAGGGAAACATCTGCTTTGTAAGGCTTGCAGCGAATGTTTTACTTTTCTTAACTGAGAGATGGTTTCTGTGATGACACCATAATGTGATATTGACATAATAGGAATCACGAGACCTAGGAAAACCAATTGTCTTCAAATATGTACCAGATTTTTTTCTTTCCTTGTTAAAGGTAGGCTGACCATAGATGATTAGGTAAAAAAAGAAATCAGATGATTATTGACTTGATTATCCTAAGAGGAAAGAACATATGAGAAACAAATCACTAAGCAGAATTTGACAAATAGTGTGTGTAGATGTTTACTCCTTTGTGCAGAGCATTATAAGCCTATTGTTTCTGGAAGTGTTCATGTTAAGCTTTCTACAAAATTACTAAATATTTGTGAAATCCAGCATACTTTCTCCAAGCTTCGTCATTTCTATATGATTTTTTGGTTTTTTTGTGCCAGGGATCGAATTCATGACCTTGCACTTGCCAGGCAGATGCTCATGGCACTGAGCTAAATCCCCAGCCCCTGTCATTTTTTCTTAGATGAAAATTTGGTTTTACATAGACATTCCCCATACCTTTTAATACCACTCCAAAGGCAAAGAACCGTAACTCAGAAGTCATGCTGTGAATGAAGTGACCAGGAATGCAGACTAAATGCACAGATCTCAACTTCATAGAAACTCTCCTAAAACTGCTGTTCTTACTAAAACTGACATTTACCTGATCTTGGGAGCTTAATTCCGGGCAATGAGGTCATCGTTCAAGTAACTTTTCCCTTTGACCCACCGACAGTACTCCTTTTGTATATACTGGTGTGCTACCATTTAAAGGAAAAATATTAGCGACATTCTGCATTTTATATATAAGTTTATATATTGTTGGTGATGTTTTTACTGTGCTGTTTTGGACAAAATAAAGAATTCTGTGTTGAGGCTAAAAGAAACTTAGCGGCTCTAGAGGTAAATGTTACTATAATGGCCCATCCGATATGAAATGTTTTTCAAGTGAGTTAACATGGCCGAGCCTCACCTAACTCATACAAGCTGAAGATAATACTCTAGGAACCAAAGACAAATTGTGAAAACTATATTGGCAAGATGTTTGAAATTACACATTAGATCTTTTCCTTTTAAAACCCTAGACTTCAAATCAGAATGTCAGTATAGAGATTCCTCAAAACACTAGGATTGGAGGTCCCATTCAAGTCAGCTATTCCCCTTCTGGGTATCTTCCCAAAAGAATTAAAAACATACCACAGTGATACATGTGCACCCATGTTTGTACCAGCATAGTTTATAATACCCAGATCTTGGAAACAACCTAAGTGCCCAGAGACTGAGGAATGGATAAAAAAGATGTGGCATTTTTATACAATGGAGTACTACTCAGCCATAAATAAGGATAAACTGGAGACTTTTATAGGTAAATGGATGCAACTTGAGAACATACTCACTAGTGAAGTAAATAAGACACACGTGTAAGTATTGGTCTGTTTCATTAGCATGACAAAAACACACACATATGTGTATGTATATTAAAAAATAGTTAAAATAGTTATACCACTGATTTCTCTCAGTTCCCTGAAGAGAAAGATTTGTGCTGGTATTTTCTGGACAATTGAAGGGAGATGTCTTGTGCTTTGGGTGATTGATTTGAGGATGACAGTGTGCAATGTAGGTACCATTGTTACCCCCAATTGATGTGTTTTGAAATTTTGTTGTAGTTTTTTTCTTCTCCTCCTCCTCCTCCTCCTTCTTCTCTTCCTCCTCTTCCTCTTCCTCCTTCTTTTTCTTCTTCTTCTCCTCTTCCTCCTCCTCCTCCCCTTCCTCCTCCTCCTTCTTCTTCTTCTTCTTCTCCTCCTCCTCCTTCTTCTTCTCTTCCTCCTCCTCCTTCTTCTTCTCTTCCTCTTCCTCCTCCTCCCCTTCCCCCTCCTCCTCCTTCTCCCTCTTCTTCTTGTATCCTTGAATATTATTTTATCCTTGAATAAAATGGATTTGGGAAAAAATTTTAAAAATTTAAAAAATAAAGTCAAAAAGCAAGTTCTGAATCTACTATAAGCATGATTTGGGGACAGTGGTGTGACCTCAGATCTTCCTCACTGCAAGGACAGAGTGCAACTAGCTGATCTTGGACATGTTCTCTAGCCCTAAAAATTCATTTTGTCTATTTCAACAGTGATACAGAAGAAGAATACCCTAAGTTGATTAAAAAGATTGATTTGTAGTTTGATAGGACACATGTAAGATATCTGATAGGGAAAAATCTAGCAAGTCAAGTAGTGACCATGTGTCACTCTGGTTTGGATCATATCTGTCCCCTGAAAGGCTCACGGGTTTGGAGACAGGATTTTTGGAAGGTGACTGGATCATGGGGCAGGGGGGTGCTAGACCTATCAGTGGATTCACCCACTGATAAACTCACAGCAGAATATGTGCTTAGGCAGCGGAACCTGGTTGGAGGGAGCAGGTCACCCACCTGGAAGAGTGTGATCTTATTCCAGGTCTTTTCCTGTGTCTCTGCCTCTTCTTGTTCTCTAGCTCCTGGTTGCCAGCGGATGAGCAGGTTCCCCCCATGTCCTTTCACCAGAAGGCTTCTCCCCTAGAGTCAGCCAATCATGGACTGAGCCTTCTGAAACTGTGAGCCAAAATAAGCCTCTCTTCCTTTGGGTTATATCTGTCAGGTGTTTTGTCACAGCTATGAAAGGCTGATTAATATACCATGGGAAAGGAAAGAATGGATCTGGGAAGGTAGAATAAGAAGGAACAGATATGAGGAAAGGTGAGGTGAAATATTAAAAAAAAAATTAGGAGGCAACAGAGACAAGAAGAGTTCAAATGATTTTTATTTTTTAGTTTACTAAAATATGACAACATTGGCTGTTCTAAAAAGGACATCAAAAGTTAGAGCTCATTTGGAAGGAAGGGGGTCAATTTTAGACATATTGAACTTGAGATAACAATAAAAGTCTCTCATTTCTGTGTTAACTCTGGCTCTGACAGACAGACTGTCCACTAAGTGACAGCCTGGTTAGCACTGACATGTGAACACTGTTCTTCAGATAGCAACCACCATGCTGCAGAGAGTTACCAATAAAGCCACTGAATGGTAAGCAGTTGGCAGGTAGCATCCCAGCGAAGAAGAAAGCAGCTGGGACCTCACAGATACCCTGAGACCTCAGCTCAGTGAAGCCCCACAAATGACCTCAGCCATACCACATGGAACAGAATCAGCCAGGGCAGGCGCCCCACTGAACTTGCAGAAGCAATATGGCACCCTTGCACTGTACCACCAGGTTTGGGTTTGAAATAGCTCAATACACAGCCAAGGTAACTAACTGGTCTATAGGATCTATACGAAGCTCTGCATGATCTGATTTCTTATGGATGTAGTCATATAGCTATATTACTACAGTAATGGGCTTTCCTGCCTCTTGCAGTTTCTCCTTCATACTCACTGAGGTTCCTCTACACTGATCTCTCTTCATAAAGTATGTATGTATAATTTTATTTTTGATGGGCATATAGTTTTCCATAGTTAGGGAGTCTATGACATTCTAATGCATATATACATTATATAAAAATAAATTTCATCAGTGTAATACCATCCCCTTAAAATTTATCATTTCATAGCAACTTCATTCAAAATTTTCTGAAATTTTTTTTTGTTTTACAAAATACATGCTACCTGATTGTTAGCTTTAATCCCCCTGTTGTGTCCTAGAAAACCGGAACTTCTTCCCATCGTACTGTAACTTTGTGTTTTCGTTTTGGGTTGCGTTGTGTTGAAGACTGAGCCTGGGGCCTCCGGTTCTTGTTCTGGCCCTGAGCCACCCCGCGGTCCTGACTGTCACTCCACAAGTGTGGACCAGCTTGTCTCCATGACCCCCTCTGTACTTTGCTGCCCAGACTCTGGAAACTACCATTTTCCTGTCAACTTCTTACCCTTTTCTTCTGAGCTTTGTAAGATTCCACCTAGGCATGAAATCATGCAGTACTTATCTTTCTGTGCTTGGTTTATTTCATTTAGTCCAACTAGTTCATGTCTCAAGAAGCACTATGTAGGCTGCTTCTTTTCTTTGGATGCCTTCCTAGGTAAACATTCTGTTTACAGGGACATTTTATTAATTGTTCAGGTCCATGTTTAAATATCTTGCCAGCCTAGAGGACTTCCCTGAACCTCATTTACCCTAAGTTCAGTGCCCTGATACCCTCTTGAAAAAGCCCGGATCCTCTCCTACACGGTAATTGCTAGATCTCCTTACAAATTTCTCTGAGTATCTATTTGTGTCTGCTTCCCCACACTGAGCCAGGAGAGCAGGGATTCCACATCCCTGCTGTTCACTCCCTTCCCGCACTTGGCCCCTTACCTGGCATACAGCAGGACTCAAAATCTTTTGTGAATAAATCACGGGAAGCAGTCAGGCCTAGCAGATAGCAAGCATGTAAGAAGCAACTGAGGAAGGGCCAGTGGGGAGAAGTGCATGGAGGAGTGGGGTGCACTGAGGCTCTGGGGTGAGTTATCCGTGCTGCTGCCAGAGGTAGACCAGCAGACCAGGGCATCTAAACCCATTTGGAATCTGAGATGGCAAGGAGAGCAAGAGACAGGCGTCTCCATGCCCAGTGAGAGCACCCGGCCTCGGGGCTGCACTAAAAGATAAAGACACATTGCAGAAGGACACAAGGATCTGCATCAGCCAAATCACCTCCTAGGAAGGGTCTTTCTTCCTTCAGTATCAGATTAGCTGCAGCTCCAAGAAGCCTCAGCCGTGTACAAAGAAATTCCCGGCATCTTCCACTCTCGAAACTTTCCCGAGTTTTTATGACTTTTCTGTCTGCAGTGATGCTTCTGCTGTGTTCTCATCTCTCTGAAGCAGCGCTCTCTGCTCAGTACACACACTGCACCCCTCTGAACGCACAGCACCTCCTCAATAGCCAGCCCAGTGTGCTTTCCCCCACGGAGTCATGTACACAGGTTATTGCTTACGGCGGTTTTACTTACAGTTTGGAGTCAAAGGTTTGTGTTTGGGGAAATGGGATAGTAGGAATCTGGCAGAGAAGTTATTAAAAGCCACATCTTTATCAAATGACTTAAAACAGCATCATACAGGTTGGGCGGGGTGATGCATGCCTGCAATTCCGGCACTCAGAAAGCTGAGGCAGAAGGATCACTGTGAGTTTTGAGGGCAGCCTGGGCTACATAGTGAGACTCTGCCCCTCTCCACCCCCCAAAATAGAATCATACATGACACATCCATTAAAAGCCCATGATCAGCTTCTTTCATACTGGAAACATCTCAATGGCTCCTCTTCTCAGAAAGCCCAGCTCCCGCAACATTCGCTGCTGCTCCTCTGCAGAGAAGTCATTTAACATATTCTCCTCTTTCTGGCCTCTTTCACACTGTCCTCCTTCCCCCTCCAGTCCCGGACAACGGCTGATGTTTAGTATTGAAAGTATAATTGATACTTAAGAGCCAACCTTGCACCTGGTACTAATTTAAACACTTGTGGGGTGTGTGTCATTTGATGATGACACGAAGCCTGTGAGTTAGGAATTGCCATCATCAACACTTGCACAGTGTGACACTGAGGCACGGAGAGGGTAAGGAATGTGGCAGAAATGGCTGAGCAAGCACACGGTGGAGGCAAGATTCGGAGATACCCAGTCTGACCCCAGCGTCCGGTGTGTGCCATCTGGAGACTCTCACACCCGCTACTTCTGAGCTTCTGGGTCCCAAACCGACCCTGAAACTCACTTCCATGTATTTTAACCCCTTGCCTAAATCCTGTCTCCAAGATTATTTATCCCTACTGCTGTGAAGCTGCAGGAAGAAGTGATAGTAAGACTGTGGGACACAGAAAGAAAAAGAAGATTTCAGTGGGGACCAGGAGGGAAATTCAGGTATCTCATGCTATTAAGTCATGGAGAAGAGACCAAGAAATTCCTGGATTCTTAAGAGCTCAGATTTCATTAGTTTGTCAAGAAACAGTGGCAAAATGCAATGCACTCCCAGTGGGGGGAAGCTTTGTCATTTCCTGCTGAAGAACTATGGTTTTTTTTTACTCAATGCCAATGTGTCCCTGTGCTGGCCTAATGTGTCCAGATAAAAGTACGTTGGAGGCATCGCTGTTATCAGAGAAGACTCAGGAGTCTGTACTCACTGCTCGAGGTGGAGGGAGTCTCCAGGTGATGCCACAGGGAATCTTCACCTTCTAGTCACTGCCCAGAAAACTCTCCAAACAAAGAAGAAGGGTGGGAAATGCGGTGCAGGGGAAAGCCCAGGACGGAAGCTGGCTCACTGACTGAAGAACAGGAACAGTAGAGAAATGCCCTTTATCAAGAGTTTCCTAAGGAAGCTGATGATTTACAATATTTCTATTTAAAAGCCCTCTCGAAGAGTCACATTAAGGCTGCCTTGATGAGTTAAATTACACTTCTGTTCAGAATTCCTCAAGCTGATTTATCCATGGAAAATGGCTTTCGCATTTAATACTCTGGTAATTTCCCCATTTGAGAGAAGGTAGATAGTAATAGACTAAGACATGTATTTTGTCTCAGCACACCAGGGCATGTTCTGGTTGGAAATATCATCCCAAAATGTGGGGGGAAAAGGCCCTTCAGACCCTTAGATCTATTTGAGTAAATAAAGCACCTGAAAAAAAAAAAAAAAAAGCTCAGAGCAGTGTTGATGTGGGAGACTCAGATGCACAGGAATCTTGAGCAAGATTTAGTTTTGGCACTGCTGGGTGGAAGCCAATGCCTTGAGCAGCTCGCTCTACCACTGAGCACCTCCTCAGCTCTTTAGGTAACATTGGACCAGAGTTAGTAACTTCCTCCACATCCCTGGTTTTTTTTTTTAAACAATCTCTGTGCGAATGAGCCTGACATTATCACTCATCCTCACCTCCTTGCCCTATCGCTGCAATTGCCTTTGCCATGTGCCCCTAGTCAGAGGCTCAGCCCCGCAGTCCTCTCCATCCCTGAAAGTGGCAGTGGGTCCCAACAGAGCCCTTTCTGCTTGTCTGGCACCTGCATGTTCCTCCATAGTTTAATCCTCCAGTTAAATGCTGAGAGCAAGACTTTCTCTTCATACGTACTTCGCTGTTCCATTTAGTGCGACATCCAAGGTGGCTATTTGCTTTCGTTTTTTCAGCATGTTAAACCAAGCCTGAGTCAGGGTTCCAGGTGCCAACCCTTCCTGTCCAGTCATGACCTAGGAGTCTTCTGATGTCAGCTGTGGCGGAGCTCTCCACCTGTCTAGGCTCTGTCACAGCCAGCAGGGGTCAGAAGGGCATTTCTTTGTGGGGCCAGGGTGCTGGTAAAGACAAAGCAAAGCCCAGGAGGCACTGCCTGGGTTCAGTTACTTTTCTTGTCCCCTAAATGGAGTCTAAGAGAGAAATCCACCAGGGCTAGCCCAGCAGCTCTTGTGTTTGCAACAGAACATTGGCTCTAGAGCTCTTGTGGTACATCAGCTTGCAACAGAAGCCACTGTCCCCACAGAGACTGTGGTGGCTGGATCTCTGCCCAAAACCATGGGCTGCAGGCCCAATCTCTGGCTAATGGCTAGCATCCACTGGACATACTTGGCCAAGTAACCAGACTCTTCCCAGGCGCCACACAGGATCAGTAAGATGAGGTGAGAGAGCATTAAATGATAAATGGACAGGAAGCATTTTTCAAAATACAAAGGGTGCCATTAACCTAGACATGCACTGGTCTCCCTGAAGTCAATGGAACATTGTGCTTTAATCAGAATGGCACGGAGGCGAGCCTCCACTCCTATTTCCCAAACTCAGAGCTACAAGTCACCCCCACCCCCGCAGAAATGCCACCCTTGCTTTTTGTATGTATGAATTTTAAGAAGCCAGTGGTAACCAAATTTTAAATATCACTGGTGTGCTCCCAAGAGAAAAGAAGTAAATAGTAGAAGGGATTTTCAAATGTTTTCAGCACAGAAATGCCAAGTGTCTGAAGTGATAAATATGTCAGCTACACTGATCTGATCACTGTACATCATATACATGTACTGCAATGTCGCACTGCACTCTATAAATAAGTACAGCTTCCATGTGTCAATTAAAAGAGAAAATAAATAAAAGTTTAAAAATAAAGGATAAACAGATGTGCCCTGGGCTATTTCTAGTCCTGGCCCCAGTCACTGGCTTCAGGTTTTCATCTGCCACTCCAAGAAAAGCCAGCAAGATGTGAATCCACCAGAAGAAAACTATCTGGTTTTCAACTGTAGAGCACCTTGCAGTGAGGGACTGTAGGTGACACAAGCATCCTGTGTCAACGTGCAATTTAAGGTTTGCCCAGAAGAAGCCAATGAGCCAAGAGCTGGCTTTCTTTGGTGGAATGAGGACTGTCTTGACTTTTCCAGATGTTTCCAGACAATTCTTCCCATAATCTATCTGGGAGAGACTGGGACTTCTATGGCAGTGGCGACACTTGTATCATAGAAACAAGAATCTGAATATCTAAGCTCTGAAGAGTCTGTCTGTTTTGTGCTTGATCTGTTAGTCAGTGTTTTTGACTGTCTGACACTTAATCCACTAAGGCTTTGCTCTGCCACAGCGCCATGCTTGGTGCAAATGCCTAAGATGCTTTCTCCCCGGCTGCTTCCTCCTCCACAGCTGATTTCCACGGAATTTCCTACCCACGCTGGATGCTTTCCCATTAGTATGGGCCTATGGTTACCCCAAAAGTGATAGAGTATTTCCATCTTTGTCCCAAGGGCCTTTCGTGGACTTTATTTACATCAGAGTCACATTAACTTTGTTCATTTAATTTCAGTCAGCCTATAGACAATAAAATAACACCCTTCCTAGGTAATTCACCAGAAGGAATTTAATGGAACCAATCTCATTATCACAGTAAAAGTGTTGAAAGAACTGGTATGCCAAGAAGAGGCAATGGTGCATGTTGGATTTTAGTTACACTAGAAAGCTGCTGAAAGCCACAGGGCTGGAAGAATGAAGGTAAAATTCAGGCTGTTATGAGTCCAGTCACCAGGTATACTGGCACATACCTGTGATCCCAGCATGCAGGAGGCTGAGGCTGGAGAATTGTCTTGAGTTCAAGGCCAGCCTGGGTTACAAAGTAAGTTCAAGGCCAGCCTGTAAAACCCTATTTCAAATATACACACACACACACACACACACACACACACACACATGTAGAGAGAGAGACAGAGAGAGGGAGAGAAAGAGAGAGAGTCCAATAGACAAGTCTCCCTGAAGCAGAGGGAGAAGGGGGAGACCGTTTAGCATCCACCTAACCCCAAGCTCCAGGCTCCAGCCAGAGCTCACAAATTCTTAAGTCAAGTGCACAGAATCCTTGGAAATGCACCTTGGGGGCACGGTCTAAGATTAGGTCTGAGAGCAAAGAAGCAAGTGACTGGCTCCTGTACCTGGCTCCTTCCAAAGACCACGACTTTTATTCTGCTAAATCCAAGAAATAATCTACAGCCACATGTTGAACAAAATACTCAGAGTGAAATCCATTGTCTTTGTTAAAGGAGATTACACTTTTATAGAAATCTAAGATCAATCTTGTTTGGCTACCTTAAACCTTTTTCTACCTCTTTCTCCATCAAACTGAAATGCAAACCCACCCCCCCACACACACTGCTACACACACACACACACACACACACACACACACACACTGGTATTTCTGCCTTTGACTCTTGGCTTGTCACAGTTTCCACATTCCCCACGTTCCAAAGGAATGAGAAGTCCTTGGTTATCTAGTTTGAAATTTCCATTGAGTTCAGTTTCTGTTTCCCCAGGGCCCTGCTCTGGGGGCCAGTCAGGCTAAGAAAGGAGCTTCTTTGCTATCAGACAATTTTAAGTCTTTTCATTATCAATTCTTCAGTTCAGTGCATAATGAGGTCTTGTAGTAGCAGATAGGGAATTCATTTCTCAGCCAAGAGGTTGAGCTGCCACGGCCAGATTGCAGACCATTATCTATAATTACTTCATGGGTAGTCCACAAAGATCATTTTCTTTGTAAGCTAGAAGAGTCAGGTCTTTCTGAAAGCTTTGTAGATTAACTCCAGGCCAAAGCAAAAGGAGCTGGTGTTGTATCTAAGATGAGGTGCTTTCCCTTCTCTGCAACAAGAGCAGGGGCCTCTGCCCCAGACATAAAACCACTTCATGAAATAAGTGGGCATTTGTTGCTCTCTGAACCTCTGGGCTCTTTGTTAGTTGCCAGGTTCTCTCTGAAAGGTCTCTCTCTATGAGTGAAGTTTTCTTTTTGAGTCATAACACTCTGCAGAAACTTGCTTATAAATTGGCCAGGTGCCTGATTTCCTGAGCAAATGTAGGAGGAAAATCATAAGTTACTGAGTAGAGAAGGAAAACTCAGGGAGCAAAAAATTTTTGTTTGCTTGTTTGTTTGCAGAAGGGAGCATCAGAGTAAGCTTCCCTCCCCAAAGCTGGCTGCAGGTGTCTGTCCCCAGCCCTGGCTCACTGAAGTCTTGGAAACCTGAGAGGATTTACACCGCCGAAACGGAACAGGCAAACACGGTAAGTCGGGGCTTCTGATTGCTAATTCTTCCCAGAAACCTAGATGTAAAACACTTACCAACGTACCCATTTTGTATTGGTGAATCCCAGAATTAGGTTTATTAACTAATAAAAGGTGATGGAGCCCACAGGGGTCTCAGGAAGGGAGCTGGGGGTCTTTATGACATCCCTGTTATGGGGTTTGAGAGTGTGCAGAATGGTCTTTAAGAGAGACGAGGGCAAGGGAAACAGTTCTACATTGAATGCTGCCAAGAAGCAAGGGCAGTTCAGAAATGGGGCCCAGAACAGCCCTTACCAGGTGGTGCAAGAATGAAGTGGGGCTGAGGGGTCATCAGGAACGAAGTCACCAATAGGTAAGAAAGCAGCAGTCCCTCAAACGGACAGAGTCCGCCGTCATTCCAGAGCTGTGCTGTGGTCTCAGAAGACTGGCTGTTGATGGGGCGCTGGCCAGGCACCATCAGAAACCATTGCTGTTTTGTTTTGTTCCTTTTTTAGCCTCTGTCAGGAATGTCAGTCTAAGAAGTGGACTCAGGGTCCAGTTTCCTTGGAAACTGCAATGTGAAGCCAACTGTGCAATGCCATATCCCCTGGTTTAGAAATGAAGCCTCCTTCCTGTGTTGGAGTGACCCAACAGGCCCGGTCCTCCAGGCACAGATGGGACATTCATGAGCAGGAAACTTCCTTGCAGCCTTGGATTTTAAGAAAACATGGTTCTCAGCACAATTTTACAGATGACAATGAACAAACATGATCCTTCCACGTGGGTGTCTCCTACTCCTCACCCTGACTGCTCCCCAGGATGTGTTCTAGCCTTGCTGGCCTCACCCTAGATCCATAGGGAGCACAGTTGCATCTTCATCCAAAGAAAGTGTGGGCAGGCATGGTTAAAGATTAAAACTTCCATTTCTCAAACACCTGTTTTCTCCAGAACCAGGCATGGTACCTCCCACAAAGTGAAACCCTAATATATTCTTGGGAAATGAAATTTTAAGGAATGAGGGCTATCTGGGAGTAAAATGGGACTGTAGTTGATCTCAAACCAATACTATTTGCATAGTTCACTCTATGCATTGTTTATTACTGTAGTGATCAAGTTCCTTTTTCTATAGAAAGTTCCTCTCCAAAGCGGTTTAGCTAAGAAGGAAGGTGGTATTTGCAGCTATGAGCTGTAGGTGTGGCCCTTGCTGTACGTAAACACGAACATGGTCTTCTGCTACCTTCAAATCCATCAAGCAACCTGCCGCAAGCTACCAAAACTTTCAGCCACCCCCCTAATGTGATACCTTAGCCACCCGCTCCAGAATCACCCAAGGTATTTGCTTTAAAAGTACAAATTCTTCTCTCCATCCCTGATGGAATAAATTGGAAATTTCAGTGTGGGCCTTGTTACTCCAGAACTGGAAACCAAAATGGGCATCTTTACAAGCTGAAAGAACTGCTGATCCACATGAAGAGATATATTTTACCTATACGGTCTCCTCAACCCACCCGAATGTGTTGATGTTCATTTATTCCCTTGTCCATTCAAAGAGCATTTGCCAAGCGCCAGACACAGAGGTAACGGCAGTGCAGCAAAAACTCAAGATGCTCATGACCCTCCAGGAAAACCATGTTTCAAGTCTGTTTTTCCTGAACTGAAATTTTGTTTGACTGTATTTGGACTAAAGAGGAAAAAATGGCATATGCTTCCTGACTAATTGGAATTCCTGATATTGACAAGCTAAGCTGCTAACAGCAGCTGCTTCTCAGGGGGTGTTGTTGGTTGGAAGAGGAAAGAGAAATCAACATGGCCGCATTGCCCCCATTTTGGGGCCCAAAGCCCATCTTATGCCTAGGAGGCAGTGGCTTGCAAACAGGGTGCTGACCAAAGGAAATCGAGCCACTGCATTGCATTCCTTCTCTGCTGCAGTCGACCTCCCCAGGTCCCCAGGTCCCATCCTAAGGAGACTCTCTCATGCCCTCAGCTGCAAGCTCAGCGTGGATCATGGTGTCCAGGCTGCTGCTCCATCTCCTCTCCTCTCCTGCAACTGACTGCATAAGACCTGGGCCATGAGGTGAGCTTGTTGGGGCCCCTTAGATTCCTGAGCTTTCTCACAGCTGACCATATCAAAGAGTCCATTTGTTTTGGTAAAAAGGACCATAAATTTATTCAAAGCTAGCTGCAAGGAAGCAAGAGGGCCTGTTAGTCTCAAATGACCATCTCACTGTGTGCAGGTACATTAGAATCTTTTATAGCAAAGAACAGTATAAGAGAAATACAGAGGGATAATGGACAAGTTCAGGCTTGTTTTGTCCCTTTTGGACCCAGATCTCTCCCTCCCTCACCTAAGGAAATGAAACTGGACTTGACCACCCGACGTCAGCATCTTGCTCAGGAGAGAAGGGGCAGCCTTTCGTGCCCAAGGCTTGTGGAGGTTTAGAGAAGCCATTTGCCTCAAAAGGGAAACTCCTGCAAGCTAAGCAAGAGGAACTAGAGAGCACATACCTCGGCCTCTCCTGACCACCCCAAACCTCTGCAGACTCTGCTTCTCTTTCCTGTAGTGGGTGGAATCTCACCCACAAAGACCAGTGAGACTACTGTGTAAGGCCCCAGACAACCTTCAAGGAACAAACTTTGAGCTTCAAGGGAAAAGACAAGTGTGGCTGTCATCCTTGGCTCCTTTCTGTTTCTTAAATATTTCCTGCCAAATTTAAATGCAGAATATGCAGGGACCCAAATTTTCCATTTCTCTAAGCTACTGGAGAATGTAGTCTTACCAAATGAGAGAGGAAAACAAAGAACCGAAGTCATAGAATCCAGGATACAGGGGCTCAAAAACAGGTACTGACAAAAGAAAATGGAACCAGTTCCCTGAGTCTCTGCTCCTGCAAGACTTCCCCAAGCACTGTGCTAAAGAACATGTGACCCAAAATGGTCTTAAAAACATGTTTGATAATACAGATTTTTTGTTTTTCCTGGCCAGCCTACCAACCAGGGCTTTAGGGAACCAATAATCCTATGTGAATATGATGCAGTCTGCAATAAGATTACCAGCATGTTCTTACTGATCAAACAAGGATAGAATTCCAGATTGGAGAATGTTTTCCCTTGGCCTATTGAAGGCAATCTATCCACTGCCTGCTGGCATATGGTGTTGTTATTGAGAAATCCAATGCTGTTTTCATGCCTGATCCTCTGAATGTGGCTGGGATTTTGGAAATTATTAGGGTCATTTCATTATCACAGGACCCATGATGTTATACTTCTGGGTGGGCCTTTCTTTCTTTTCACTCCTTTTCCCATTGCTCTGAGCAGAATGATGACCTTTAGGCACTTTCTATCTTGACAGCTGTGTAACCAAATCACTCCTGCCTCTGATCCTTGTTCTGCAGAAAGAGAAGAATGAGCCCTCTGAACAGTGGTGGAGAATGAACCAGGTGTGATTTATTAGAACAAAAGATTCTCTCCCTAGCTCCTAGGAAGGACACAGTGGAGACACCCAGATCTAGGGGCATCTATGCAGCCTTTGGTGGGTGCTCAAAAGGGGCAGTTTGGCAATGGCGGGTGTCATCTAGTACCCTTTCAGACCCAACAGGCATGGGAAAATGAAGGTATCCAGGTGTTGTTGCTAGGCTTCCTGCCAAGAGAGCAGATTTTGAGAGGAGCTAAAGATGGCCAATCAGTGAGCAACAAAATACAAATCCTCCCAGGAGAAACAACTCATATGCCAAAATAAAGCATCCTGGAGAGACCCAGACAGAGGGAGATGGATCCTCTTGACAAAGGAAGAAATTAAAATGTAAAAAACTCGTCAAACACATCGGGACTACAACTGGAACCGTTAAAAATTATGGGACATAGCATTTTCAG
The DNA here is from genome assembly GCA_004027455.1 of Hydrochoerus hydrochaeris. Taxonomy (NCBI): domain Eukaryota; kingdom Metazoa; phylum Chordata; class Mammalia; order Rodentia; family Hydrochaeridae; genus Hydrochoerus; species Hydrochoerus hydrochaeris. The sequence goes on from PVLA01003350.1 coordinate 120,440, forward strand.
TGCGACCTGTCAAGTTTGCGCCGGCCTGAATTTGAGCCAGCTTGAATCCCGGCCATCCTGCAGAGCCGCCCAAAATCATTCCCACCGCCACTCACAGGAACCGCAACAGCACTGAAGTCGGGGGTTAGTGAGCCCAATGGAGAACAGAGCCTGCAAAGGGACCTTCATTAATCCATGGTCAGTGCTGGGAAAGAGACCCCCCCTCCATGGGAAGGGCACGACCAAATGGGTGACATGTTGGAATCGGGCAGGAGGACCCTGAACTGGCAGTGACAGTGACTTCAGTTGGTTGCTCCCTCCCCAGAGTGGATTCGTGGCATTTGCTTGGACTGGGTTGCGCCCCTGGCCAGGACCCAATGAGCCATCCCAAATTGATTCCCTGTGCCTAGCACACACTAACCGGGTGAAGGCCCCTGAAGTTTGGCTGGTTCAGTGGGGAGGGGTTGGCATAAGTAGCCCCTGCTTACATCTTAGTGACAAGAGCAGACAGGAGAGGGCAGAGCTCCCTCACCTGCATGCTTTGGAGGAAACGTGGCTAACAGGGAAGGGGGCTGGGACCTGTACACCTGTGTGGAGGAAGCTGGGACCATGACAGGAGAGAGAGGCAAGAGGAGGCCCCCAGCCGAGAACCCTAAGAGCACTGAACCAGGAGAAGGAAAAACAAGGGAGACTGAGGGTGGCAAACACGCAACATCAGACATGGCTTCAATGGACATTAAGAGATATTTTTGGGACCTTGTAGACAATCTCAAAACTGAAATATTAAATCAGGTAAAGCAAGATATGAGTAGAGTAATAAAAGAAATGCTAAGCATCTCTCAGGAAGATACAGATGGAAGAAGGGAGGAACACAAAAAAAGGAGAGAAGCATTCGATAAAGAATATAAAGAAAATATAGAATACATGAAGCAGATTCAAAGAGACTACCAGGAAATTAAAAAGTCCATCGAAAGCTGGCAAAATGCCTGAAAAGAAACTAAGGATAGACTATCAAAACTTGAAGACAAGTTTGCAATGTGTGATCATGAAAGGAAAGACTCTTAAAAATAACAAGGAAAAAGGCAGTAACAGTACAAAGGCTAGAAGATGACAAGAGAATCTACAATTTAAAATAAGAAGTGTGAATGAAGAAGCAGGAATACAAACAGGTGAATCACAAAGGCTATCCACTGAAATAATTAAGGAAAACTTCCCAAGCATGGGAAAAGAAAATGACGTTCAGTTATGTAAGGCATACAGAACTCCAGCCACCTACAACCAAAACAGATCTATATCCAGACATACAATAATCAAGATACCAGAAATTCAATATAAAAACAGAATATTAAAAGCTGTCTGAGAAAAGAAAGAGATTACCTATAAAGGTAAGCCAATAGGATCACAGCTGACTTCTGGACACAGACCATCAGATCAAGAAGAGCTTGGAACCAAGTATTCCAAGCCCTGAAAGAAAATAACCTCCAGCCCAGATTGATGTACCCTGAAAAACTGTCACTAGAAATTAATGGAGAAACAAGATGCTTCCATGACAAAGAGGAACTGGGGGAGTTTGTGACCACCAATCCAACCCTACGGAGAATACTAAAGGACACTCTAGAGAGAGAAAAAAAATACCAGGATTTTAGGAACGGTGGCAGAAAGGCCTCAATAAGTAGGGCAGGCAGTAGAATGAAGGAGAAAAGTAGACAAAGGCAGAAAAATAGCATAGCAGAAATGAGGCCAAGAATGATAACTAGAATCTCTAACATAGATTGCCTTGATACACTATATTGTTAATAGTGCACCAGGATTTAAAACCCACATTACTCACACCACTCTGCTTAGATGGATTATATTCTGTTCCAGTCATTCTACCTGCACTAGATTTGAGGGCACAGATAGTAATCTCGAAAATAACAGGATATAGTACCGTAATCATCCTTCATTTCCTATTAACTTAATCTAAAACTCTATAAAACCTACACTGTTTTACCATGACTGATCGTAATTAAATCTGGTTTGTTGGATCACTGTTTTGTATTGAAAGATTTTATTCAAAGCTGTTATGATTGATAGTATCAAGTCTGAGAGTATAGGGAACTGCACTTAAGGTGACAAGATTCACTAGAATATCCACTATGATTTGATTATTACCTGTCATTGAAGTTTTATACTGTCTATAATGTTTTATTTTTACTAATATTGTTATGTACTGCTATATTCAATTATACTGCTTTATTCATTTATGTCTGATGATATAGACAATTCTATTGAAGATAATAAGAAACAACACAGTAATCATTGTAGATCACCTTGTACTATGGTTTTATATGACTTTTTGATTTCATGTTTTTATAGAATATGTTTTGTTTTGCCTTGCTAGGTTTTGTTTTTCCCTCTGATACAGAAAGGGTAGAAATACATGTAGAGACTCATGCATGCGTAGCTGTTTACAGTCTCACTGTTTGAATATCTACTTTGTATGCTTTAATTTTATAATTTGAATAACTATTTCTAAGAGGACAATATGTAATTTATCAACTTTTGATTTCTTATTGTTTATCTTTTTTTGAAATTCTGCATTATCTCTACCCTTTACATGCTTTTGTTTCTCTTTAAATAAAAAAAGAAAAAGAGGGTAGATTTCTATTAGGCCTTTGTCCCTAGTGTTCCAGTTTCCCAAGGTTTATCCCACTTTACTCAGGCCCTGGCCCTGATATGGGCCAATCATCCCTCTATCTTCTGGCCTTGCTTGTGTCCTTTAGCTCTGGAGTTTTCTTGTATTAATCTTTTGATAATGCTATATATTCTGTTTTCTCTATTTTCTGTTTCTAGGCCTCCTATTGGTCAGATCTTGGACTTTCTCACTCATCTGTGACTTTTTTGACTCTTGGTTTCCTATTGTACATTTATCCTCTCACTCTTTTTGTTTTTGCTTTTGTTTTTCTGGAACATTTTCTTATATTTTTCTCTAACCTTTCTAATAAAATGTTGGATAAGGAGGCACTCTAGTTTTAACCCCAGGGTTGCTTTCTTGATTTCTGATTGTTTCCTTTTCATCTTTTTAAAATTATGGCACAATATGCATAGCATGAAGATCATTTTTACTATTTTTGGATGGGTAATTCAAGGATATGATGTACATCTTCAATGTTGTACAACTATCATCACTACACATTTCCAACCTTTTCATCACTGCCTACAGAAACTCCACAACTATTAAACAATAATTCCCCATTTCTTCTTCTCCTTATACCTGGAAACCACTGTTCTGTTTTCAGTCTATAAATTTAAGTATTCCAGACAATTTGTATCAATCGAATCACACAGTACTTCCCTTTGAGTGTGGCTTATCACACCTAAGATAATCTTTTCAAAGTTCATTCATATTGTAACTTGGGTCCTTCATTCTTTTTTAAGGCTGAAAAAGATTTCATTGTATGTACTTTCACATTTCATTTGTCTATTCATCCATCTATGGACATTTAGGATGTTTCTACCTTTTGGGCTGCTGTGAATTATATTTCTATTATCATTGGAGAATAAATACTGTTCAAGTAATTGCTTTTAATTGTTTATGGTATATTTCCAGGAGTTGAACTGCTAGATCATGTATTTTCTCTGCCTAATTTTTTGAGCAGCTATCATAATGTTCTCCCCTAGTTGACTGCAGTATTTTACAGTTCCACCAGCAAAGTACAAAGGTTAAAATTTATCTACATTCTCAACATTTTTGTTTTGTTTTGCTTGTATATTTTTGTTTTGTTTTCTTTATTTAAAGATAAAAAAACAAGAATCAAACTAACCATCAAAAAACAACAAAAACAAAATAACAACAGCAACTACAATAGATAATAGTGATACAAGATTTCAAAACAAGATGATAGGAATTTAAAAATGGTTGTTACATTGCAAATTGTTCTCAAAATAGTTGCTCAGGTTACCAGATACAAGCATGCAAGTTTGATCAAACAATATAATTTAGCTTTGAGCAGTTTCTTTCCCTTTTCCTATATCTATTATAACTTTTGGATCTTTTTACTCTTTCAGTGTCTTACACTAGTGAGACAATACAGTGTTTACAAATGCAAGAATTTATTTCACTTATAAGTATGGTTTCAAGTTGCATCCATTTACTTATGAAAGCCTCAAGTTTATCATTCTTTATGGCTGAGTAGTACTCTGTTGCATAAAAATACCACATCTTTTTTATCCATTCCTCAGTTGATGGGCATTTGGGTTATTTACAAGATCTGTCTATTACAAATTGTGCAGCTAAGCTATTCACAGACTGTGGGGAAGGAGAAAAGTCAACAAGAAGCTAAGACCTCTTGTGAGTCGGCACCATGTGTGGGCTGACTGGTGGAGAGCCAGATGCCAACTCTTTTGGTGCACAGGAAGGCAGACAAGAGCCAACATTCCTAGCCCGTCCTCCATATGCGACCAGCTGATCCAGAAAAACACAGGCTGTGATGATAACTAATGAGGTAAAATACAATTTAAAGCTTGTAGTACTTTGCAGGCCTAAAGCCTGTAGTCTAATCACCTATTCAGAGGATAACAATATGCAATGTAGCATCCATGGGGGAATCTCCTTCTCAAAGTGTTTGCCATTGTTAATTCCCTATTACCTTGTTTCAAAATCCTGTATCACTCTCATATATGTTTTGTTTTGTTTTGGGTTTTTTTTTTTGGTTGGGTTTTATTATGTTTTACATGTTTGATTTTGTTGTATATGATGGCATGGGCAGCTATTTTTAAGATAGCAAAATATATTATAGTAGCCATTTTGGATTTACTCTTATCTTGTTTTGAGGTCCTGTATTGGATTCATTGTTTTGCTTTTATTGGTTCTATTCTTTTCTGTTTTGTTTGATTTTACTATGTCTGAGTGTATAGACAGCTATTTTGAAGACAACAAGAGGCATTATGATAACCATTGTTGATTTCCTATTACCTTGTTTTGAAATCCTGTGTCACACTGTATTGTTTAGATTGGCTTTATTCTATTTTATTTTGCTTGGCTTTATTCTCTCTAAAATAAAATAAATATTGTGCAGCTATAAACATTGATGCTAACATATTGCTGTGTATGATGTTTTCAGTTCTTCTGGGAAAACACCAAGAAGGGGAATAGCTGGATTGAATGGGACCTCTAATCCTAGTTTCTTGAGGAATCTCCACACTGATTTTCACAGTGGTTGCACCAGTCTACACACCCACCAACAGTGGAGAAGAGTTCCTTTTTCCCCACAGCCCCTCCAGCATTTGTTATTGGTTGGTTTCTTGATAATAGTCATTTTTACTGGGGTGAGATGAAATTTCAAAATTATTTTAGTTTGCATTTCTTGAATGACCAATGATGTTGAACATTTTTTCATACATTTATGTGCTGTTTGTATTTCTTCATCTCAGAACTGTGTATTCATCTCAGATGCCCATCTTTGGATTGGGTCTTTGAGTTTGGGGATCCTGATTTTTTAAAATTCTTTATATGTTCTAAATAAGAGTCTTTTGTCTGAGGCACAGTTGGCTAAGATATTTTCCCAATTCATGGGTTTTCTTCTCACTATGTTGGTTATTTCTTTTGACATGCAAAATATTTTAATAAGATCCCAGTTATTGATTCTTGGAAGTATTTCCTGTGCAGTTTGATTTCTATTCATGAAGTCTTTGCCTACCCATGTCTTCAAGGATTTTACCTATTTTATCTTCCAGTAGATTTAGTGTTTCTGTTTTAAAATTTAGATCTTTGATCCATTTTGACTGTAGTTTAGTGTATGGTGATAGACATGTGTTTAATTTCAGTCTTCAGCACATGGAAAGACAGTTTTACAGCACCATTTATTAAAGAGGCTGTCTTTTTTACAGTGAACATATTTGACCCCTTAGTCAAAGATAAGGTGGCTGAGTATGTTTGCATTTGTGATGGTGTCTTTTAATCTGTTCTACTGATCTTCAGGTCTGGTTTTTTTCCAGTACCATGCTGATTTTATTACAGTAGCTTTACAGTATAATTTCAAGTCAGAGATTGTGATGCTTCCTACCTTACCTTTGTTGCCCAGGATTGCCTTTGCTATCTAGGTCTCTTCTAGTTCCAGATCAATTTTGGGAATGATTTCTCTAGTTCTGTGAGGTACATTAATGGTATTTTTATTGGAATTGCATTAATTCTGTATAGCAATTTTGGGAAGATGGGTGTTTTCACAATGTATGCTCTTATCCATGAACAAGGGGTGTCTTTCCATTTTCTCTGATTTTTTTCAGAGTACTGTAATTTTCAATGTATAGATCTTTTACTTCCTTTGTTAGAGTGATTCCTAAGTATTTCATTTTTGGGGGGGTCATATCATGAAGGATGTGGTTTCACTAATTTCTCTCTCAGTGAGTTTGTTGTTTGTGTATAGGAATGATGATTGACTTCTGAGTGTGGGTTTAGTATCCAGCTACGTTACTGAATTTGGTTATTAGATCTAGAAGCCTTTCAGTGGAGTTTTGGGGGTCTTCTGTGTAGAGTATCATATCATCTGCAAATAATGATAGTTTAACTTATTTTCCTATCTGTTATGGTTGATACATTGTATCAACTTGAGACATTTAGAAGTTTGACTAAGCGACTCAGCAGGGAGCCAGGATCCTTACTTAGTAAATATTCTCATTCTGTGCAAGAGGAGGGCACAGAGATTTTGTGAGCGCTACCTCTGCCCTGGGGGTTGGGAGTGGTCTGCATACAACATTTCAGAGGAAAAGAGGTTTGTCCCCCCACTCTTTTGTTTGCTTTTGCTGGCTGCTGCCTTGAAGTGTTACCCCAGTGCCACAGCACCCTGCCTTGGAGCCAGCTGAATAGGGACTGAAACCTCCCAAAACTGTAAGCTAAATAAACCCTTCCTTCCTTCATTTTGGGCATCAAGTATTTTGTCTCAAATTAAAGTAAGATTAAAGTAATCAAGACACTATCCTTATTCCTTTTATTTCTCTCTCTTGTCTAATTGATCTGGCTAATGTTTCCAGAACTATAGTGAATAGGAGAGCTGATAATGAAATTCTCTGTCTTGTTCCTGATTTTAGGTTGAAAGCTTTCAAGCTTTTTTCATTTGATAAGATGTTGGCTGTTGGTTTATCACATATGACTTTTATCAGATTGAGATAAAGATCACCTATTCCAATTTTCTGTAGGGTTTTTAATCATGAATGAGTGTTGGGATCTATCAAAACTTTTTTTCATCTATTGAGATGATCATGTGATTCTTGTCTTTGATGATGTTGATACTGTGTATTGTGTTTATTGATCTGTGTATGTTGAACCATCCCTACAACCCTGGGATGTATCCCACTTGGTCATGGTATGCTCTTTGTGATGATTCACTGCATTCTGTTTGACAGTATTTTATTGAGGATTTTTAAATTTAAGTTCATTAGGGCAATTGTCCTATAATTCTCTTTTGCAGTTAGTTCTTTCTGTAGTTTTGGTATCATGGTAATACTTGCTTACAGGAAGTAAGCAAGTTATGAGTTATGGAGAATTACTTTCCTTTCAATTTCACTGAAGAGTTTGAAGAGTGTTGGCATTAAGTCTTCTCTAAATTTCTTACAGAATTCAGTTGTGAATCCATCAGGACCTGGGCTTTTCTTTGTTGATATGTTTCTAATTACATTGTCAATTTCATTAACTGAAATTGGGCTATTCAGAAGCTTTATATCTTCTTGATCTAGCTTTGGTAATTCATACATTTCCAGGAATCTGTCCATTTCTTCTCTGTTATTTAGCCTATGAGAGTAAATGTTTTTGAAGTAGGTATTGATGATCCTCTGTATTTCCACAGGGTCTGTAGTGATTTCATCATTTTCATTCCTTATTGCACAAATTTGAGTTTTTTCTTTCCTTTTTTGATAAGGAAAAGGGTAAGGAAGTTCACATTGTTTACAAACAGAATAACTACCTCTGCTTTTTTCTGGGTTCCTGTTGCATGAAGCATTGTTTTCCATCTTTTGACTTTGGCTAAAGGTTTATCAATTTTATTTATTATTTCAAAGAATAAGCTTTTTGATTCATTAATTCTTTGTATTGTTTTCTTAGTCTCAGTTTTGTTAATGTCTGCTCTGATCTTTGTAATTTCCTCTATTCTTTGTGCTCTGCTGTTGACTTGCTCTTCTTTTCCTAGAATTTTGAGGGGTAGCATCATGTTGTTTCTTTGTGCTCATTCTGTTTTCCTGATATGAGAACTCACTGTAATACCTTTCCCTCTGAGGACTGCTTTCATTGCATCCCACAGGTTCCAGTAAATTGCACTTGCATTTTTGTTTCCTTGAACATATTGTTTAATTTCTTCTTTAATTTCCTCTGTGATTATTGATTATTCCATTGATTATTCAGGGGGGCATTAATTTCCATGTGTTTATGGAGTTTTTGTGGTCTCTTTTTTCATTAATTTCCAATTTCATGGCACTATGGTCAAATAATATGCATGGGATAATTTTGATTCTTTTGCATTTACCTAAGAATGTTCTATGGGCTAGTGTATGGTCGTTTTTTAGAGAATGTCCCATGTGCAGCTGAGAAGACTGTGCATTCTGATGTTGTTGGGTAGAACACTCTGTACACGTTTACTAAGTCCATTTGTTCACAAGTTTGATTCAGTTGTTATTTATTTTCTGATTTTTTTTATCTAGCTGATCTGTCTCTTTGTGGCAATGGGGTGTTAAGGCCTCCCATTGTAATTGTGTTATTGCTTATTTGATTTTTCATATCTAGTAATATTTGTCTTATATAGGTGGATGATCCCATATTGGGTACATATATATTTAAGATTGTTATGTCTTCCTCTTGAAGTTTTTCACTAACCAGCATGTAGTTACCTTCTTTATCTCTTTTGATCATTCTTGGTTTGCCAACAGAATAGCTACCTCTGCTTTTTTCTGGGTTCCTGTTGCATAAAGTATTGTTTTCATCTTTTGATTTTCAGTCTATGAGTTTCCTTTTGAATTATACTATACTGTTCTTTCAAGGTTTGCATCATTTGCCAATGCTTCTCTATTTTTTTTAACTATATCTTCTTTGGATGTGCTCAGCATTTCTTTCATTATGTTTATCATTTCTTATTTTACCTGGTAGATTATTTTTGATATGATTTCCTTTACAGCTTCATGGAGTTATTTCTTTACTTTAGTTGCTGTGGTTTCAGAAATTTCAGGTGCATAACTTACACTTTCTTGTATGTCCATGTTTCCTAGACTTGTTTGCGATGGGTTGGAGTCTGAGACTGCATTTTGCTCCTTCATTTTATCATTTTCTTGTATTCCTCTGGAGTGACCAAATGCAGTCTTAGTTGCTTTCTGAGTTGGTGTTGTTGGCCTGTCCAGGCAGGGGGTCTCCCCAGCTGGGTCAGAGTTGCTAGGCAGACCCTTTGGGTCTTGTTTGGTGCACTGACCCTCCCTGGTTGGTTGGGGTCACTAGGCAGGCCTTTCCCTGGCCCTGCATGGTGTACCTAGTCTCCTTAGCAGGTTGGGGGTCCCTGGGAAGGTCTTTCCTGTACCCCATACAGTGTGCACTGATGCTTCTTGGCTGGTTGAGGTAATCAGGCAGGTCCTGTTTTATTTTTCTGTATAATCTTTTCAGGTTCAGCGCCCCCCAGAGAAAAACAAATCTTTGTTCTTAATGAGAAAAAGGTAGGCAAGGGAATTTGCTTGGAGACCTAACTTTTCTTAAGCAGACTTTCCATGGACTGCCCTATCTTAGCACCTCATCTAATGAGTTACGTTTCAGAGCCATGCCTCCAAGTTCTGAGCCTCCCTGCGGCCAGATAGCAAAGCTGCTCACCTCTCTGTAGTATCTCTTCTGAGGAGCTGGGGTTTACCTCCTTCCGTTTTCCTGAATCATTTTCATGTCCCTGGGCCAGGAGTATTTTGTAATTCTGCCCTCTGTTGTCTTCTACCACCTTTGAAGGATTTTTATTTTTTTTTAAGTTTGCTGGCACATTGGAAAGGGAAACAGAGACATATGTCCATTCACCCTGTCTTCCAGATGTCCCTACTATCTGCCTTGGCATTCTAGCAAGTCTCTCTCATGGCAGTTACAGCATCTTAGCATTTTTCAAGCAATGTTTTAAGGAACAATGATTGTAAAGGTTGTTACTAAGGACATATAGAGAAAGAATTCCATATCCAAATAAACAAGGGAACTGTTAGGTCACAGATCTCCACAAGCAATGTCAAACTGAGTAATACTGTGAAAGAAATGCTCTGCAAACTGGCTTGAAATCCACATAAGAAAACCATTCTCTGTGTATTATGGCACATCTATATGATTACACACACACACACACACACACACACACACACATCTACCAGAAGCCTACAACATATGACCAAAACATATAGTGAATGTTTACATCTTTAAAAATTTATTACAGTAAAATACATATTGCCATTAATCCCACTCCAAATATTCTCTCCTATTTAAGTTCACTTACCTGACCCTTCTTGTCACTCTCTGAATTAATTCTGGAAGTCTTCTTTCATGAGCGTCTTTACAAGATGTGATGAAAAATATAGTGAATGCTGTTACTAAGTGCCATCAACAGAAAGGCAGCCTTTTAAAAACATCGCACTGTGCGTCCTCCTCCACATTATTCACCAGATCTGGTACCCTGGGGCTGCTGGATCTTCCCCCCAACATCAAAATGACCATGAAATATAACATTTGCACTTCAGGACATGAAGGCAACCTCGACAACATAGTTAAATACACTCATGAGAGAGGACTTTTGGACATGCTTCAGAAAGTGGAGAGAACACTGGGATAAGTGTGCATAGGGGGGAAAGTTTGAGGGGGGTTAATGGGAATACATGTGTTACGGTAGCAATTTGTTTTAATTTAAATACTTGCTGTCTATTTTGATCACCTCTTATGTATTAGAATCAACTTGCATATTTACCTTACCCTGCCTCGTGGTTTTTAAATTAGTATACTCATAAGAAATGCCTGTCTCTTCAGAGGAATTCCACCCATAGTTTGAATAATGACCTAGCATCCTACCTCTACAGTCACCTAGGTAAGCACTTCCAAAGGAACAAATGAGTAGAAATCCTGCCTCTGAATATTTCCTGGGTCCTTTGATTCTCTGGCACCTTTTCTGTACTCAGATGAGCCACATCACGTAACGTCCAGTGTCTTGAAAAACAAGGATTAATCTCCCCAAGTGACCAATGAAGTCTTCTCCCTTGACAGGGATCAAACTAGCCAGAGTTTGGGCTTCTGCATCCTTTATTCTTCCCATTAAGCTCTTCCTATGAAGTTGTCCCACATTTGATGTGTTCTTTGTTCAAATACCACTCATTCTCTGCCAATTTAGAAAAACATGCTTTAGTTCTGCTGTTACAGCTGAAAAGAAGAATGAAAGAAGGTCTGAGATTCTTTTTTTCCAAGGGTGGGTGGGGAGAAGCTTTTCCAAAAGCACCCAGCGATTTTCTCCCTTCCTGATTTTGACATTTCTTTCATGGTTTGTCTGTTTTCTGAGAAAAGACGTTTCTTGTATGCCAAAATGCCACTTGTTACAAATGCAGTCGACGTCGCCAAAGCACTCATAGGGTAGCTTCGTGATCCGCTGAAGTGTCTAGCTGACAGGGTACAGCTCAGCTGCCAGGACCCTAAATGAATGCCGATTACAATTACATGCAAATAAGCTGCAGCAGTACATGCATAATTCCTTCAGCTGCCTCCATCTTCCGAGGCACAAATGCCATGCCAGGCCATTCTAATTAATCGCCCCCAGATAAATGTGTGGCAGGAAAATCCCTGTCATTTCATCTTCCATTGCTGATTTTCACATCTGACATGGGGAGCATATAGTTAACCAGTTAGGCAGTTTAATTAGGTTAATTGATGCAGCCACTGGGGTGTTTTGGGAGTGGCTAGACTCTCTTGTCACCCATCTACCTTCTCTTTCTGCATAGCAGTCTGCTCATGCTGAACTGCAAGTGAAACTTAGCACAAATCCTCCGTGTGAGAATGTCACCCTTCTTTCTGGCTTCAATATTTCCCCAGTGCTTGGCATACTGCCTGACACATAATAGATGTTCATTAAATTTAAGTGAAATTTTATTTTCATTATGCCAATGCTTTCCTCCCACAAAGTCAGAGTGAGGGAGCCAGAGGATGCACAAAAACAATCTTTGATGAAGACAGAACCTGGGTCCAAGTATCCACTTTGCTAGGTTTCTGCAGCTGTAAGCCCACAGCTTCCATGGATGTGTTGAAGATGGAATGAACCAAACTGCCATCTGGGAGCCACATGGTCACACTTTTCTGTCAAGTAGATACTAAAGTGCTCACAGCGTGGCACTGCTATCTTTGCCAACACCCTACATAATATCTTTACAGATGTCTCCATCTGACCAGTGCGCATTACAATGAGCCCTTTCTTGAAATAGACAAGTTCCTTGTTGCATGAGGCCAAGGTTGCTAGCCACAACCAAACAGGCTTTTCTACCATCACTGTAACTTTGAAGTGGCTGCCCAGATGAGACGAGATTTTCTAGTTTTTCTTGCAACTAGGTGGTCTCACGTGAACAGTTCTCACCAATGGCATGGTGGCAGGTTGCATTAGTTCAGAACAGTCATGGGGGCTAGCTTGTCTCCCTTTGAATCTGGGTGGGCTAATGGGGTTTCTCATACCAAGTCATGAAAGGGGATCCAGCTTCCAGCTGGCTTGCCTAGGACATTACCCCTGGGGACCAGCTACCATGCTGTGAAGTGACCCAGCAGCCACATGGAAAGTCCACAGGTAGGAGTTCTAGCTGCAGCCATAGTTACATACCAGTCAACACCAACCTCTGGTATGGGGAGCTCCGCTGGTCAACCATTGCAGCCTAGAGCTACCCTAGGAGACACAAGCGCTCTGTCCCCCACTGAGCCCTGCCCCAACTGCAAACTTGGGAGCAAGACAATTGCTGCTATGGTTTCAAGACACTACATTTGGGATGACTTTTAAGCATCAATAAAGAACCAGAATACTCATATGCGTGAAAAACATATGCATCATGTTCAGTCCCAGGCATTCAGGAACTGGGGGTGCCTGCCTTCTCCACCCTCTTCGCCTCCCCAGTGCCCCAGGCACAGCAGAAGCACAGGATAAAAGGAGACAAAGAGCCCCCTGGGTGTCAAGTCGCCCTCAGTCAAGCACACCCACATCGAACTGTTCAGTAGCTATAAATACATTTCAAATACATCAAGCTACGAACAACTAACAGTTCGTATTTTTACAGCTCCTAGAATTACCCAAACTTACTCTGTTAATTTTTCTCTAACTTGTCCCAAATTTTTTACTTTCACCAACACCTTCCTCCTCTTGAACTCTGATGATGACTGGCTGTCAGCACCTGGGTTTCTGTTCTGCTCCGGTCACCCCCGTAGACTACATGGAATACGTGCGGGACAGCACCTGCAGCCTGAGTCTCCTGGGCGATGTTCTGGCTGGCAGAGGACAAAAGCAAGGCTGGAGCTCACTCCTGTGATCCCTCTTCAAGGCCTGGATGACAAGGGCAGCTTTAGCCTTGAATGAGACAAAGGGAAACCAGCATGGTTCAGCAGAATGGGTCGCCAAGCCTCGCTCCAGACTGAATGGCAAAGGTAGAGCTTCCACATCAGATAGGGACATCACTGTGGCGTGGCCATTCTGTAACGAGTTTGGAGGAAGCCCATAGAGTTCTGAATCGCACGGACTCTGGTGCCAGATTGAGAAAATTAGAGGCTAAGAAAATTAGAAGTTCAGAGTGGCACCTGCCCCAGCCCCCTGTGCCCCAAGCCTCTTGCCCACAGTCCTGCCCATCTCTTGAGCTCTTCTCTGATGAGGATCTTCCCACTGTTTCCATTCTAAAGGGCTGAAGGCCAGAAAATCCTCCCAAAAATAATGCACCCTCCGTAGGACAATTCCTGACACTCGGGACTACAAAAGCAGAGAATTCTTGTTTCCATCAGCACTAAGGGAGGTAGATGAGCACTCTAGATGGGTCTCTCCCAGCATTTCAGCATTCCAACAGATCCCGAAGACCTTGCCCTCTGCCTTGTATTAAAATTCACATCCTAACCTGAAATCCATCTGGAATAATTGGAGAAATCCTGTGAGAATCATAGTGCCCTGAATGGGAAATCTATGTGTGAATTCGTGTTCCACAAAGTGATTTTTCCGATGTTTTGTGCAAAATACATTCTGCACAAACACCAGCGCCTATGGCCTGGCACCTGATCCACCCATACCCTAGCACCAGGGGCCTGCCCCGCGTCCACCCACAGCTACCTTGCCGATGACCTCCCTCACTGCTAATTCTTACAGATGCCAAACGCCTTCTCTACCTAAGGAGGAGAGGGCTTTCTTTAAGGCTGAATGGTAGCTTCCCAGGGAACAATTGGAAACATTTTACCACTAAAGGGAAAACAGCAATTAAAATATTCTTGGTTCATGTTTGCTTTTGGAATTTCAACGAGAACTCTTCTCTTCAGTGAATTCAAATCCCTGACCTGAATTGCCTACCATTTCTAGCGCAGTCCCCGAGGGCTATCTGTGGGGTCTGCTCCACGTTGCCAGCCCTGGAGTGGGATCACATGCCATTTCCCCCAAATGACTCGGGGGAGAACTCAGGGGTGGGGTCTCTACTCAGAGACCCCAGAGTAGAATTCAGCTTTTCACAGTTCATTCCAGAGTTGCACAAGCCCCTTATCTATGGGGGGACTCAAGAATGTTAGAGACTCTCTCATCTTGACGTGGTTCTGCGCTGGATCTAATCCCTTATCTCTTCCAGAGCTGTTTGGCTCATGTTGTTTTGATTTCTCTGAACGGGCTGAGCCTCTGAGATCCCTGGCTCTGGTCTTCTGTCTTCCAT